>MU227948.1:4003772-4045127 GCA_018584345.1 Thuja plicata | reverse complement strand
GTTTACACATGTAAAGAACTTATATTATGATTTCACATACATATAGAAAGATGAACAGATAGATAGGAATATACAAATCTGATGACTCAAAGGTTAATGGGCCAACCACATAAAAAGTTTTAGAGGTGCTGATTCACCCCTCCCCTCTCAATACATCATTCCAATAATTCCAACAATGATCAAGAAAGCTAAAGAAATTACAAAAAGAATGGATGTTTTTCTGGATGGACATAGAAGACTCAACAACAATATCAGTCTAGGGTATACCGAGCATGGAGAATCATCTAACCAAGCTAATCACAAACATGTCTACACAAATCCAAGACCAAGGAAGCAGTCATGCAATCACTATGGAAAACCAGGCCACACATCAAATGTTTGTAGGAGCAAAGCTAAAGGTATTCCTAAATCCACATCTACATTCATAGGTAAATGTTATAACTATAACAAGCATAGACAGAAAGAACATGAATGAAGATCTAAGGTGAAACAACCAAATAAAGAAACCTACATGGAAAAATATTGTTCCACTTGCAAAATGCATGGGCACACTTCTCTTGAATGTAGGAAAAAGAAAAAGAAAGCATGGAAGCCAAAAGAACAAGAAAATGCTTATCAACCAAGAAGAGTCGGTAACTCATATGTTTGGGATTACAACACATGGGTAAATTGCACAACATGTGGTAGATATGGACACATAGTTGTAAACTGCATGAGGAAATGGACAAGAAAGTCTAGAAGCTGGACTAACTCCGGAATGACATGCTTACACTATCATAAGGTCATTCATCTAAGAAAGGACTATAGAGACCGAGTGATAGAGTCAAGCACTTTTGCCAATGGCAATACCATTGAAGACATCAGGAAGATGAGAAACAAAATGTGGAGGAAAGATACAAACACTGATGATGCTGGACCAAGAAATACATTTGGTGACACCTTATCCAATGGATCTGGTGATATCACAACCCTCACCTAAGCAGAACAAGTAAGTATGGAACTGCACTATACAAAGATATATTTTACATTAGTTCCAATATACATTGATAATATGCCAAATTAGCATGAATGAAGGTGCACTATGGTATTACTTGTTATGAATTTGTGAATCCAATCTCGTCGGTCAATACAAACCAAGAATCATCAATGTACATATAAAAGACAAGTTGTTAATGTAACTGAGCATCGCCGATAACCATGTAAAAAGACAATGTAGTCCTCGATACATACCGAGCTCTGTCGATAAACATATGAAAGGTCAATTGAGTTGACACTTATCCCGAGCATCGCATTCTCATCGAGGATGAAGTTGGTATGTTCCCCGAGCGACTCCGTCTTCAACCACCGAGAATTAGGTAAAGCATTTACTGCACCACTTAGGGCATCATCTATAAAAGGGCGATGAAAATCTCATTCTTTCACAAAGCGATTAAGAGCGAAGCAGAGAAACCAATAAAGAAGAGATTGCAGAGTGATTCACAAGCACATTCACGTCTACTCTGATAGATTCAAAGCAGCTACAGAAGATCAAGTGAGTAACTAAGACTCACCGAGCAAACATATCATTTACGGAGAAAGCTCTAAATTCAAGAAATATGACAACCACTTCACGAGTTTCCAAGATCAAGAATGCAAAGGATAAAAGGGTCAATTTAATCAAGAACTCTACATGTGAAGAACCTAAATATAAATTCTTCCCTGAGGTTGCTTGACAACTCGACAATGTTGGAGTGTTCTAAAGCATACCACATAGGGTTTTTCTAGTCGAGGATGTCCGAACCTATATCCACTGTAAGGTTGCAGAGATCAGAGATATCGAGGTTGAGGAAGCTTACAAGAAGCTTTGCACATATGGAAAAATTAAGGATGAACATAAACAATTTAAGTAAAAGGGTTGACAAATGCCCTAATGTTCCCGAAGGAATTCAAAACCAAGTGGATTAAGATAGTTCTTAGCAGAGTACATGACAGGAAAATGTGGTTGGATGAGCCAAAACCAATCACCAAGGATGTAATACATGCTTTCCGACAAGGTCAAAGCACTCAAACATCCACCTCGCCCCAATATAGAAAAGATGATAGGTGCAGTATGGGATGGTAGAGGTTTAAAGGTAAACTCCATAACCGATCCAGAACTGAAGTTTGATGCATGTGTACTAGGATACAAGGTATTCCAATCTAGCTGGTTAAAAATCATAGCATGTGAAGCAGTTGACACTGCCCATACGATTGTGAAGAAGGGATTACAATTGGACCTATCCGAGCTTCTACTGAAGCAACTAGAGGAGAACATGAGGACAATTAGGTCAGCAAGGACTAATTCATGTAAGTTCAGATCACTCCTCATGTGTACATTTTTCTATTTCCAGAACTTCTTCCCATCTGTCGGTAATGTCAATTGGAACACTACCCGACCAGTAACAATTCAAATTAGTGAATTTATTAAGTCACTAGGGGACAACTTTACATCATTTATGGATGCATATTTCACCAGATTCAAAGATAGAATGCAGAAGAGGATGAGGATACCTGAACAACTAGTGGAACAATATAAGGATGATATATGTTTCATAGTAGACACCGACAACACCTTGATCAAACCAGTTGTACCGAGGACAACATGGCTACCACCTTTAGTAAATGAGATCAACATTGATCATGCCACAAATGCTATTGAAGCATTATTGAATGAACCACTGGACAAATCATTACCAAGATTTAGAACTTATGAAGAAGCTAAGGCCATAATCAAAACAAGCTTAGCTGTTAAAAAGATAGACCAAAAGAAGACTAAAATGGTAAAGACACTTGAGAAGAAGTTGTCGGTTAATGAAGAAGAAACAAAACAAAAAGATGACAATGAGGGATAGTCACCTGTCGGTGAAGGTGAACAAGTGAGTGACTCCGAGTCAACTGAGTCTGATGCACCACCTACAAAGAAACCAAGAAATATTGTTGCATCAAGGACAAGGAGTCAAACTACAGAAGATAAAAACTCACCACTGGTCAAGAAAGGAACAGTGAGGTCTTACAAGAGAAAGCCTCAAACTGGGAAACATGCGCTGAGGCAAAGAAGAAAATACATCCGAGGTAAAGAGGACAAGGATGAAACTACACAAGATGAGATTAAACAAGCACTCCAACCTGAAAAGCACAAAGTTCCTACGACAATTGATGAGATTTCTGCATCAATCGTCAAGATAGGTAGCATATCAAATGCTAAGATAAGGCAATGGCTAACCTTATTTCACGAGGATCAGAAAAAGATTGAAGAATCCATCATTCAGGCAAATGATTGCATTCAAATATGTACCTATATAATTCAATAAGATGATGCCACAAGAACTGAATGATAGAATTTTGGCAAGGTGGACTTATGCACTGCATACCAAAAAATAGATAAGGGAAAGATCCCTGGTCACAATTATGCCACCCGAATCAAAAGTTGAGGAAATTGATGAAATGATGAAGAAGCATACAATAAAATTTTCCAGCTAAGATGATAGCATACAAGGTACTGGAGGGAAAATTAATTGATCTTGATAAAGAAAGTGATGAAACATGGAATCAAATATCCAATCCACCCAAAGAGGATTCAAGCCCCGAAAAGGTATTAGCTCTTACCGAGACCCCTCACAATGAAGATAAAGAGGCCACACTAAGCCCAATCTTCATAAATGATACTGAGGACATCAATCTAGTTGACTTGACAACACATGCAAGCAAGGCCATGGATGATGTATCTCAGATAATTCAATCTCTAGCAGATTCAACAGAGGTCATCATCAAAGATATACCACTTATTGATTCTGACGATGAACCAAAGAAAGATGAAGATATAACTGTTGCCACCGAGAAGGAAACGGAAACGGAAATGGATACCACAGATGCTGCACAGGTCAATATACTAGGACAAATGCCTTTATTTATACAATATATTAATATCATCTCAGCAGAAAAGGAGAAGACAACTGACCATGATGCAAGCATACCCGAGGATAAGGGTGATGGGGAGTAGAAAATCCCAAATGATGAACATAAAGATACAGGTGGAGAAGAAAAATAAAGTGATGCCAAGGATACTGAGGAAGAGAAAGTTGTAGAAAAAAGATAAGGTTGATGTAGAGACGTCTACAACCAATCGAAAGGTGAATATTGAGCAACAGGATAAAGGAACAACACCTCCAAAGCCTTCCCCAAGTACATCAGACTAAGCAAAGGAACTTGCTATGGTACTACATACAACTGCTTCCACTACTCTTGCAAAGAAGAAGAAGAGTAAGAATCCAGTAACATTGGATGAAATCATTGATATACCAGACTGTGATCCTAGAACATTGGATCTAGAGTCACTTACAATGTATGGTGAACTTTCTAAAAGAAAGGAAATACATGACAAGCTCAAAAAGGAGCATAAGAACTCACAAGTCTTGGAGAACACAAAGGAAATACTTTTGTAGATTGTACCTGACACAAATATTGATCAAAGTGCACCTATACTTGATCAATTACCAGTTCTTATCGACGCCATCACATCATAGAATGTAGATGCATACAAGGAAATAGAGGAATGTGCTGAGCAGAAGTGTCTATACAAGCTTACTGAGAAAATTAGCCAGGAAGTGGCAGAACAAAAGGTAACACTTTCTGAATTAGTTACTACTATAGAACCGATAATATCAGAAGCAGTAAACTTAATTAATAAGTTGTGCACATTAGAAACTTTCACTACCGAGCATAGTGACAAGTTGGCCAAAATTGATGAAGATCTTAAGGCAAGTGCACAAGGTCTCACAACTGATGACAATGCATTCAAGTTGCATTATGAGAAGCTTGTAAAATCTAAACAGTTGAGACATGAGATTCAAGAGGCAGAATCCAAACTCTGAGATGAGGTAACCGAGCTCCAAGCTCTACTAATACCCAATCTCACATTACTGCAACAACATATGACTTCGGCAAGAACATTGATTGCCACCCCAGAGATGTCTGTTATAGAGAGCATATATGATATGCACGCCAAACTCACCTTGGAAATCATGACCCTTGAGCACCTCAAAGAGCAATGAGAGAAGCAAATGGAGGACATTCAAAAATCCCATTCCCATATTTTTGACAAATTGTAAGTATTACACCTTTGTCATTATTTCTAAAAAAGGGGGAAATGATATGATAAAGGGGGAAATAATAGAAAAGGGGAAATGATAAGGTGAAAGGGGGAAATGATAAAAGAGGGAATATATGTATAAGGGAAATAATAGAAAAGGGGAAATGATAAGGTGAAAGGGGGAAATGATAAAAGAGGAAATATATGTATAAAGGAAAATGTATCATGTACATACACTACACTGAGGCATGCACATAGGGGGAGTCATATTGATAAGATAAAATATTTTGGTGTACATACTGAACATTTCAGTTTTGCATATATTAGTTTTTGATACTAATGCCAAAGGGGGAGATTGATAATTCTAAAGGATAATATTTTGTCATTAGTATACAAAGGAAACAATTTTTGAACCGTCGGTAATATGATCACCGAAAGACAGGTTTATAGTGCAACCTAACACAACAGAAAACAAAGGTCACCGAAAGTGTTTAAGTGCAAGTGAACACCAAAACCAGTTTTCACTGATAGACAGTTTATAGTATAAACCGACAACACACTTTACTGAGAAAACCGACAGACAGTTCACATAGCAACCCGAGCACAAGTCTACAGAGAGACAACTTTAATTCTGAGAAATGTGGATCTGAGTTACACATCAGATAAAACACTTGAGTTTTATATTTAGCTTTATGATTATCTTTAAAACCATTTCTTGAGGGACAAGTAAAGCATATGTAATTGTTTAATTAGTCTAATTGATTAAAAACATGCAAACTAGGAGATCAAGGTCAAGTTGTAATCCTTTGATCATAAAGTTTTCATTGTAAAGCGTGAAACCTATTTAGGTCAATTAATTGTATAAATAGATGTAGAAATAAATTGGATAATGATGATTGTAGCCGCATCAGACATCTATGGATCAGATAGAGATTTTCATACAGAATGACAAAAAAAGATGAAATCAGTTATGAAAAACAAGATTCAAGGCTACCGAGCAGAACAAAGGTATTAATCAATCAAAATAGGTGATATACATACATTGTGAACTTAAAGGATCTGTATTCAACAATTCAGGATTGCACACTATCAGGTCAACAAGTATTTTTGACCGCATTCTAACAAGTGCAACAAATAGAAGAAATCCTTTAAGAAGGTGGATTTAACAATCCTTATGTAAATCTCTTAACTGAGTGCACACTTAACAATGTTGCTAAATATATTAACCGAGTAGACCTAACCAGTCTAAAATGTTACTCCTAATAGGGCAAGATAATCAGAAGTGATCACACTTGTAGCCTTAACTGAAACCTTCCATTCTGTAAATAGTGAAGCTTTGTGGGTTTCATCCCCACCATAGTTTTTACCTTCTAACATGGTTTTTTTGCGTTACCAATTCTTGTGTCATGTGTGCTTACATTTCATGAATGTTTCTATGAATGTTTACATGCAATTAAGTTTATGTTTTGATATTACATGCATAAGGTAGAAAAACATCAATGGTCGGTAATGCAATAACATAGTACTAATGGTTAATTGATAAAAAGTTTTAAGGGTACTGATTCACCCCTCCCCTCTCAGTACACACCATTCCATTATTCCAACAAAATATTGTGATGTATAGGGGCTTACCTAAGTCAAATCTTGTGTTAGTGTTTCCACCTTCACTACAACAATATTGGATGAAAGAGAGCTTAGTCCTAATAGGACTGAGGCTGAAAACCTTAAAGGAAATACTTAAAATGAAAAATGATATCTTTGATTTGAAACTCATTTCCTTAAAGCGTCACACAAAGCTTGATGTTGCTTGATAGATGTTGATGCACACCTTCATCATGGAGGAATACATAACTTGATCACAATTTCTTAACTTTCATGCTTAGATGCTTGATTACAAATTTCTCCTCAATCACCTTGAAGATTCTTTCTTGAATTCTCAAATGGGGTGCTCAATGTGAAGGGACGATTTCGAGATGGTGTTCAAATGAGAGAGGGGGTTGTATTTATATATATAAGTTACACCTTTTTGAGTTTAAATTTTGAGGAAGACTATCATTAGGGAAAACTTTCCTACTACTTGTAGAGACAATTATTATACTTTCAAAATTGGGGCCAGAATGGTCAGACAAGGGGTACTAGGCACCTTAGTCAAGGAGGCCAAGGGTGCTAGGTGCCCAAGTCCTAGCATTTTAGGCCAAAACAAAGGTCACCGAGTATGAAATCACACCAAGCTTCTGAAAATGGCCATGAACTAAGCATAATCAAACATGAACAAAGGGCATGCGACACAACCACCAAAGTGAGTCCAAAATGATTATGAAATTATAAAGGGCTAAAATTTATGACACTATAGTTAGGTAATAGGGTCAAGATTTATATTTTTTCTATAAAGGATAAAGAAGGTTTTTTGAAAGGGCCACATCCCTTTTACAACTAACAAAGCCTAGAGAGGAAAATCCTCTCCTAAGAAACAACCAAATAGTAGCAATGATTAAAATAATATAGTATTGATATTGCAACAAGTGAACAAACAACAATAGAGCTAAAGTCAAGAATAGAAAATATTGCTCTAAGTAATTCGAGGATACATCTGCTTCCGACTCTTCTTTAAGGAACTCTGGGCAATCATCAACAAAATTCATAGAAGACTTCACAATCTAAATACCCTTAGCTAACTTTTGGCTAGAACTCATCAGCACGACTTGTTCCTTCTCATAATTTTTTCTTGTCTCATTTTGTGAATGAATGATTGGATAAAATTATTGTGATTTTTCTATGAATCCTTTAATAGTGTCTTGTTTACACAGTATTGAAACAAGCAAATTCATGTTAATATAGACCATAGGCCGTGTTAATACAATTTCAGTAGGTTGAAGTTATGAAATAATATTTTCCTTCACACAAATATTGAATTTGAACCTTCCAATGAAATACTTATGACATGTTATAAAATGAGTTGCGAATAGATTAGAAATCTTAATTGAAACTAATTGTGAGTTAAGTCAACAATTAGACATTCATAAACTTAGTGCATCACCTCCTCCTAAGGCTAGTAAGTTTTTTCAAGGGGCAAATTTTCTATCCATTTTCATGTGAAGTGCAAGTGCACTAGTTTTAAATTTTTTTGGAGGTATTCTAAGGGAACCAATCCTCTTTGAAGCATGATTTGGCTTTTACTCTATGCTAACCAACTTTCTTTTTTTTGTTTGGGCACGGTAAAATTTATGCCATATGAGCCCTAAAAATATATTTAGACCGACTCGTATTTGACACATGTAGATAACCGCTTGGCTTGACCAAACGTGTGAGGAGGCATTTTCTGTTTGGCCAGAAAACGCCTTCAATAAATTGTCGCCTCTGACACTGTAAATGGCTTGCCGAGTATTCCCGGCAACATTCTGGGAACTGGCGGACGGCAATTCCAGGGATTCGAACTGTCGTCAACCTCTTCCATTCCGGCAAAGTTTTGTCCAGAGCATTTAAAGACGGCTGGAATTCTAGGGCTGTGTTTGAAATTCTCTACAGATCGATTTAAGAGCGCTCAACTCTATTGTAGAAGTGTCTGTTTAGATGCATTTTCAATCAGGTATGGTTCTCTGCTACAAATGACTTCATTTTCGCCGCAAATAGTTCGGATTGAATTTGACAAGTTCATCATTTTAGAAGGTTAGGGATGTTGAAGTTGTTTTATGTTCCAATTTGAATTGAGGGAACTAGGAAAAATGCACGAATTTAAGCCTGCTATAGGCCAGATTCAACTAAATTTTAAATGCAAATAGCTCCAATTGAGCTCAGAATGCTTCGCATCTTAGAATGTTAGGGATAGTGAAGTTGTTTTTATCTTACATTATGAATTGAGGGGATTATAAAAGATACACGAATTTAAGCCTACCATATGCCGGATTAACCTAAAATATCATTTCTGTGCATTAGGTTTAGAGTTCCTTTTTTCAGCCATTATGTTGTCGTAATGTATGTTTATATGTATTTCGCTGTTTGTACTTTTTTATGCGAGATCATTACGAGTGTAAATATATGGTAATTGTGCTTGCTTGAAATTGGTATTTGGCGATTGATTCTCTGCCCAAATTTTGTTTAGATTAATTCTAGGGTTCTGTTTAAAATTCTCTACAAATCGACTTTAAGAGCGCTCAAATATATTGTAGAAGCGTCTGTTTAGATGCATTTCCAATCAGGTATGATTTTCCGCTTCAAATGACTTCATTTTTGCCGCAAATAGCTCCAATTGCGTTCAGCATGCTATGCATTTTTGAATATCAGGGATAGTGAAGTTGTTTAATCCTCCACTAGGAACCGAAGGGACTATGAAAGATACACGAGTTTAAGCCTGCTATAGGGCAGATTAACCTAAAATAAGATCATTTCTGTGCGTTTGGTTTTAAAATCCTTTTTTCAGACATTATGTTGTCTTAATGTTTATTTTTGTGTAGTTCGCTGTTTGAGATTATTACGAGTGCAAGTATTTGTAATCGTGCTTGCTTGATATCGGTATGCGGCGCTTGATGCTCTACGCAAATTTTCGTTTAGATTAAATCTGAAATTCTCTATATTAGGTTCTCTTGCTTTATAAAAGCGCTTTGTGAGATGCCTATCTCTTAGATAGCTTTTATAGCTATCATAAATTTGCAGAGGCATCTAGTGTCAAATTATATATTCCGTGTTAGAATAAATGAGATGCCGTGGACATTCGAGCTTCAATTTTTATTTAATTTTATTGGATATGCTTTTTTTTAATGGTTCGGGTTTAAAGTGGCGTTCTTTAAACTGCACTACGCTGTGATCTGAAGTGTCAGTTTTGGAGCTTTATTTGCCAGATTTTTGTTATGGAATCTTGTGTTTCCTTCAAAGCCTATTTTAAAGCGTTATAGTCTTTTGAAGTTCTATTTCTCTAGCAGTAGTGCTCATAAATAAGATGGGTGATTTTGTTCATGGAACCCCTCAATTAAAGGGTTTTGCTAGGGTTTTGGTTAAGTTTGTGACAGTTGTATTGTCTAATCCTGTAGTTTCAGGATTCGATTCTGTAAGAATAATCTTAGGAACAATTACATAGAAATTTGCACTTATAACCTAGCATATAGATCTTTCTGTGATAATTTTATTTTAAAACTGAACAACCGGCCAAACAGTACTTATACAGCCAATATTCTAAACGACTAAATACGCTTTGATCGGTGACAGATCACAATGGCCTAAGAGCATTTTATCTAATCTCATTTTTCTGCAGAAACTATGATCGAGGAATCGAGTTCAAAAGCCGGGAGTTCACGAACCCAGCCCTTGCTGACAAAGGATGGGAGCCGCAAGTTTTGTGAGGTTGCAGGTGGCGTTACTGCTGACTGTGCAGCTGTTGTTTGTTGCCCCTGTGCTCTGTTGAATTTTGCCGTTCTTGCCTTCGTGAAGTTGCCAGCAGGTCTCTGCAAAAAGGCATGGAGAAGAGTAAAAAGAAAGCGAAGAAAGAAAAGCAAAGCAGCGCAAGGGAAAGATGTTTTAAATGAGGATTCTGACATGAAAGACTCTTCTGAGAATTCTTCTCAGGATGAATTGTTGACTCCACGATACAGCTCAAATGCTATGGTCTCTGAACAGACTTGTGTCAGTACTGAAAAAGTTTGGGAGGAAGTTGTGGGAAAGAGTTATGTGGGGTTTTGGAGGAATCTTTCTAATAGGGAGCAGACACCCTGATTCTGGTTCAGAGGATTCCTACAAGAGAAAATAACGTTCAAAGCAGAGTGTCCTAAAGTCTTCTTACCGACAAGCATTTTATAATGATGATGAAGAAAAACACTTTTTTCAGAAATTCTGATGATTTGTTGATTCCTTATAGGATGGTCTAGTCTTTTGATGTGGAGGCGGAGTTTTGTGTAAAGATTGCTTCCCTTCTTATTCGCTGACATGCTAAGAAGTGTACAATAGGTCAATTGAGTTTTGGATAGAGTTAAGATGTTGTAGTTTGGTATTCTGGTTTGGATAGATATTGGTGTATGGAATTGGTGCCTATATAAAGGTAAAATCCTCGGTGAAGGTGGTTTTTTTGTATTTTTATCATATTGAGCAATCAATGTGTATATTTCCAAATGGATGCTTTTGGTAAAATTCTGGACTCGGTCTCGGCACTCATTTGTTGAACTTTTCTTCGCGACACTTTAACGAATATGATTGTCTCTGTTTTTTTTATGCATGTGATTTGAGTCATCCAGACAAAATGGCTTAAATCCATGATCTGTCGGTGTTTTGCAGAATGTTTGGATAAAGGTTGGTATTTGGTGTTTTTATGAACTTTGGAGATAGCATTGAGGTGAAATTCAGGTGGCATGTATTGTATTTTACTAATTTAGTTGTCAGTGTACATGTTGTAATCTAAAGTTATTCTTGTATAAAATGATTACGGAGATTTTCAACTTTAGAGTTCCTTTTAACCGATGGGATTCCCTGCCGTAATTGTATGAGTGATTTCTCTTTGTTGTAGCATGTAAGTATCATTGCCTTATTAGCATAAGTTTCCATTCTATAAGGATAAATTAGGTTTAACTGACACTACATAGTCCAGCTTGTCAACATTTTCAAAATAATCTTCTATCCCCATTTTATATATTTCAGGAAATATTTTGCTTATCTTGAAGAACATACTTTTTCATTAGAAAATTATAAATCGTAATGTATGTCACATTAGCTCGAACTTTAATATATATGATGGAATGGCTTCCAAATTTCAGTCTTTAGATTCATAACCATTCAAAGGAAAGCATTGAAACAGACATATTGCTTAAAAAGATTCATGATTGCAAGGACATTCTAGAGAGTCCCATATGTTGCTAGCATTGCTCTAGAGCTCTTGGTAAATCTACCAAATAAAGAAATGGCAGTGATTGAATGTTAATAGCCAGTGGAACAAGGATATCCATATACCCTTTGGCTTTCGGTGTGCTTTGGTCATGAACATAGGCTATTTGGCCAGTGCTTGTTCTGCACATGAGCACAAGAACATAGAAGCCGCCCAAAGAGATCAGAGACCACAACTTCTCAAGACCAGTGACAATCAAGCAGCCTTTCTAAAGAGGAACAACTGCCCAATCACAAAGACAAGGCTTCATCGAACACAAAATGAGCAACTCAAAATTAAAGGCTCTTTTCATAATCTGGTCTTAAAAAGGAAGACAACGAAGTGCTACATTGAAATGGAATGACCAAAGGATTCGTTAAAAGCCATATAGAACAAGCTTGGGACCAAAGAAACAAATGCTCCAACTTAATCAGGCAATATCCTTGCATAAAAAACTGATTAAATGTTTTGCACATAAACAGTTGATGATTGAAAAACAATGACCAAATCCAGGGGTTCTAATGGAAGCAGAAGTCTAAGCTCAAATCTACAGCTTTGGTTTAACAGTTCAAGCTCTATGTCGAAAAATGAAACCCAACTCCAAAGTCTCAGCTTAAAAAATAATACCCCCATTCCATATGGATGCATCCCCGAGGGTCTAAGTGATGTCCCCAGTGTCCCAGAGATTCCAGGAACTTGGGGAGGACATTTCCTTTTCAAAACTGGATATCCTGTTCCATTTGATTCATAGAAATAGGGATGATATTCATTGCAAATTCACAACATTATGTCAATTGATTTTTGCCGTTTCTGTAACCACATTTCCCAATCCTGAAAACTTGGGGAAACACTGATAAAAATCCTGAGGGAAACACTAAGAAGTTTGGAGAGGACAAAACAAATATGAGCAGGTGTGGATTCCGAAGAAACACTTACTTCGCTTGGGGAATGCCCTGCCTATAGCTTTGGAATAGTCACCTCCAATTTTGCATCGAAGACTAGTCTACTTGACAGGCAAGTGACACGTTGAAATTCAGAATAGTGCTGTTTCTGGATTCAATTGTGTGCAAGTTTTTGACATAGACGTTTTGGATCACACTCCGTGATCCATCATCAGGATGAAAAGAGCTGAAGGAGCTGAGGCCTAATTTGGCCGATTTGGATTCTGACAGTTTCTTTGATTCTGGTAGACTTTCCCGTGAGTTTTTAAAGGGTGACAGTTGAAAACTGTTTTGGGACAACCCGTAGTAGCATCAGAACATAGCTGCTATCAATATTCAGATTTTGATATTGTAATTTCTTGGGCAATAATTTTGATATTTATCAAATGAAATAGTTACTAAGAAACAAGTCTCAATGGAAAATGGCGAAATCCTGTTCACCTCTAGACATACCCTTTTTATGAATACATAAAACGAGATATTTGGATCCAATGTAGTAGATGTTGTGAAGTGGTACATATTTATGTCTATCAACGCCTGCAAAGTGTAGAAAGAGATGATATTTGCTCTTGGGCATGGAAAGAATCACGATATTCCTGTTGGCATGTCTGGTTCATACTCATATGCAAAGAGAGCCCATTTTAAAGTTTTCTGTACCCATATCCAAGGAATTTATTTTTGCCGTACCCATGTACCCGATTCTGTGTCCTGTATCCACATCCGTACCTGAATCGGCAACTTAGGTTGTCAGTAAAGCTGAGTTAAAACTTCAAAATTATAAAATAAAGAGCTCAGTTAAAACTTCAGCATATCTGTACCCATACCTACTTAAGGAAAAAAATTGCCATATCTGTGTACCTGATTATGTATCTCGTACTCACACCCATACCTGAATTGGCAACTTAAGTTTTCAGTAAAGCTCGAGAATAAAAATCCACAAAAGGTTTGTACAAAACCATCCCAGGAACCTTCAAAGGAGAACAGGAAAACAAAAAGACAACAAGAACGAGACATAAAACTATCAGCGCAGATAATGGTGAAGGAGAAAAAGAAGTGAGCCCGATCCGTAACATTTCAGCTATGACTGACATCAGAAGCTCATTTAGCCAAACAAGTAGCAACAACATTCCACTATCAAGGAATATGAATAAAAGAGACGGAATTAAAATTTCGAGCTAGGTGAACATTTTGCGCCACACAATGAACAAACTTCCATGAACAAAAAGAAGTGAACTGACCTAGTACTATCTCTTCCAAATCCAGCAATCTCTGCAACTGCTAGATTACCTCGTGAAGAACCATCAGCATTAATCTTATAGAATCCCAAAGAAGGAAGAGACCATTTGCCAACTTTATTCACCTTGTTCAAAGATCTAATATTTGACTTAAGGTTAGTTGAGAAATTCAACTGCTTCCAAATCTAAATTTTGAAAAACTAGATTATCAAAGGAAGAAAGAACATCTAAAGAGTACTTGGTCTGTAAGGTTCCTTTGGAAGATCTTAGAACTTTTTGAGAAATATAACCAATAATGCTTTGATAGCCTTGAAAAATTTGACGATTTCTCTCCAGCCAAATTTGCTGAAGGATGAATGTATGACCTATATCCCATGCAATCAAAAGAATAGAAGCTGAGGTAAGTAGCTCAAAATTCAAGTAGAGCAGAAGCATGAACAAAATGCTGATTCCAAATAACAAATGTGTTTAAGATCCATTGCTTGACCTGTGAGGATAGGAAGAAGAACTCCACCTGTGAAAGGAAGACTGGCTGTCTCATTGCCCTCACCAGGAAATCTGCAAAATATGCGTACATCATATAAAAATATAAGGCTATTTTTTGGAGCCTTTCATTTGAAAGATCAGTAAGTTAAAAACACTTTTTTCTATGGAAGGAGTTGATTAGCTGATCAAAATTATTAAGAAATGATTTTGACTCTTTTAAAGACATGTGAACCATTGTTGAGTTGGAAAAATATGTGCAAATCTGTGGTAAACTAAAGACACGATGAAATGGCAGCCGAGTTGAGGGCTCCCACTGAGCTCTATTAGTTCACTTTTCTTCTTTTAGTTGCTCTTGAAGAGATAAGTATGTTGACAGATTTATACTTGGTGATCTTGTTTCCTGGAGAAAGGAGGGCTGTGTTGTGACAATCATATGGTTGAAAATTTAGTTCTCTTAAATTATGGTGTGTACAGTATAGTGGCTGGTAACTCATGTTTCTAGTTTGCATACAAAAAATACGAATTGTGGATCACAGCAATTGCAGAATCAATGCAGAAAGGACATTGATAACGACTAACCATTACTATTCTTAAGCAAGTTGTGGAAATTTGCTTAAGAGAATTGTATTTCTATTTTGTGGAATTAAGTTGTTAATTCTTCAATGAGCTAACAGAGATGGTAAAATGGAAGTTGTAATTTCTGAAATCATAATGGTTGCCATTGCTGGGCTTCTGTAATGTTTCTTTAGGGTGAAGTGCTGGGGTTTCGTTGCAAATAGTCAGTCATCTAGAAATCATTTATTTCAAATATGCTAATGAATTATTTGAGCTTAAGATGTATATTGGAGAAGCCCTCAAGTTTGCTTTCTTATGAGAGGGAAGTCAGGCCTAAAGAAAAGTTATTATTGTTTTGTGATTAAATATCCTTACAGAACCACTTTCTATGGTCGGCATGATATCACAAAACTCTATTGTGGATGTTCACATGGTGTCTAAAGGTCCCACGATTATGAAATTTTAGATTGCATATGTTGGTATCCTCAGAATTTACAAGAGGATGCTCCCATCTTGGGATGTGGGTATATCACTTTTGAAAGAATCTTAAGCAAGAAACAATAAGATTCATGCCCATAACAAGAGAGACTCCCCTCTTCCACATTGCTTCTTATTAATACAGAGTTATGAGTAAACTGGATAGCATTACTTAATTTAATTGTCACCAACATACTTAATACCAATTTACTTTAAAATTATAGATTAGAATTTTATTATAATAGACAAGGGTGAACAACATTGATCTACATCAATGGGTCCTTGGTCTATTGGTTAAGTTGAAAAGTTCTTAATGAGCCCACCAGGGGTCAAGTCTTGTTGAGTGTAAGGCTCCAACATCGAAATAAGGGATGAGGCCGGTATCGTGCTCCGAACAAATTTTGTAGAATGGATACCACTCAGTCCTTGGCTCTTAGCCAAAGAGGTTCAGCCTATGGTTTGTGCTCCCATATCAGATAGCTAAAAAGATTTTGTGGATGACCTCCATAAAAAAATAAAAAAATAACATTGATCTACTCATGATAGCAACATATTTGATATTCATAATTAAAATGATCAAACTATAAATTGCGATAAATTAATACAAATCTACTTTAGGATTAAATTAGATGTGGTTGAAATACATTCTTTATTTGGTTAACTTCAAACCTTTATTATGTTGAAAACATGTAATAAAGTAGAGATTGTATAGTTTCATAGTAGAGATTGTATAGTTTCATGTTGTTCAAACTAGTTTTTGGATCCATTAAGATATCATTAAATAGAGTGATAAAGTATGCAAAATTTAGAACATATTTGAGTTAGACTATCATTAATAAACACCTAGGTCTTTATGAATTTAATACACACATTATCATATTCTTACTATCTTCAAATTATCAAATACATCACAATAAAGTAACAAATATTCACAACTAAGATTGATACAAACTTCTTTCTCTATTAATATAAACAGATTTTAAAATACGTCTTTGCAGTTTTTCGGGTAGAGTCTATCTTGACTAACTGTATGACCAACCATAATAGATATAAAGTCAAAAAAGCTAGCCTAGGGCTAGTGGCTATCAAACACCCTATAGCATTCACTAATCAAAGTGGCCTTACTTTGATAGTGGTTTGAATTTGGCTATACAAATCTACATTTACTATAATTACTAACTAATGACTTGTAGTTGGGCAAGACATACCTTGGCAACCAATGTTAAAATATGGAAATAAACATTTGCATGGAGAAAATATATTAAAATATGGAAATGAACATTTGCATGGAGAAAATATATTAAAATATGGAAATAAACATTTGCATGGAGAAAATATATTTTTATAGAAAATTGAATCATTGCTCACCCAATGAGTGATTCACGTTTGTCCCTTGCTATTATAATTATACTTTTGTACTAAATTTATTGTATGTTTGCTAAGTATATACCAAGGCATATATTTAGGCATATGTTTAGACAATCCAATATCCCACATATGGGTACATCCAAGTCTAGACTTAAAACCACAAGGCAAATGTTTTATAATGTATATGCCAATAGTAAAGAGAAAAATATATGTTTATAACAAATGGAATCAATGGTTACCCAATGAGTGATTGATATTTGTCCCTTGTTATTACAATTTTACTTTGTTTCTTAAATTGTTTGCATGTTTGTTGAGAATATACCAAGGCACATAGTTACATATGTTTAAATAATTAAATGTCTCAACAATGGGTACATACAAGTGTGCACTTCAAACCGCAAGACAAATGTTTTCATAATATACATGGCTTGCATTAAGTTTTGCATGCCTATAAAAAACACATGAACTAGAAGAAATGGCCATGCATTGATGAATAAAAGTTTCTCATACTAGAGTTTTGGTGATATCATAGACTCGAGTGCTCCGTTGACTTCTAAAAATCTATGTAGTTCATTATCCTTAATTCCCTTGCCAAACATATGGATGAATGGTCCAATTTTGTTCATTGATTTTTCTTTGCTTCTAAGAGCTCCACTTTCATTGAAGGGAGTAGGCAACACCTTAGCTATCAAATGTCAAGGGACTCTAAACAATCCCTTATCACATTCTTAATGCAAGAAATGTGTGATCCTCATTGTTGTTTTCTTTGCAACTAGCTTTTGGGACTTTTAATGTGTCCTTTAGTTGGTCCTCAAGGAGTTATTTCCTTGGAGAATTTTGTTCACCTTCTAATTAACCTTGCTTGGTATGGTAGTGATGGTACCAAATATTGGGTGCCACTTATCTTGATAGCTTCCAATTGCTTAGATGCTCACCTTTCTAAAATTTATACCTTTTTAGCCTTTTTAACTAGTTCCCACAAATTTTCAACTAACCTAATGTAGAAACCTAAAATTGACTCGTTGCCCATGCGTGACAACTTTAGTAAAATTTCATCTCAATTGATTAAATAATCTTTATTATTAATTGATTAGTGTCATTCCACTATATTCAAATTTCAAATTCAGCCTTCCCCTCCCAATTTCTATAATTGAATAATTTTAATTAATTATTTAATTATTAACGTCTAATTATTATTCTCCTATTAATTAATTAAATAATTGTCATTATTTAATTAATCACTTATCTTCACAATTAATTAAGTAACCATATTATTTAACTAATACTTCCCTCATTATTATTATTATATTTATACGATAATTGTAATTAATTAATCTTTTCTCCTATAATTAAATAAGTAACAATTTATTTAATTTCTTGTTTCATTCTTTTCATAAATAAATAAATTTTATATCCTCATGTGCAATTAAATAAATTTTCTAATCTATTTAATTCTAATTATATTTCTAGTTCTAACTATCACTAAGTTTCAGTCTGACTATTCAATCACATTTTCTGACCGATCAATCTATCTAGTTCTCTATTCAATCTATCCAGTTGACTAATCAGTCAATTTATTCATCTCTCAATCAATCCAGTCAATTGTCTAATCAAATTTAGTTCACTCACAATCAAATGAGTTAACAAATCAATCTATTCACTTCACTATCCAATCAATTGAGTTCAACTCTTCAATCAAACCCAGTTGACTCTTCAATCTATTTCAGTCATCTCTTCAATCACAAAATCCTAATTGAAATCCATAATTTCTATATAATGAGAGCTAATTCTCATAATTTAGAACCACTTACTCTTGAGTTCTCATGATGTCCAATTGAGCACAAATTGAGAGCCCACAAATTGCATTAAGAAAGAGAAGAACAAGGGAGAAATATCTGTTTTGCATATCATTTGGATTTCAATTGATTTCATTTGTTATTATTGTTTATGCATTTCCATTATCATGATTTCTCTCTTGATGTTTAGGGATACTAATTGCTACTAACAGATCTTTGTGGTCAGATCTTACTATGTTATTGAGGTTCCAGGATTGAATTTCCCATAATAAAAAATGTTCAACCCAATGTGAAGCACCAAATGCTTCTTATTTTATAAATTTTTCATTTTTGTGTAGTTACAGGTCAATACAACGTAGTTGATTTTCATATGACCCAAACGATGCGAATGCATCTGAAGTGACACATTCATACCATCAAAACGATAAGACCACATTAAGGATTCAACACATATGCATGTTTCATGTGTCACATTTGTCTTCTGTTTACTACTTTCATTCTATCAATTATTACTCTTTTTGGGTTATTTTATTTATTTCTTGTAGGGTTATTAGCTACATTTGTTAATTATCCTACTCAGATATATGTCCTCCATACCAAATTGTTTGCTATTGATGCCCTGATTTTCATAATTCTGACTCTATTTTATTTTTGTCTATGTAGATTAATTCGATGTAGGTGACATACGAATTTGACACAATCATGTTTAAAATGGCGCAATTGACATACAGATTCGATGCATCTGCAAGTTTCAAAATGCATTTTCTTATGAAGCGACATAGTCGACTGATGAAACTGAAACACAAGAAAGAGAAGTTAAATCAACCATCTGAACATCAAAAAAGAATAGAGGAAATCATGATTAATCGAGATTTCACATGTCAAGCAACAACTGAAGAATTGACAAATGACATCGAATATCAAGAAACCTTTAACGACTGCTTGGAAAAGGTATACAAGTATTATGACAAATATGGTTTCATTAATGTTAATGTCGATTACCTTCATGATCATGAGCTCTAACTTCCAGATCTAGAGGTTTTTTTGGAACTAATGTATGATTTTTAGCTTGTGGCGAGGAAGCAACACTTGTATGGTTAAAATGAACAATCAATTCATATTTGCTTTTGGTGCTCTAAAAATAACCTTGGTTAAAATGAACAAGCAATCTACATTTGGTTTTGGTGCTTTAAAAAGAATTCTTGTGCATTTCTATTTGTTTCTTAGATTAGCAAAAAATTGGTTTTGGCTTAATTCGATTAATCACAAACTATCTTGTGTGTCTTGTGCGCTTGCACATTCTATTCAAGTTAGATCCCCTTTTTTAAATAGAGGGGCTTGTCTAGGGGAAGTAATCACCACCACACCAGAGGACGACCTCAAACCGGAAAATCCTTTCGGCTCATATATAAATAAGACATGGAGAAAACTCCTGAATGTCTTAAACCTAACTGAGCTCGGGAAGGGGTGTGGGTGATAGCTCAGATTGGGCCTACATGCCTAAGTAGTTGACATGACCCATTATAGACTTAAGTGTCTCACACATGTTATTCGATTAGAGAGGCACTATAGATTTGTTGGCGCAACTTTTGTGCAGGGATGGGAATAGAGTATGAGTTGTCACCGGGTGTATAGGTACCGACCAACTCCACCTGAAATAGTTTCCCTTCCTCCCAAGAACCTAGTTATTGGGCCATGAAGGTGTTGGATGAGCGAAGTTGGACACACGACTATTTGTTCAAGGGGCCTGCTGGTTATGTAGAGATTCCAACATACACAAAATAATCTTTTGCGAGCAAACGTTAGAACCTGATTTAAAATAAACTTCAAAATATAGGACAAGGCATCAAGAAACAAATCTAATTATAATCACTTTATAAACAGTACCATCAACAATACTCAAGACCGATGACTGACTTACTTCCAACACACATGATCAACAACCAAAAGCATGCGAAAGTATAAAAGATTCATTCCATTGACACGACTTCCATTCATAAATTAACAACTAACTCTTGAGAAAAGGACATAATTGTAAATAAATGATACAAAATTACCAATAAACAAGATGAAGAAAGAGAATAGTAGATAAATCATAGATTCTTCATTCCATTATCAGTATAAGTATCCAACATCACTGGTTTGGGCTTACAATTCTCCAAGGGAACATGAGCTACAACTAGAAAAGGAAAAGTAGAGAGTGATTTGATAAACTATCTAACTCTAAGCTATGGCTTTCAAAATCATCAAATTTTTAGACCCTAAGAATGGCCCAAAACTGAGTATATATAGAGATATACAACTATACAATCTTGCATTTATAATATTTTACACCATTTCTTATCATACAATATTTACATGTATGTACATCATGTACGATTACAAACTCGAAAAGGGAAAGGAAGGAGACAAAAATATGGAAATAGAAAGGAGGAATCGAGACTCCATTTCCTGAGGGAGAGATCTCCCTGTGTACAAGTCACTATCTGTTAGGTTTTGCTTACAAGTCACTATCTGTCAGGTTTGCAAAACTAGGATCTACTTGCCTCATAAATGTTGAGTCGACGCGACTGTCTAGGTGTCTGTCCTTTGTACTTGAACCTTAAATGCTAGATCGATGCCCTAGTAATGAGGAATGACATTTGTAGTAGACCCACACCATCATTCACTTCTATGTCAAATGCCAAAATTTTGATATTGTGTAGTCGACATTATTATCTTGACGACGGTACACTCACCAGGATCCGAGACTCTGGTATTTGAGGTACCTTGAATGAATAAAGAATGAGGAGGGGGGATAGAGGAACTCACTACCTCGAAGACTGGCCTGCCATAAATTTCTTGTATCTTTCAATGCACTCATTTATAACATCTTCGTCAAGCTCCTTCATGCATTGGGAATTGCAGAGGTAAGAATGATTGAGAAATCAGATTCATCATTGGACAAAGCTGTAGTTGGGGAAAAGAAGAAAAGGGAAGCAAGCACCCTTGAAATGAGGCTTTCCAAGGCTGGTTGTGCTAACAGCCAAAGAAAACTAATATTGGGAAAAGGTCAAGCCTTTTCCCGGGAGCAATGAAAATCCTATCGTAGAATGTCAGGGGTTGCAATGACCCTGAAAAGTGTCGCATGATCAAGCGTTGTCTTGATCAGGCAAAGTCAGAAATTGTGTTCTTACAAGAAACTAAATTAAAAAGTGAAGACTGTGCTAGATTTGCGCAAAAATTTTCTAGATGGAAATGTTCCTTTATTGAGGCTATAGGGGCCTCGGGGGGACTAGGCTTGTTGTGGAATGAGGCTTCTATTTTCATGACAATCATGCAGCTGAGCAGGTCATGGATATGGACTAAGGCAGACTCTAAGTAACTTCTCTCAAGGATTAACATCATAAACATCTATGGGCCAAATAATCCTGGACTTAAACAAATTATTTGGGAGGAATTGTCTATTATCTTTAGGGCCTTCTCAGAGGAACTATTTTTGATCGGTGGTGACTTCAACTAGAAGACAAAAGGGGCGGCCTTGGATGTAGTGGGAAAATTCAAAGGGACTTTAGCAACTTTATTATGGACAATGGGCTTGTAGAAATGGAACTAAAAGGTGGAGACTTCACTTGGACTAATAGGAGACTGGACTTTAATAATATTGTAGAGAAATTGGACAAGTTTTCATATATGGGGACTGGTCATCAACCGAATAGATTTGTAATGTTGTGATTCTCCCTTTCACTGGATCTGACCACTATCCTATATTCTTAAGGATATAGGATGACTTGTCACCGGACAGATGGCCCTTTAAGTTTGAAGCAATGTGGCTCAGAGCTGAAGGCTTTGATGACTTGGTAAAAAACTGGTTGAACAATGTGCCATCCAGGGCTGGAAACAAGGCATTCATTTTCAGTAAATAACTTTAATTTGTTAAAGAATGACTGAAAATATGGAACAAAGTATGCTTTAAAAATATATTTGTGGAAAAATTCAAAGTGGAAGAGGAATTAAAAGCCTTAAATGAAAAGGTCATAACTCATGGCATGACAAATGTTGAATTTTTAGAAAAGTAGAGTTTGAAAAAGGAATACTCAGAATTCTTAGCTAGAGAGGAGAGTTATTGGAGATAGAAGTCAAGAGATCTCTGGCTCAAGGATGGCGACCACAACACAGTTTTTTCACAACTCAGCTAAGGTGAAAAGAGCAGGAAACAAAATTTTCTCCATTAAAGACCAGAACGGACATACTTTAGATTCATGAGAGGAAATCAATGCTAAAGCTGTGATATATTTCTCCAATAGTTTTTGTGAAAAAGACAACATTCTAAAATCTCTGACAAAAGTCTGGAATCCATCCCAGACTGCATCAGCCCTTCTCAGAATGAGTTTCTAATGGAACCTACGACCTTGGGAGAAGTCAAAAATGCACTTTTCGGTATGGGAAGAGACAAGTCGCCCGACCCAGATGGGTTCATGGATCTTTTCTACCAACACTTTTGGGAACTTGTTGGAAGGAGGTTTGAGAGGTGGTGGAGGAAGCCTATAGTGGGGGATTTATGCTAAAATACTTTAATAACACTCTGATTGCCCTGATTCCCAAAAAGGACACTTCAAGCTTTGAGGATTGCAGGCCCATTGCCTTATGCAATGTAATCTACAAAATTATTTCTAAAACTATTGCCAACAAATTGAAACAAGTTTTATGTTGTGTTATCTCATAATAGAAGAGCGGGTTTTCCCCTAACAGGTCGATTTATGAGGGAATCATTGTTGCCCATGAAGCGATTCACTCTGTCAGGACTGCCAAGACAGAGCGAATGATGGTAAAAATGGAAATTAGGAAAGCATATGATGAAGTTGACAGGGAATTTCTCTTAAAATTCCTAAGGAAGTTTGGGTTTTCCAATGCGTGGGTCTCTTGGATTGAAAGTTGCTTATCCAATGTTAGATTGTCCATCCTTGTCAATGACAGTCCACAAGGTTTTTTCAAAACTTGTAAAGGCATCCAACAAGGAGACCCCCTTTCCCCTTTTCTTTTTATCATCATGGCTGAGGCTTTGGGAAGATTATTAAGACCAAGAGAAATGTGGGACTATGGGAAGGTATTAAAGTGGCAGTTGGTGAATCTCCCTTCTCCCACCTGCAATTTACCGATGATACCATTTTGATAGGGGAGGCCTCTATTACAGAAGCTAAAATGATGAAATAAACTATAGACAAATACAATGCAACGTTTGGTCAACAAGTTAATTGGCTGAAATCAGAGATTTATTTTTTCAATACCTCCCTCAATGCCAACGAGAGCTCGGCAGAATTTTGGGCATGAGAAAGGGCTCTGTCCCTGTTAAGTATTTAGGCATTCCACTATTTGGTGGTGCATGTAAGACAAAATTGTGGGCTGATTTGGTTTCCTTAGTCTCAAATAAAATGACAGGTTGGAAAGGAAAATGGCTCTCTTCTGTTGGGAGAATCCTCATGCTGAAAACAGTGATCTCTATCATGCATATCTTCCCTATGATGTGCCTTAATATTCCTGCTATAATCATCAACAACATTGGCCAAGGAATGAGAATTTTTTTTTGGAATGGGGCCAACCAGGATGACAAAATCCCCTTACTAGCATGGGATAATATATGCAAACCCAAATGTGAGGGGGAGCAGGGCTAAAAAATTGGCAACTTATGAACACGACCTTGGGTGCCAAACTTGTTTGAGCCATTTATAAAAACCCAGACAGAATGTGGGTTCACATTCTTAAAGTAAAATACCTGGATTCATAGGTTGACAACCGAATCCTCACCATTAGAAATCCTCCATGAGGATCAACAATGTGGAATTTCATTTCTTCTTGCAGACCTATTATCACAGATCATCTATCTTGGAGAGTTGGCAATGGTCAACTTGCTAAGTTTTGGGAGGACTCATGGAATGGTCTCCCTACACTTACATTTTTTTTTGACCTCCATGACTTGAGAAATTATTTTGTCATAAATTGGGGAAATAAAATTTCTAATTATATAGAACACAGGGAGGAGGTTTTTGGCAGGGAATGGAGATGGAAAATAGTAGAACATGAAACTCTACTAGAGTAGAAAAAATCTACCATTAAGGGAATTTTGGAAGCTAGGAATACCATCTTCAACACAGAGAATGACAACTTAATTTGGTGTGGATCAAAGAGTGGAGAATATTCAGTGAAACTGGGCTATCAATTGTTGGAAAAGGATGAAGTGGAAGAACAATGGCCAACAAGATTGTGTTGGAGCAAGGACTTCCTTCCTTAAGTGGGAGTTTTATCTTGGTTGGCTACTAGGGGTAGAAATCTCAAGGGAGAACATAGAAAAATATTTGGTTTCTTGGGACCTACAAAATGCGTCATGTGTGGTGAGGCCGAAGAGTGTGTTGACCATCTCTTAGTGCAATGCAAAATGGAAAGGTCTTGTTGGGATATGATCCAACAAAAACTGGACTAGTAGGGTCCCCTTCACAATAATATAAGGGATGTATTATTAATCTGGCTCTCATCCCAATGTATATCTCGTTTGGACGGGATCTGAGATATCTGCCCATCTATGGTGATTTGGGAAGTTTGGAAGGAAAGAAATAGGAGAATATTTTTGAATCAAAGCGAAACCACAGACAACTTGATCCATAGAATAAATCTCTCAGTAGAGGAATTAATGATAGCTTCAGCTAGTAAGAAATCCATTAAGTGCCCTTTCACAAAAAATGACAGGAGGATTCAAAACAAATGGCCTGGCATCAAGATCAGACAATGGGGGAATGATTTTTCAAAATCTAAAGCTTCTTTTCTTAAAAATAAGGTGAGATGGAAGCAACCAGACAAGGGATGGACCAAAGTAAACTTTGATGGTGCTTCTAGGGGCAAATCGGGAGTGTCGGCAATTGGGGCCACATCGCGAGAGTGGAACAAACATACGCTGGATTTTTTTGCACAAAGAATCAACGAGGGAAAAAACAATATGGTTGAAGTAAAAGCTGCTCTATTAGGGGTTAAAATGGGTTTGAAGCTGGGAGTCAAGAAGCTTCACTTAGAGGGAGACTCAACAATTATTGTTGCGACCGTCGTTAAAAAGAACATTATGGCTTGGCATCTTCAATCCCCCATCAATTCAATTCTAGATCTCTTAAAACAATTTGACAGCTATAAAATTTCTCATGTTATGAGAGGGGGTAATCAGGAAGCAGATAAATTGTCTAACTGGGCGACTAATTTTGAAAAAGTTGGTGTTTCGCACTTTGAAAATCTCAGCAATGTGACCATTGAAGATTTGGAGGCAGCACTGTCTCAACTAACCTTAATATGAACTCTATCAACCAGGGTCATGGATGGGCTTTTTTGATGGGGAAAACAATTGAGATCTTGGCAAACTGGGAAATGATGTTTGAATCAAAGGATGGTGGATGACATCATGTCAGATGGCAGAGGCCAAGATGGATTCCATAGGATAGATTTTTGCGGCATTTGTTTTGGTGTTGGCAGATTTGGGCGACTGATCGACAGGATGTTTTCTCATGACACTTGCCTTTTCACATCAAATTACAATTAATGAAAAGCCTTCTTTTCTTCTAGAACAAGCATGTTGACATCATCGAATGTTGCAAAAGCTGATATATGGTTTACAGCAGGCTGAGATGATGCTATAGAAAGACAGTTGGAGGCACAATGTAAATGCAACGACAAGACACTTCTTCTCTCCTCATAATTGTCTTTACTCTTCTTTAATGTGCCATGAGTTTAAACTCATATTCTGCACGAATCGCACATACGTTATTTACAATATCTGTGCTTTATATATCCTAATAGCTCTGTGGCTTTTTTCTTTTGGAGTGAATCTCTAAGTGTGTAGGAATTTTCAGCTCGATGGAGGCAACTTTCACATTGAAGCCAGGCAAATTCAAACAACAAAGGGCTTCTTTGGGGATGTCCAGGTGAAGAAAATACAAAATTTGCTAAGGTGGTCCACTGAAGAACTAGAGGAGGCAGTCTGCAAAACCCTAGGGCCAAATTTCATCAAGGTGAACCCTCGGGGAAGGCTTAACATAGACATAACTTCTATGATCCTGGCATGGGCCTTGGAGCTTGGGGTGGAGAATGATGAAACTCGCGAGGTGATGAATGCTCTCTTTTAATAAAGATGTGTTAGGCGGCTTAGAGAATTTCCTAGAGTGGGTGTGGCTGGGAAGAGGGTTTGATGTCTCAAAAGGCATCACAGATGAAGACTAGGCCATAGTGGAAGGATTACTTCTCTTCATACGTTGGTTGCAGGATGTTAACCAATGGGACTATAAGATTTGGTGCCTGATAGGTTGGGAATCCATCAAAGAGGCAATCAAAAATTGTCTGACCCCCATAAATGCTGGTAGCACAGTCTTAAACTTGTTAAAATCCCCCGACGAAGGAGGTCTATGGGAATTGCTAGAAGAACAAGGAGAGATAAAGAAAAAGGTGGCCTAGTGTCCCTTTTTGGTGAAGAAGGTAGGAAATTTTTGCGATAGTCTTGTTTCTAGATCACCACTGGATCAAATGATGATAATAGTGAAGTTAGATTGGAATGAGGGTTCTACATCAACAGGCTGTAGTCCCTCTTTTTTTTTGTAAATGCAGATTATAGTGCGATTTTAAACATAACATCCATGTATATGTGGGGTTTATCCTCTTCTTTTTGTTAGTCATGTTTGAAGGACATATGGCCGTATGGACTTGGAGTATTTTGTATTTGGTGGTGAGCCCCTCCCACCAATTTTGTATAAAAAGTTGCTATAGCCTGGATGATCAGCAAGTCAGAACTGATTGACATGAGCATACTTGAAATCTAAATCCTGATAGTTTCTTATTATTAATGAAATATAACACCTCTATTACCGAAAAAAATTAGTTTTATGTTTATTATTAGTACTTGTCGTTTAGGCAATACCATTGCATTAACTTTAGCCTTTATTGGCTTTTAATCAATTAACTCTCAACTAATAAAAAATGATTATTTATCTCATAGGCTATTTGTGGGAGCTTTGCTCCCTCAAAACTTTTTGTCATTATCTTTATCTTATATTTTTTTTTTCTACTTTTATTTCTGTTTTTTTGCCATTATCCCTATCTCTAATTTATTTTTCCTTATTTATAATTTATTTATTTATAATTTTTTATATATTCTTAATTAATACAAAGATGATTTTTTATTTATTATTTTAAAAATTTGAAAGATTTTTTATTTTAGAAATTTGAAGATATTATTTTTTTAATTTTTATTTAAATCAAAAGAATTTTTACAATATTTATTTTAAATATATTAAATTTTCAATTTTAAAGCTAATGGAATTGGTTAAAGATAATTTTTTATTTATTAGTTAAATATTTAGAAAAATTATCATTGTTAATTTTAAATTTTGTATTTCTTCAATTAATACAAAAGATGATTATTTATTTATTATTTGAGAAATTTGAAGATATTATCTTTGTTAATTTTTGTTTAAATTAAAAGAATTTCTTACAAAATTTTACTTGAAATACATTAAATTTTCAATTTTAAAGCTAACTAAATTGGTTTTAAAAATATTTTATATTCTAAAATTTTTTAATTTAATATTCTTTTATTGATACGCGCTAGCTACCCGCAATGTTGATTTCGCCTACTTCTCCATAATTGTCCTCTAGCAGTGAAATTGGATATTTCATGTTTAGTTTTGCATCTGCAAAGGCTTCATCTTTGGATGGTAAATCTTAAACACCATCAACAAGAAATTCATCAACACCATCTTTATTATTATTTTTTTGTAAATTATCATAATTACCTCCTATATCATCCTCCATTTTCATTTGTATCCAGTCAAAATGAAATTGTTGATGATATTGAAAAAATAGTTTATAGTTATATTGTAAGGGTTTCCCACACACTTTTCCTCATCACAATTCACTCTTCATGCGACATAAAACTTTAATGTAAGCATTATAATATAATGTACTTTTACATATAATTATTATATTAAATAGTTGTAGGACTCCTCATTTCATTGAACACTTCCTATCATTTGATAAGTAGGAGATATTTTCCATAGCAAGTCAAATTATGATATTGCTACCAGGATTCCACTATGTAGGTTTTTTAGTCAAACTCATTGACCCATATTTTATGAGTAGTGTCTCACAACAACCCATCTCTCATTATAATGAATGAAACACTTAGCACTAATTGCATCTATGTGATGCTCACAGAGGTGAAGCACTGTGACTTCCCAGGAGGTCACTCATCCCAATACTACTCCATCTCAAGCATGTTTCACGATGAAGTTTTCTCCATGGATAAGCACACTCTTCTTGCAACCCCAATTGCAAAACCTTCACGAAGTATTGTGCCTTTTGAGCCATTCATTAGAAAGCCCCTTGAGCTCACCAATTGATAAGTAGGAGATATTTTCCACAATAAGTCAAATTATGATATTGCTATTAGGATTCAACTGTGTAGTTTTTTTAATAAAACTCATTGACCCATTCTTCATGAGTAGTGGTTCACAAGAACCCATCTCTCAAATAGTCAAATTATGATATTTCTATTAGGATTAAACTGTGTCATTTTTTTATTCAAACTCATTGACCCATGTTTCATGAGTAGTGGTTCACAATAACTCATATCTCATGAGAATGAATGGAACACTTAGAACTCATTGCATCTAGGTGATGCTCAAGGGGATTTACAATGAATGGTCTACAAGGAAAAAAAGTTGCTATAGGTTTTTCAAATTGGGTTGCAACCAAAGTGATCTTAACTGTGGAGGAAACTCTATAGTTAAGAAGGCTCAAGTTGGATTAGTATTGGGATGGGTGACCTCCCAGGAAGCCCATGTGATTCACCTATGTGAGAATCAGATTGATGTAATGATTGCTACGTGTTCCATTAATTATCATGAGAGATGGGTTCTTGTGAACCACTACTCATGAAACATGAGTTAATTAGTTCGAATAAAAAAACTACATAATTGAATCTTGGTAGCAATATCATAATTTGACTTATTGTGGAAATAATATCCTAATTATAAATTGGTGAGCTCATGGGAATTTCTAATGAATGGTTCATAAGGCACAACACTTGTTGAATGTTTTTCAAATGGGGTTCCAAGAAGAGTGGGATTAACCATGGAGGAAAATCTATAGTTAAGCATGCTCGAGATGTAATAGAACTGGTATGGTTGACCTCTCGGGAAGTCCCAATGCTTCAATTTTGTGAGCATCACCTAGATACAATGAGTGTTAAGTGTTCCATTCATTCTCATGAGAGATGGGTTCTTGTAAACCACTACTCATGAAACATGGTTCAATGAGTTTGACTCAAAAAACTACATAGTTGAATCTTGATAGCAACATCATAACTTGACTTGATGTGGAAAGTGTCTTCTACGTATCAATTGGTGATCTCAAGGGGATTTGTAATGAATGGATAATAAGGAACAACACTTGTTGAACATTTTGTAAATGAGGTTGCAAGAAGAGCGAGATTAGCCATGGAGGAAACTCTATAGTTAAGAGTGCTCGAGCTGGAGTAGTACTAGGATGGGTGATGTCCTAGGAAGTCTCAGTGCTTCACCTCTATGAGCATCACCTAGATGCAATGAGTGTTAATTGTTCAATTCATTCTCATGAGATATGGGTTCTTTTGAACCAGTACTCATGAAACATGGGTCAATTAATTTGACTAAAAAAACTACACAATTGAATCCTTATGGCAATATCATAATTTGACTTGTGGAAAATATCTCCTACTTATCAATTGGTGAGCTTAAAGGGCTTTCTAGTGAATAGTTCATAAGACACAACACTTGATGAAGGTTTTGCAAATGGGGTTACAAGCAGAGTGAGATTAACCATGGAGGAAGCTATGTATTTAAGCTCACTCGAGCTAGAGTAGTATTGGTATGGGTGACCTCTCAGGAAGTCCCAACACTTCACGTCTATGGGCATCGCCTAGATGTAATATGAAACAAATAATATGGATGGGAAAAGAAATGATTATACTTAATTAAAAGGGTTATTCATACCAACTTAAGTGCCTAGTTGTGCTGCTAATATTTATTAATTTAAATGGAGTTTAAGGTGATTTAAAAGAAGATAATTTTAGATTTTTAAAGAAAAAAATGCACAGAGACTTTCTAATATTTCCAAACATTAGTTGAAAGTGTCAAAGAAGAGAAAATCCTAAATCACTAATAATTTTTAGATGACTCATTTGAAAGAGCATAGATAGAGAAAACATAGTTTTTTTTATCTATCACCAGGGTAAGTGCACAAAGATGGGGGACCAAAAATTCACAACTCAATTTTTTGTTCCCCCGGAAAAGGTATGGTGTGTGCCATATCATATATGGTACACACCTTATGGTTTGGTGTGTTGATCCTTAGGCTTGGGCACACCAAGCCTATATAGCATGCGCCATATAAGGCGTACACCATAAATGGTGTGCGCTATATTTTGTGCACACTAAATTTTGCATTGAAAACATGCTTTTCCATTTGCCTCTCTCTCTCTCTCTCTCCCACTTTGATCTAGTTCTTCAAACTCAAGTCAAATTCAATTTTAAAGCCTGAGTATATACATGAAATATAAAATTTAAGTATAAGTCACATTTCAATATGTGTTTTTCCTTTCTTATACTTTAATTTATATTTGATGTGTATATTATTAGGATTATTGAGAGTGGCCTCAAATCTCTAGGAGTTATAATTTATATTCTATATTTTTGAAGGTCATATAAAATTTTAGACTTAGTAAAATTTCAGTAATCAACATCCTTGTATCAGTACTCTCTCTCTCTCTAGGTGATGCTCCTAGAGAGAGAGAGAGATGGGTAATGGGGGATGGAGAGAGAGGTGGAGAAGGAGGGCGATAAATAGAGAGGGATAGATAGAAAGGTGGGGTACCTAGAGAGGGGAGAGAAGTGAGAGACCTAGATGGTGAGAGAGATGAGTGAGATAAAGAGTAGGGAATAGAGATAAATGCCTAATAATGAATGTATGAATAGGTATAGAGGCGGAGAGGGATTTTTACCATAATATGATAATATCAAGCTAAAATAATGTATGATGAATTAGGAATTAATATTTTCACAATTAATTTATAGTTGTAAGATGTTATTTTTCTGCTCATTTCATGTCTTCTTATATATATATTCTCTCTTTCGTGAAATTATTAAGCCTCATTTTAGTATATTCTTATTTTATTTCCAAATACACTTGATGATCTGATCCCGTGCCTTATCATAATGACAAGAATACACTATGAAAGGTTAAATAATTTGACTCACTTATATGCATTATATTTGTATATTTTGGGATGAAATTTCAACATGTCTAACCATGTCTCATTATCCACCTCTTGTTTTATTCCTCCATATATCTCACCCCTCTCTTTAGTCATCTGGGTCTCTCATGTCTCTCTCCCCCTCTCAACTTCTCATCTCTCTATCTATCTCCTCTCTAGTTCTCTCCCTCCCTCTAGGCCTCTCTCCCTCTCCCCTTACCCCTCTCCTCCTCTTCTCTCTCCTATCACCTCTATATGTCTCCCTTTCCCTCTTTGCATAGATTTTATGGTGTAAGATTGTTGGTACAAGGTTTAGGGTACATAAAATTATGTTGGAAAATACAATGTGTTTTTGGACTTGCACTAAAAATGGCATGGATTTTTTAACTTTAGTTTTTCTCACCCTTAAGCTCAAATAGGACCTAATTTCTTAGATGATCATTTTTTCAACCATTCCTTATTATAACTATATTTATGGAAGTTTGAGCCACCCAATGCTCACCTCTATTAAGGTGATTTCCTCTATTGTCCTTCAGTGCCTTAAGTTTATATTCAATGGATTCATTCATACTATCCACCATTAAGGATAACATGTACCTGCATCATATAGAAATTTTCCTTTGATTAATTATTTCCTAACCTAATAGGACCTCTTTGATCTCACTCTAATATCTTGTTCAAAATTTATTAAAAAATTAAAAGTGATTCATGTAGAATATTTATCTATTAGTCTTGATCCATCATCCATAGGTTTGTTCCCTTTTACTTCCCAACCTTCATTGATTAATATTATTTCCTAAAATAGACCCTTTTTAGCTGAAGGAACATTACCTATGTTGGGATGCCTTCATATTTCCTCCTTATTCCTCCAACCTCCAATTGTGTTAATATCAATTCTTTCTCATTTATTTCAAAATAAGGGAGGAAATCCATCCCTATCACATAGACTACATCATCTAATTTCTCACTCATAGGTTTTTCCTTCTTCCCCACCAATAATATATCTATTCTCTCAATCTCACTCATTAAATTTGGTTTATATTTACCCACATCAGTTTCTAACATGTCATTTTATGCAAAGGCTATTTGTTAAGATGTCCTTCTTTAAGTGATCATCCCATTTCCCCACAAGAGTCACTTATTATTTTTCTTATGTTTTAAAGGTATGTGAGGCTAGTGTTTAGAAATTGTTTTAAGTAATTTGGACCCCCATAGTGATACCTAATCTTATACATGATAATATGAGAGTGTTTAAGGGAAAGGATTCCAAGGGAATAAAAGGACCACGTGTTCCTTAACAGTTGACCCATGCATTAAAAAATGACATTGTGGGGGATGCAAGGTCCTTGTATTTCCTTGTCATCCTTTCCCTCACACACCCATAAATTATCATGGATAATATTAGGTAAAATTTTGGGGGTGTAGGGTACTTTAAACCTTTTCTAAACATTATCCCTCCACACCCGCAAAATACAAGGAAAATAACGAGTGACACCTGTGGGGAAGCGGGGTGATCACTTAAAGAAGAGTTAATGGGGGATAACGCGACCTATTATCATCTAGCCTTTGGGTAACATGACATATTAGAAACTAATACCAAAAAACACTACATGGTTTCCCATGTATGATAGGTTTTATCTCATGACGAAGGTGTCTCAGGTCCATTTTCTCTCTCTTTAACTAACCTGCAAACTAACATGGGAAGCATTAGGTAGCACTATGGGAGTGCGAGGTACAAATATTAGGGGATAAAATGATGTATTAGAGACAAATATTCATATAACACATGTTAGCGAAAAATTCCAAAAAAAACCCACAACCTATTGACCCTCATGGGGATGTGGGGTACTTATATCCTTTTGCATGTATTTCCTACATGCCCACGAAACAAACTCCTTCCTACCTTATATCTCTATGAGGCTACTGTTGATGAGACTTTGTGACCAGTCTCATCAACAGATGATAAGTTGTCACGGGGTACTAGGGTACCATCCAACTTCTCTTGTAAAGGTTGTCTAGGGAATAAATTCTCTAGGTCTTCAAGCACCTGAGTGTCGAGTCTCAACGGTGCGGGTAGCTTAGTTGGGTGAGTGACTATTTTTGTTTGGGGGGATAGCTGGTTTTTGACTTGTCTTCTTCGGGGATTTTGGTAAGTTGGGGTTTCTTGCAAGCACACATTAGTTTACCAAATAAACAACAAAAGATAGATCAAGGTTAGGAGTTTGTTATTCTACTTATAGTCATGCCATATATCTTTAACATCAACAATGCTGTAATGAACGACACTAAATATTGAATGTATACATAACCATCAGTTCATACATATTCAATAGAAAAGGGGAAGTGAAATCATCCAATCTAAAAAAACATCAGAGCAGAGGACATTAGAAACATACAACACAAAAGAGATATTGCTAACTTGGAGATCAGAACACCAACAACATCATTGCTAGAAACTCTTCCTTCTTCATTAAAAAAGTGTTCCAGCAGCACTGGCATTTACATAAATGGCTCCAAGGGAGCATATAACAACTAAGAACTATCGATCATTGAGCTCTGCAACTACTGAGAAATGAAATGCTAAATGCTAATAGTATGGACTCCAAAATCATCAATTTTGCTGACCCTTGAAATGAGGTCAGACTTCTTATTTATACACAAAATTTTTCCTAAAACTAACCTAATCTAACTGTACACTCAACATTAAAATACAATATCCAGTGGCCGGTACTACCTACACCACTTACATTCACCTCGAAAAGAGCAGAGGTCTGACATGACAGGGGAAGAAGACAAGAAGAAAGGATGGAAGAATCAGCCTCCAGAAGAGTGCCGGTGAATGAATAGAAGAAATCTGATCTTCCCAGAGTTTGAGGCTACATGCCTCATTAATGCAAAATGAGGCTCACTATCTTTGATGCACCAGGTAGTCAATGCTGGAGTGACACCTTGGGAAGATCACCCGTCAGAGCCATCCCTCAAAATGACATGCCTTATCAGGGTCACCTACTTTCTGACACCCTCATTAATTGCTGGATAAAGACCAGTCGGCTCCGAGGAACCTGGACACGAGTCATTGAAAGAATAAAAAACTGTTAGATCCAGAATTTGAGAGTCTGAGAGCTTACGCTCAAATAATAATGAATGTTCAAAAATACACCCTGCTAGTGAAAATCTCTAAAATTTGGGGAATTTTATTATCCCTTGATTTTCTTGAATGCCTCCAAAATTTGGCTAATGCCATCTCCATCTATGTCCTTGATACTGCTCCACTGGTTGCAGACAATTCCAAACTTCTCTTCAATATCTCAGGCCCTGTCCTAGAATTCTTCTACTAATTTTACGCAGTCATTAGCCCAGAGCATCATTTTAGATATTCTTGATAATTTCCCTCCATCGAAGTCTTCAACAGATTGATACCGGGACTCCATCAACTCATCATATTTACAGAGGACATAATTCTCTGGGAAACAAGTTCTGGTGGTGAAGGGATCAAATTGTGAAACCCTTCCAATGAATGCTTTGTACAGGTCCAAAGGATACTAGATCGCCCTGACTTTATCTTTTAGGGTCATGACCAGTTTCTTGCTTACCTAAATTTTGAGGCCAAGTCTGGAGTACTGGGCCCAGAGGAATTTGAATGATTTCTCTCCCAAAATTCCTACCTCGGCGATGACCACTTCCCTAGAGTTTATTATTTCTTCTAATCTGGTCCTCCACTCTTCATACTTCTCTAAGTTCCCTTCCCATAGGACAATAGAACCGTTTACTTGGCCCAAGAGATTATTGACCAAGTAAAGGTCTGGGAGTGAAGCCTCTAAGAATTGACTTACAACCTTGATCTGCTTGGTGATCCACCCATCTATAGCTTGCGCCTTCTTCTTCATGGCCCTAAGAGCATCCATATCACCCTGTGGAAGCGGTGGTCTGGAGGTGGAGGCTTTCAGATGGATTTCAGCCAGTGGTTGTGTAAGTTCTGCTAGAAGTCCAAGGAGATTTTCATTTCTCTCTCTTTCCTCCTTAAAATTCTATGCCTATTTATCGTACCAGGCTTCAATCATCCGGCTAGCTTCTCTTAGCAGGTCCAACTCACCCTGATTATCTCTCCTCCCCAAAGGTACTTTTGTGATTGCATGATCTTTGGCCCTTGCTATTTCGGCATCTGTATCTGGGGGAGGTGTTGCGACCACTACAACTGTATCTCTGCCTAGACCTATCAAAATGGAATGGAGGTTCCAGGCCTTATTTTTTTTTGGGGCGCCTTGTGCCTGTGCCACCATCTCAGCCAGGGAGAGATGGGATTTTGCCTCTGTTAGGGCCTTCCTCTTCTTAGATTCCACCAACCATTGTGGTGGCGGGGGTGGCCTTGCTGCCAAATTTTGATCAAGTGTATCCCCTCCAGGGTTTTGTTGTTCATCCTCAGTATTTGGAGTCTCCTCGAACTCCCTCTTCGTGTTTTCTAGATCACCTACATCATCCACTTTCGTGGTATTAGTATTCTCTGCCTCGGTGTCCATGTTCTTAGCAGTGTCGGTAGAATCAACATTAATATCTTCAGGGTTCTCTCCTCCCTATTGCTACTGTTGTTGTTTTTCTTCTCCAGCATTATCTGTCGGGACATCTTCCTCCATTGGCTTATCCTCCAGAGGCGGCGAAGGTGTCGGCACTGGATCTACTTGCAATATCACTAGGATCACCTAGCCAAATGTTGTGCTGCCTTGGGTGGGCGGAGGTGTCTGGAGCATGGCAGCTGAGGTTATGGTTGATCCCATAGGTTTGGTTCCCCTAGCCGAAGCTGACTGCTCATCCTGTACTTGCCTCTTATCTTGTACTTCAGTCTTTGTGACCTTTTCCTGGGAATCTGAGATGTCCACTTGTTTGGGCTCTTTCTCTTTTTCCACCAAGACCCCCTGCATAATGGCACCTTCCCTCTTTAGTATTTTCCCTTCAGTGGGGATTATTACTTCGTCTTGGGCGGTGATCTCTTCCACCACTCTCTCGATATCCCCTTGTAAATTTACAAGTTTGTCTGTCCCAAATATATCATCAAAGTCATCATGCGGAGGGGAGGTCTCCGGGGGATTTTTTGGATGATTGTCTAGCTTAGGGGAGTCTGAGGAGACAATTTGGACTTTGGGGATGTCGGGCATCCCAAGCTCTGTTTTCACCCTTGGATGAGGATTGTTTGTCTTTTTCTTCTTCCTCCTAGTCACCAATGGGGGCGCGATATCCAATATAGCTGCACACTCCTCTTCCACCCTGTCCCCATTACTCGGACCATTAATTCTGCAAGCGAAGGGGAGTTGGAAGGGAGGGAAGGTTCCATTGAAATAACTAGAACACCCAGCCGAGTGCTTAATACCTCCTTCATTTGGTGGGACGCTGCCAGTTGAAGCTGCAATTGTTCTGCGATGGGAACTATGGATGGGACCTAGGGTGAGGCCCCAACTTTTCTCTTTCCTTTATCTGCGCCTTGCACAGAGGTTCTGGCCCTAAGAGTTGATCCCGACAAAGATGGGCCAACTCTTCGTGTACTTTTTGGGCACACATTCTAGAAATACGCATGGATACATTCAATTACATTGTAAGTTATATCCTCAATTGCTAGGCCTTCCGGGGTGTCCCAATCCACCAGAGGGAGAGCCATTTTATCTACTCCCTATTCTTTTTATTGTGGGTCTTCTGTGGACCCGATGTCTGAAAATTCCTTGGGAAAATTTCAAAGCTTGAGGTGCTTCATCATGCCTTGTGTCATTCGGACAAAATGCCAGTTCTGGACTTCAAAATTGTCCGAGCAATCTTCCCAAAAATATTCTAAGTGAAGCTCATGAGGGTCTGCTACCCGGGGAAGTGCCATTGCTATCTTGTCAAGCAGATCAGAATTCTTCCGCTCCAAATAGAATTTTTCCAGCCCTAAACTCTTAAGTTCACCATCGGCCTCCTTTGCTACTGCAAGGCTGCAAGAATAGTTCGTACAAGTGATTGGGAATGAAATGTTAGTAACTTTCTTCAATGTGAAGAAGGCGTGCAACTCCAGAATTTGTCTGCAGTATTCCAAAAGAAATATCCTATCCCCAGAATGTTTGGGTAATAGGCAGGGTTTCCCAGAGAAGCCGGTCACCCAAATGTAAGTGTGCTACTAAAATTGTATGTAGTAATGGCCATACGTATTGACCAAAGTCGTTGCTTCTTTTGAAAGCTGGTATCCGACATCCTGAGTGGGTGTAAGAATATTGTGGTAAATGAAAGCATCATTTACTCTACAAAAGATGGGGAAACTGGCCTCCCATTGTATTTGTGGGAAATAATCCCATAGATTATTCTGGCCTTTTCTGGTCCCGAGCTCACCGACCGTGAGTAATTTCCTGGTGATGGGGTGTTGTTGTGCCAGTGCCCACAAGACGTAAGAAGTCATATAAAATTTAAGGGACTTGGTGACCCTGACGAGCTGGGCGTCCACATGATTGGTGATGATTGTTGCCCAATCAAAAGTATGACTGCTGGAGGCGATGCCAAACAAGAAGTAATACATCCATGTCAAGAATTCCCGGGCATGGGGCTCTCCAAAGACCCTACATACTGCAATGATCCCCATATGTATACTCTCTTTGAATTCTGTTCAGGGGATCTCTAGCTTCATCTTTCTGAAATCCTTCATGGGAGTTTTGAGCCAGTTGGTGTTGAGATATTGCTGGGCTACTTGAGGGAGCTTCTCAAATTCGCTTAGTGCTAGGTTCTAGGTGATAACTATGGAGTTGGAAAACTAGGGGATCCCCAGTCCCGAAGAGAATGTTGCAGCATCCAGAGATACCATTGGCATTGGATAACTTGTTAGCATAGGAGTGGCAAAAATGATGGCCCAGATGATGGTGTTGTAGTGTTCAGCTAAGGTGAGGATGAGCTCCACAGCCTGCACCGAGCAAGGGAAGCAGGCAACCTTAAGGATTCTGGAGGCAGCCACATTGAATGCCATCAGATCTCTGAACTTGTGCTGTATGAAAATTATTTTAACCAGGGCTTGAATTTCTTCCCATGCTCTGACACCTGGGTCGGTAACCAATTGGAGCTTGGAATCGACCTTCAATCCTAGAATAACTTCTCCCTTTAGAGACTTCATTATCAGTGGGAGTTTCTCTAAGGCCTTCTCGGCCTTTGTCTTGACAGCTGCCTGAGTTGAAGCAGTAGTGTGGAGCTTCGGGCTCCCGGGTGGAGAATATGTTGATGCTTTAGACATGACTGATTGGTGATTTTTGGCAACCTACAAGACCAGACGACCATCAGTATATATAAAAACATAATAAAATTTTTGGATTCTGGAGATTTTCACCACCGCTTTGCATCTGTTCCTGAAAGGATGTTAGTTTACATAAAACCCTGGAAATATAATATATTAAGCACAAATTACTTGTGAATTTGATCAATGCCTAGGGGTTCCAGGGATTCTAGCTCATGCGATGAAACAAAATGAAGACCAAAGGGGGAACTTGGGACCCAGAGTCTGAAAAACTGACCGTTATTAACATGACCAGAAAGTAGCCATACAAGGCTGACATGGGAGTGTCACGTGGTCATGCAGTAATGGGAGTAATGCCATTAAAGCCAATAGGTGTTCAAACACGCAAGGAAATGAATGCCACTTGGGCCAATTTTTAATGGCCACACATGGGGAATTAAACCTGCCATTAAGATGGAAGTGATAGAGGAGAGAGAAAACTGCCATGACTCAAATAGGTAAGGTGCCGAGTTTGAACCAGGCGGACACCTCTCGGGCGAGCTCCAAATTTAGAATTTTGACATGGGGGCATGACGATCTTTCCACTAAACATGGAGGAAGGATATACAACAAGGTACAAAAAACCAGACAGAGGGCTGAAGCATAACAAGGGTGAAAGCACAACTTGTAGGCCGACCCAAAACGAGCCTATATACAACCATTTACAGATAATTACAACATTCATAGGGTATACACAAGCATTTACACTAATTTACAATTGCATAGAGGGTGGACAAACCTCTGGCAGAGCCGTCCCAAAATGGGAGGCAACAACAAGACCAGAATGAGAAACTAGAAAAAAAAAATAGAAGAGGAAACGAGGAAGAAACCAAAAGCAAAAGCCACCCAAAAACACAAACAAAGAAAAAAATAGAAAGCACGAGGGAAGAACCAGAAGGGCCTACCTTGAAAAGTGGAGAGTGCAAGAGAATGAGCACGGGAGGTGCTTTGCAATTGACCAATCTCAAATGACCACGAACGCACAACTGTTAATCACTGTTTAATTGCCTTAATCATTGAGAGCAATTCACACTGAATCATGATTTAATCACCTTAATTGCTCTGGAGTCATTCTAGGTAATTTGTTTGTGGTAAATATGATAATGACTAGTGAAACCTATTTATACCCTTAGGGTAAAAATATATCCCACTCTTTCTTCCGTAAACCCCAAAAAGAAGGCAAAACCTTCAGACTCTGAGCCCAGGGATTCTGTGCAACTGCACCCTCTAGCAAAAGAGGAAATGGTGACAAATAATCCCGGAGTCTGGAATTTGGCTAGAACAAAGAAGACAAACACTCTAGGGCTAGGCCCCAGAGCAAAGAGAACCAAAAACAAAGAAAATGACCCTTGTGGCAGCAAAGGCCAGAGAAAAACAAGAGGAAAAAAAATAAGGCCAAAAGAAAAAAAGGGGGGACCTGACATTTTGCCCACAAATTGTAGGGATGGGTATGCAGGGCATAACATCTACGAAGAACAAAAACCTCCTTGCACCTCTTTTCCCCCACAAACTTGTAGTTTTACCTAATGTTATCCATGATAATCTATGGGTGTGTAGGGGAAAATATGTCAAGGGAATACAAGGACCCCACATTCCTTAATAGTTGGTTCATGCTTAATAGAATGACCTTGTAGGGACGCAGAGTCCTTGTATTCCCTTGGCATCCTTTCTCCTACACACCTAAAAATTATCATGGATAACATTAGGTATCATTTTGGGGGGTGCAAGGCACCCTCCTTACCCCCATATCTCTCTCCCACTCTTTATTATTCTCTCTCTCCATTGTCTATGCCAAGAACAATAGTACAATTGGAAGAGAGATAGAATAAAGTGGTAAGGAGATGGCGTAGAGAGTGGGAGAGGGGGAAGAGAGAGAATGGTAAGGAGATGGGTAAGAGAGGGAGAGTGAGAGAGGTGGAAGGAGAGAATAAAGGAAGCTTGCAGGAGAGAGAGAGAGAGAGAGAGAGAGAGAGAGGAGATGG
>MU227948.1:3957648-3998147 GCA_018584345.1 Thuja plicata | reverse complement strand
AGCTTCAGACCGATTATGGTCCCTGAGTGAAATTGCTGAAAAGCAGGATCTAATTTTGCTTTGGATTTGCAAAGGGGCTGATTACTCAAACATCAACATTCGAAAGGAAAGCAAAGGGGCTGATGCAAAATCTTACTGGAATTTGGAGAGCTTATGCTGTTGCTGCTGCGTGTGACCTGATTATGGATATTGATGGACTAGATGATGCGGGATGGCCTGCGAACGTTGCTCATTATCCCTCAAACTTGCCCTCAAACTTGCCCTTGCCGCGTCTGGTAGCTATAACAAATGAGCAACGTTTTCCTTTTTTTTTTCTCTTATATCCCGCTGCCGTCGCAATTCCGACGTCGTCGGGCTATAATTGAAAAAAAAAGCCAAAAACACATTGCATTTGCCTGTCGTCGCAAATTGACGTCGCAAATTGACCCCTAATGTATTAGTGCAAAGACTACTGATGAAGCATGTAGAGATGAATCTTGGACTAAAGCCATGGAAGAAGAACTAGAACAAATAAAGAAAAACAATACTTGGGAATTGGTTCCAAGACCTAAGAACAAAAATGTGATTGACACTAAATGGGTTTTTAGAAACAAGATGGATGGGGAAGGAACAGTTGTAAGAAACAAGGCTAGACTAGTATGCAAAGGCTACTCACAACAATAAGGTGTTATGCCTTGCATACCTATCCCTACATTTTGTGGGAAAAATGCTGGGTCCCCTTTTTGATTTTGTCCTTGTTCCTTGTTCTTTTCTTTTCTTCCAGCTTTTGCCTCTGTGGGGCCGATGTTTTCTTTTCTTTTTGGTTTCTATCCCTCCGGGACCTAGTCCCATAGTGTTTTGTTTCTTTGTGCCAGCCGGATTCCAGACTCCGGGATTCGTTGCCACTACTTCCTCTTTTGTTAGAGGGTGTGGTTGCATGGGATCTCTGAGCGCGGAGTCTAGAGGTTTGCCTTTTCTTAGGATTTGCAAAAGGAAGCGGTGTATTTTCACCCTAGGGGTATAAATGAGGTTTCACTTTCCATTTTTACATTTACCGTGAAAAAATTACCCTGAGCAAATTAAGAGAGATTAAGTGCAATTTGTGAAAATTACTAGTAACTTAAGTACATCTACTTTGAGTGTTTAACGACAAAGTTGTTGTTTGAGCTTGTGCATGCATCCAGTTATCCTTGCAGGGCCTTTGGTGTTTGTGGTCTGTGAAGCTATCTATTTGTAGAGCACCTCCCGTGCCCTTCCTCCTGCATTTCTGGGCGTTTAAGGTAGGCCTTCTGGTTCTCTATGTTTCCTTTTTGTTTGCTTTGTTCTTTTTGTCTCTGGTTTTGTTTCAGATTTGTTTTCTTTTTGTTTCTTGTTTTTCATCGTTGCCTCTCATTGGTGGGATGGATTCGCAGGAAGGTTGTCCACCTTCTGTGTACTGTATTTTGGTGTACATTTGTAAATAATGTAATTTTCTGTGTAAATAAGTTGTAAAATAGTGTAAATGGTTGTAAATTCTTGTTAGTTGTTAGTATTCCGTAGGTTACCAAGTTGTCTACTGTAAATTTGTCATTCTTTGACTTCCTGTGTAAATAGGGTGTCTAGAGTGTGTCTCTATACATTGGTTTGTGCATTTTGTCGTGTTTGACCCATCCTGTGGTGAGCTCGTCGCGCTCTCCACACTGTTAAACCTAGGTTTGAGCTCGCCCACCAGGTTTGTGCCTGGTTCAAACTCAGCACCTCACCTATTTGATTCATGGCCGTATTCTCTCTCCTCCATCATTTCAACATTGATGGTGGTATTAAATTCCCCCATGTATGAGCATTTAAATCATCCCAAGTGCAATTAATTTCATCTGTGTCAAGACATTTGTCACCATTAAATGCCATTACTCCGTTTATTGCATGATCATGCGACAACCCACATCAGCCCAGTATGGCTCACTACTCGGTCATTTCAATAATGGCTAGTTTCTCCAGACTTTGGATTCCACGCAATCCTACGACCTTCATCACATTTTTGCATAGACCTGAACACCCCCAGAATCCCTGGGTGTTGATTAAATCCAAAGTGAGTTATTGTTTATTATGTTTACCAGATTTGATGCAACCTAATGTCTTTTTGAACAGGTGCGCAATGGTGATGAAATCTACGAAACCCAAAAATCAGTTTTATTTAATAACTTGTATTAACAGTTGTTTGATTGTGCATGCTATCAACAAATTCAACGATCAATATGTCTGAGGTAGCTTCTCCTCCTGGAAGTTTGGAAATTCCAACCACATCAACAAGAGCAGCCACCAAGTTGAAGGTCAAGAGGGCACTGGAAAAACTCCCACTCACATCCAAATATCCAAAGGATGGTGCCCTTGTAGGAACCAAGGTGGATTCTAAGTTGCAGCTTGTCAGTGACACTGAGGTTGGACCCTGGGCCGGATTAAAAGGCATAATCAGAACAATGTTTGCCCAATGTTTCGCCAGAGATAATATGGCCAAGAATGTGGCCACCTTTTGTATCATCAAAGCAGCCTGCTTCCCCTACTTTGTGCAGGCCCTAGAGTTGATCCTAACTCAGGACAAACACTACAACACCACCATCTGGCCCATTATACTTACTGCTAACCTTCCAACAGGCTATCTAATGCCCTTAGTATCTTTGGACACTGCTACATTCATTTTGGGGTTGGGAATCCCCCAATTCTCCAATTCTATTGTCATCTCCCACCCCACCTCACTGTTGGAGTTTTACAAAGTTCTAAAGCTTGCCTGGCAACATCTCAATAACCACTGGCTAAAAACACTAAGGAAGGACTACTAGAAGATGAATTTGGAGATCCCCTGAGAAGATTTCAAAGAAAGAATCCAAGCAGGGATCATCTTCTTATCCTAGGTCTTCAGAGAATCTCATGCCCATGATTTCTCTCAGTGGATGTATTACTTCCTATACGACATCTCCACCAATGGGCAGAATTTTGACTGGGCAACAATTGTTGCCAATAATGTAGACTTTCAGTTGAACAACGTCGGCCAGAATTTGAAGTTCTACATGAATTCATATGTATTATGGGCACTGGCACAACAAAGACCTAGAATTTGGGGTTTAGTTACATTGGGCGTCCTTGGGACCAGGCCCAGCCAGAATGCTTCATGGGACCATTTTCAACAGATTCAATGAGAAGCCAACTTCCCCAATTTTTGCTGAGTAAATGACACCTTTGTTTAGTTCAACATTTTGATACCATCTCGGGATGCCAGTTACCGACTATTAAAGGAGGCTATGGCCTTGGTGAGTACATACAACAATTATTTCATTAAGTTTCATCAATATTCTTATATTCAGGTGACTAGGTTTTCCAGCAAACCCTACCTACTCCCCAAGCATTGCGGAGATAGGATTATTTTGATGGAGTTTTGCAGGAAAATCCTGGAACTTCATGCATTCTATGGAGTGAAGAAGGTTACCTCCATCTCATTCTTGATTACTTGCAGGAACTATTCTTGCAGCCTTACAACAGCCAAAGAGGCCGATAATGAGTTGAGGAATCTGGGGCTGGCCGAGTTCCACTTGGCAAGGAACAAAATTTTGACGCACTCAGAAAAATAATCACATCACTACCCTGGTCATCCATGGTACACAAGCCTCACATGGAGGATTTATGGGTATATTTCCAAGATGACTTCAACGTCTGGGAGAAAAGGTACTCAAGTATGACCAAAGGGATGATGAAGAGCCTCGGCCTTTGGACCTTTCCAAAATATTTTTTAAACAGTGGGCCCTTGGAGGACCCATCTTACAAACTACAGGGGATCGACAAGATGGATCTCCCTCCAGTGGATTGGGACACCCCAAAGGCTTTAACCATTGAGGATGTCACCTAGGACGTTGTGCAACACAGTCATGAGTATTTTGCATAAGTGTGCAAGAAAACTGCTTGCTGGGGTCCAATTTTGTGGGGGTCCTCTTCAGCCTCCAGAGCAGCCAGATAGAGGAGAGACAAGCGGAAAGAAAAAGAAGGTGCCCCAACCCAGGTTACACCCCCAGCTCCACTCCCTATTTTGGAGCAACTTCACACTCAGATGGAGGCGTCCTACCAGCTGAGTGAAACATTGAGTGCCCAACTTTCTCTTGGGCTTCTAGTTACTCTGGTGGGATCTGCCCTCCCTTCAAGATCACCATCACTTGTAACATTAATGAGCTGGGTGGTGAAAAAATATGAATATGAGAATTCACCTATCATGGACATCAGGGTCCTGTTGCAGAAAAGAAGAAAGAAGTCGAGGGTGGATAACCCTCCAACAAGCACAAATGTAAGCCCCGAGCAATCGAGAAACATTCCTGTGGAGGTTATCTCGTCCATCCCTGAGGCAAAGGATCGACCAAAGGCTTCCCCTCCCCATGACAATTTTGATGACATCTTCAAGACTGAAGATCTGGTAAATCTACATGAAGATGTCGAGAGAGTGGCAGAAGAGATAATCGCGTAAGAGGCAAAAAATGTCGCGAGGGAGGGAGAAATGCAACAAAAATAAATTGCTCCAGAAGAAGAAGTCCAGGAACAAGAAAAAGGATAGGAGAAAGAGAAAGAGTTGGTAAATATACCAAGTATAGAAGAAACACCGGTCCTAGGGACCGAGATAGAGGAAAGACAAACAGAAGATGAGCTATCGATAGCGGCTAGGGAAACTGGACCTTCAGGAGCAACTGTACTCCCAGTCATCACACTCCAAATGCCTCAAGTTAAGTTGGGTGATCAACTACCCCAAAATCTAACATTTGGCAAGGTAGTATTCATATCTCAACATCCAGATCTAGGCCAGACACCTTCGCCCCCTCCAGAAGATGTGCCCTCAGAGGAGAATATCCTGACGGATAATGCCAAAGAAAACCAGCAACAACAAGGCATAGAGGAGAACCACAGAGACAAAGATGCAGGTGTTACAGGTGCCAGGGAAGGAGGGGTCCCCAACACCATAGATCAGAATGCCACCAAGGTGGGAGACACAAGGAATCTGGAGGAGCAAGAAAAGGAGTCCATAAAGACCATAGATGCTGAAGAAGAGTGGCCAACCCCCAAGGAAAACCCCAGTACCCAAGACCTAGCCATAAGACAACCCCTGCCACCTCAGTGGCTGGTAGAGTCAAGAAAAAGGAAGGTCCCATCAGCAGTGAGATTTCCCCTCTCCTTGGCTGAAATGATGGCCTAGAACCAAGAGGCTATGAAGCCTAAGAAGGCCCGGACCATCCATACCTTCAGACTGGTCCGAGAGGAAATATTGTCATAGTAGTCGCGACGCCTCCCCCAGATGCAAAAATGACAGCCATAAGAGTTGAAGAATATATAGTTACAGAAGTTCGTCTAGAGAGGAGAGATAAACAAGGTGAATTGAACTTGTTAAAGGAGGCGAGCTGGGAAATTGAGGCCCGATACGACAAACAAGCTCAGAAACTGAAGGAGGAAAAAGAAAAGAATATAAATCTCCTTGGGCTTCTCATAGAACTAATGCAGCCATTAGCTGAGATCCATATGGAAGCCTCCACATTCAGAAACCTTGTCCCACAGGGTGACATCGATACTTTAAGGGCCATGAAAAAGAAGGCAGAAGCTATGGACGGGTGGGTCACTAAGCAGATCATAACTGTAAGGCAGTTCCTGGAAGCGACACTCCTGGACCTCTATTAGGCTAACAACATCATAGGCTAGGTGAATGACATCGTCTCCATATGGGAGAAAGAAATGGTAAAGTATGAGGAGTGGAGGTCCAAACTCAAAGAAATGATGAACATCGAGGAGGAAGTCATCACAGAAATAGGTATTTTGGGAGATGAACCATTTGGGTTCCTCCGGGCCCAACACTCCAGACTTGGTCTCAAAATTGAGGTGAGAAAGCAACTGGTAGTGGCCCTAAAGAATAGAATCATGGAGGTCTAGAATTATTTAAATTCATATACAACATTTGTGACAAGGGTTTCGCAAGTCGATCCCTTCACCACTGGTACTTTTGCTCCAGAAGATTTTGTATTGAGTAAATTTGATGAGCTGATGGAGTCACGGTACCAGTCCACTGGAGTTTTTGATAGAGGGAAAATGTCATGCCTAACCAAGATGATGCTTTAGGCCCATGATGTAGTGAAGATAGCTACAGAATTCAAGGAAGGGGCCAACGATGTTGATGATAAGTTTAGGGTTGTCAACGACCACTAGGACTACGTCAAGGACATAGATGAGGAAGGAATCAACCAAATTTTGTTGGCCTTCAAAATAGAACAAGGAACAATAAAGTCCTCTAGTCTCTATATATTTTTACCAATAGGGTATAGTTTTGAAGATTTATTATTCTTTGAGCGTAAGCTCTCAAACTCTGGAATTCCGGGTCCAAAGTTTTGTATTCATTCACAATGATCTACATCCAGGTTCCCTGGAGTTGATTGATCAGTGTCAATAAGTTAATAAGGGTCAGCATGTAGGTTGTCCAAATAAGGTATGTCAGGTGGAAGAGATGGCTCTAATAGTTTATTCTCCCGAGGTGCCACTCTCGCATTAACTACCTGGTGCACATCAAAGACAAGGAGCCACAATTTGGATTTGTGAGGCATGTAGCCTACAATACCAGGACAATCAAGTTTCTTCTATAAATACCTCAGCATTATTCTCTAGGACAATTCTTCTAGATTTCTCCTCTTATCTTCCTCTTCTATCTTGTCAGACCTCTGCACATTTTGAGGTGATTGTAAGTGTTGTAGGTAGTACCAGCCACGGATAAAGTATTATATTTGGCAAGTGTATAGTTAGATTAGGTTAGTTTTAGGTCAAAATTTGTGTATAAATAAGATGTCCGATGCCATAACAAGGGTCAGTGAAATTGATGATTTTGTGGTCCAACAAGTAATAGAAGCATAAAATTTTACTTTTAGTTGTCTTCAGGAGCTCAATGCTTAGTTGTTCTTAGTAGATTAGAATGCTCCCTTGGAGCCATGAATGTACTCGCTAGTGATGCTGGAACCATTTGAGTTAATGAAAGAAGGAAGGACATCTTATGGCCATATGTTATTGTTGTTCTGATCTCTGAAGTTGGAAAACATCATTTTGTTTAGTATGTTTTCTTATGTCCTTTTCTTTTATGTTTTAGTTTAGATTAATGATCTTATCTCCCCTTGCTACTGAATGCATGTGAATCACTGGTTCTTTATGTATTTGGTATTTAGTGTAGTTTCTTACATTGGAGCATTGTTTGATGTTTTAATATATATTGCATAACTATAGGTAGAAGCATATATCTAACCTTGATTGATCTTTTGCAATTTCTTTATTAATTCTAAATGCTTGCACGAAACCCTATCCCTGTTGAAATCCCCATGAAGATGAGTAAAAACCAGCTATCCTCTCACGCAATAGTCACCTACCTAACTCAGGTCCCCCGCACCATTGAGACCCGACTACCAGGTGCTTGGAGGCTAGGAGAATTCATTCTCCGGTAAACCTCTTCAGGTGGAGTTGGCCGGTACCCTAGTGTCTGGTGACAACTTACCTTTGTTGGCGGAGCCGGTCATAAAGTCCCGTCAGTAGAAACTAGTTAGAAGGAGGGCATGAGATCATCTCCCTTGAAAGATTTCAATTTCACACCACCTCAGGGCTCTCCAAGAAGTAGTTTTAGGAACTGGAAATTATATAGAATAGGGTCATCTTGACCCTTACATTTTAAAATAATCCTTCGGTCAAGCCTGAATCCCAAAGAGTTTGTAGAACTTGGACCTCTCGTCTAAAAGAGTAGGACCCAACAAACCAAGCAACCAACCAATTTTATTTGGGAATTCACCACACACCAGAATATCTAAATCCCTCAGATAATCCTGGGGACTAACGTTCAACCCAACCAAAATTAAATAGTCCCAATGGCCACTTACTTTGGTAATATCGGGTCCCCAATGGGGCAGTTCCCCGGTGCTACTAACAATCTTCCTCCACATTCAGAAAAGATCTGCCCTAAGTATGAGCATCTAGGCCCCCAAACTGTAGAAGAACATCTCTAGGCCTACAAAGATGCCATGAACCGACACTAGATACAACATCAAGACATTGTAACCCGAATGTTTCCTCTGTCCTTAGGACAAAATGAGTTGAACTAGTACCTAAACTTTCCCACCAACTCCATCAATAGCTGGCAGGATATAGAAGATGCCTTCCTAGTGGCTTTCTACGTTCACGTGGACCCAGCATGGTCCCACAACCAGTTTTTCTCCATCAGGAAGGAACCAAATGAGCCTCTTGCTACATTCAACCATCGATTCCAACATGCCTTGAAGTGGTTCACGGGCTCTTTCATCCCATCCACTGATGTAACCATCCAAACATACCTGAATTCCATGGACCCCATTGTTTCCACTCTCCTCTAGACAACCACCACGGCTAATGACCGAGATACTCTGGCAAAAGTTTACAACTTAGCCCAGGAGTTGTCCTGCAGTTTGAGAAAAGCTCCCGGTGGTATTGGACATAGCCTACCATTCAATATGTTTCCTAATGGAACTCCTTACATCGGGGGATACAACCCCAACCCTGCAATGGGTGCCCCAATGATGGCCATGGGCCCACTGCCGATAGACCAATAGGCCCGGTATATTTACCCATCTCAAGCATAGAGAATACCGGGTCTGGAATACATTCCTTGGAACCAGCTGCAACAAATACAACAACCTTTGACACAACCCTCAAGAGGATTGCTGTCCTTGACCCTGGGAGCTGCTACCGCTTTCCCCAAGAATCCACCACAACAATCGTGACACAACTACCCAGCTGTCTCCTGAGGTTAAATCCCTCCGGCGATTGGTGTCCTTATTAACGATGGACATGGGATAGTTGAAGGTGGGGCCTTCCGCGCCCTGTTAGCACTTTTTCTTGCAGTACAACCTTAAAATGACAATATACTTATATACTTGAATGCAAACTCCTTTTTATTCAAGATAAAGGCTAATTGATGAGGTATTTGATAACACTGGGGATACCTATTATCACCTCCTTTTTTGAGCTCCACAAACTCAGGCAGGTATTACCTTTGATAGATTACTGATTCTTCAGTCAATGTTTTAGTGGACTAGTTCATTCACTGGTTTGTTATTTTTGACCTCATTGTAACAACTTATAAGATACCTTGGAGATTACAATGATTAACAAAGTACTATAAGCTGGGCTATGGTCTCAATAATATAAACCAATGAGATAAGGATTTTCATCCTTCTTCCTTTTGATTTTAGGAGGGGAAACCAAATGATCCTCTCTTCAAGGAATCAACAAACTGATCTATACCCTAAGTATACAATTACTTTGAATGGAATTGTCTATTTTGCAATGTATATGATTAAGTAATTTGAAAATATTGGATTATGAATTAATTACTTAGCAAACACAAAACTAGTGCCTAATCCCTGGGATATGAGTCAATATCTTGTATAAATCCACAGTAAGGTAATCAATAAAACACTTGCAATAAAGATAGAATACCTTATAAACTATCCTCTCCCTACAACCTTATGATCCAATCCTTAAACTAATGCTATGTTCCCTGAGTTACTTGAAACAATTTAATCCTTCCTTGAAGGAACTTACAAGTAAGTGCACAATCACCTTATGATCAGTGTGCTTAAATGCCTTACAGATAAACACACAAGAACAATAACACAAATGTAAAGAGACAATTTAGATGCAGAAAAGAGATTGCAAAATATTTTATTGATGTATCAAAGCTTCAAATACATTAGATAGACAAATAGTACAAAGGTTCAGACACCATTTTAGTCTTCCTTGTAATCCTATGAAAGTTTCCAACTCTCCCTGGTCTTACAAAATGGTTACAATTACATATATATAGTCTCAAATCATCTTGGAATCCTTAAGACAAGGATGCAACAAGCTTCAAATGATTTGGAGACCTAACCCTAAAAACATAGTAAAGACAAAAAAACAAGAATGATCCAAGCGGTGGGAGGAAAAAACTAAGGAATGAAATCTGATTTGCACTTTGTCCTTTTGTGGATGTCGGCATCTTTGTCTGTAGTTTCTCAAGATAGCATCTGGTTTGTATTGAGATCTAGTGACCACCATTTCAGGCTAACCTAAACTAGTCTTTTAGGATTTCTAACTTCCCTGTGCTTAGAGAGAAAGTGCTAGGTGTCCTTCACTCTGCATCTAAGATGTCCAAGTCTATGTCAGTAGCAACCTTCTTCTTTTTTGGTTTTGTCAATGTGTCCCGTGCTGCTACATCATCTTCTGCAGGCCAATTAAAGATCTGAATGCTTTCTAGTTTTGCTTTCTGCCTATTCCACCGAGCATCTGTTATATTCTTAACATCTGCTAAGAATTTATTGATGTCAATCTTAGCTTTAAAGGCTTCATCTAAGATATTGTTGTAGCACTCCATTGCTAATTCTGCAGCATCATTAATAAATGCCTCTTTCTTAGGCAACTTGCTATCAAACTCTACTCTCCACACCTCTAAAGCTTTGATCTGACTGTCATCTCCCTTGATTGGAGGAATAAATCTATTGAAGTCTGATCCAAGAAGATTCATTTTGGACTCAATCTGATTTAACTTGCCTTTGAAGAAAGGCAAAGTTACATTTATCTTTTCTATTTCATCTCCAACCTCAATAACTATCTCTGGCAAGTCATTTCTATGAGGTTGTAAAGTGGCCAACCTTTCAAACAGTTGTGTCCTACTAGACCATGTCCCAAAATAAGGGTTTAAAATAGAAATATAATTAATTACCTCAGTATGTAAAGTAGGAATTTTATTATATGCACCAAAAATCAAATCAGTCTTATCCTTCAAAATATTAATACTCTGCTTGAAGATGCTCATCAATTCCCCTAAGACTGTTTAATTGTGCTCTGTGATCTATTGCTCTGTCTCAGTATTATCCCCTGTCAATTCTGTTTGAACCTCTTCATGAGAAATATCCTTTGGTGGTGCTAGAATGACCTCAAGCTTCTCTATTAGTTGATGAGTCAACTCTCTAATTGTTTTCTCCAAAGCACAGATCTTGATCTGACACAACTCCCCATCCTTTGCAAGAGCACTGTTCTCTTCTATCAGAGTACTATATCTCTGAGATATCTGCTCTATTTTTTCCACATTTAGTTGAGAAAAGTGTGATAACACTTGTGATATCTCCATATCATTGGTGTTATTAAGAGACCACACCATCTGATTACCTACCATGCTTTCTTGAATATTTATTAAGGCTAGATTTTGATCCTTAGGAGCTAGGCTCCACATAGAAACAACCTAGGATTTTTTATCATAACCAAATCCCTTTATCAGTTCCCCCACCTAGAATTGATGACAGTTTGAGATCTGGCCACCTTCTTATTTGGTCAATAATAAATATCGAGGTTAAATCTGAGCCCTCAACAAGTAGCATCCCACTATCTTTAACCATTCTCCTTGCTTCCTCCAGAGAAATATCCTTTGTTTCTGGGTCATAACTCTATATAGCCAATAAGGCCTCTATTGTTACTGCCTCTCCTCCATCTATCTGAAGCTGATTCTTAACTTCTTGTTGTTTATGCCACCTAAGGAAATCCTTAAATTCCTTAGTTTTTATGAAATTATCATTATTCAGGAATTGTTGCTGATGAATGATCATCTCATCAATGTATGCCTGAAGAGGCAATTCAACATTTTCTTCTTCATCTTGTTGTAATTTCTTTCCCTTTCTGATTTCCTTCCTCAATAAATGGTCATATGGTCTATTGCCAAGAATAAGGGCACTAATTTTATCCATTTTCTTCTCTCTTCTTACACAGAATAATGCCTAGGAGGGCTCTCCAATCTCAACCTTTTTCTTTTTGAGTGGAGGCTCATTAGTAACCTCTACTTTTGGGACATCTGTCAGGTCAATAATATTTTCTCCTTCAACTGCCTACTCTCCTATAGCTATTTGATAACCTGGATAAGCAGTGGGCGAAGGATAGCCCTCATCACTGTCATCATCATACTCTGACTCAGAGTGCTCTGGCTGACCTTTCTCAGGGACTACAAGTTCTTCCTCTAATTGGTTGCATAAGAAAGTATGAACTTTAATCATTTCATCTATCCTTTTCAAATATGGTACATCAGGAAAGAAACCACCAAATGATAATCTTTTTCTCTTTACCTGTCTTTCCAGGTCCATTAGTTCCTTGATTTTATTTTCCCTTGAGATCACCTCCTCATCCTCAAGGATATTCCTTATAGCATCTTCCTCTATGCATTACTCATTTTCATAGGTGTAAGGAATAGTGGGGGTTAGGAGTTTTTTGGAACTTGCAATGAATGCCTCTATATCAACATACCTATACAATGCTGCACCCATCTTATAATGGCTTAGCCAGCTGTCTACTAGATCTATGGCCCTTTTTCCAATAGTATATTGATAAACCTTGAACTACCTAGGAGTGAATGTTCCTTTTCCGTGAGGAGCAAGATGCTCCTTATCTGTCAACATAAGTTGCCAAATAAACTCCATAGCTGCAATTCTAGCAGGGACATGGAATGGGAGTACATGTGGTGGATGTGTACATCCATACACTCTAATTATGGTAAAATTCTGCTCTAGGAAGAAGTCACCCCAGTTGTGATCTCCAGGCCACTTGTCAACATATTCACAAGGCCTTAGTAATTGGAGTAATTTTATTGGAAATCTAGTCTTGTTTACCCCCAAGCACTGCAATAATGGATAAATTATCCAATTCTCAAATGCGCAAAAATTACAATCCCTAGTAGTGTAATTCCATACTTTTATCCAAAACTGGATACAGTTGGGCTGACCCTGGTGCATTCTTTGTGGCCTTAAATTCTCCAAATTCATAAAAGGGTAATTGTAATACATTATCAAATGCATTAAAATGGAGTAGTGTAAGAACTTAGGCTCCTTCTCCTTTCTCTTTATATCCATAAACCCCTCATGCATTTTATTAATTATATACTGGATATAATCATAAGTTGTGCTAATATGAATATCCTACAAGTCTAGGGTTATCATCAAAACATCTGCAATAATTCTCTCTGAACCTCTGTCCCTTCCCAGTACTCTGCAGAGTGCAAAGGAAATATACTTGATATAGTGGTTTAAATCCTTATAAGCATAAGGAGCTAGTCCGGGCAACATGGAAATATAGTTCTTAGTCTGCCTAGGAACATGTCTCTTTACCAGGCCTTTAACTACCCTAGCTTGCTTCTCATATCTAGCCTCTTATTTCTTTAAATCTATTTTTGTTGCCATTGGGTAGTAAAGATTGAAAGCTTTCATAAATGAATTCCTATTTAAAGCTAACAATACAGTACCATCACTTTTCTTTATTGTTTTAGAAAGCTCATCATAATTATTTGCTAAGGCCAGTATAAGGTTAGCATCTGAAAATATATCATGTACAATTAACCTAGCTAACCCACATGTTCAAGGGTTTGACATAGGCTTAGCTTCATCATAATTATTGTAAAAATAGTTAAAGAGGGAGTAACCTGATGAACCTGGATTTTTAGCATCTCAGATGTATGCTAGGTCATCAACCAACATGTCATATTTTAATTTCTTGTTCTGTGTTGATCCCGGCAGCAATTGCAGAAATTCATCTAGAAAATTTCTCTTCACCTTTGCTTCATCATCTATTTCATCACTCCTCCCACTGGTAGAATCTACACTGACTGCTCTGCTCATCTGGGCTGTCTGTTTCTATCAACCTTCTTTTACCGATATTGAAACAAAACTAATCACTGGAAACCCTTACCACCAACTACAAAACCTTCTAAAATATACAATTGAGAACTCTTAGAACACTGTCAATTATAATCTTTGTTTGAACTTTGAAACAAGAAAACACCTCTCTGAATCACTTACTACTGGAAATTTCAACCTTTCTTAGAAAACACTAAAATCTCTATGAACTCTTTGCTTTGAGAAATTGAAAGCTTGGTAAAGATGAAATGACAACAGACAAGTATACTTATAATTGAGAATTCAATGCAGGTGTCTCTTCGAGCTGGTAAACTTACAACTTATTCATTTTTGCCATTAGTTTCACGCACTGTGACATCAATTTCCGATTTTAGCCATGGCATTCAAATTGTCAGGCAATCAATTTCTGATGAGTGTTTTGGCATATAAAACCTTATAAAATTCAAAATGAAATCGAGATCAAATATGATTGGCTGCATTAAATCATATTATGGCTACTTTCCCATCTGTCAAAATATCTAAATTCTGATTGGTCAGCAGTTGTCTATGATGACACCTCAAAAAAGTCTTTTCTCAACTCATCTTTCACCTTGAGTTACATCTATAGACTTAGTGACCACTGCTTCTCTATGTCGCCAGACTAAAACCTTAACTCATGTTATATTCTGAGACCTTGTGACTAAGCACTTAGTCTCTTAATCATTTAATCATTTAATCTGTGCAATTTTCATCTAGAGACAATGCGACTACCGTTGATCATTCTTTCCTCTATATCTGACGGTTGGTATTAAGTCTCGTAATGTTTATATAAAACTTTATAATATCTTGAGACCTAGCGACTACTGAATAATATTAACCTCTATTCCCCTCAGTCTCTTAGTTGCTAGAAGAAAATTCACTTGGCTATCTTTTTTGGAGACCCCCCGACAACCATTGGATCTTATCTTAGCAATATCCGACGGTTCCTGTTAAGTCTCATAAACTTTTATGCAAACCCTAAAACATTACGAGACTTGGTGACAACACTCTTTATCTCATAATTACCAAATGTTTTAATTTTAATCAAACTTTAATCAGAGAACACTTGACTATACCCTTTATCTTTATCATATTTAATTACGTGTCTCATTACTATTTCTTGTCTCATGATCACTGAATGATTTCTGACTTTTCAAATCTTATAAGCGACTTCACGCTATCCATTAGATCTCTCTCTGATCGGACGGTTGTCTCCAAGTCTTGGAATCCTTCACTTAACTCATCTTTAATTCTGAGACCTAGCGACAACACTGTTTCCAAACTGACCATCAACTTGAGTTTATCCAGAGACCTAGCGACTGTTGAATCTCCATGTTGCTGAATAAATCTTAAACCGTGGCTTTTATCAGGAGACTTTCTATCCACCGTTGGATTTAAAATAAGATGAACGGTTGTCGCATAATATTTGGTTCTTTCACTTAACTCATATCGGATCAAGAGACTTGGAGACAAAAGAAAAACTTTAACACTTGGGCTCAACTCATAACCATAGGTTATATTTGGAGACCACGCGACTGAGTAAACTCAAAGTTGCGAGATACGATAACTAACTCTGATCATATTAAGAGATTACCCGACCACTGTTAGATCTATCTTATCAATGGACAGTCATCGCTAAGTCTTGCAATCTCTAAAGCATATTATTTTCCATTAAGAGATAGTGTGACAAAGCATTTTACTAAGTCTCATAAAATTTTAGAATATTCTCTTTCTTTCATGAGACTCAGCAACTACTCTTTTAAACACATGCAATTTTTTTAAGACTTAAGTGCCAAAAAGTAACTTCAAAATAGAACCCGTTTAGGAAAATTAGAGCTTCCTTGCATTTTTTGACTAGAAATGACTAGGGTTTAGGGCTTCTGGCCTTTTCAACTTGGTTTTGGACTTAAAAGATCTATTTGCAGAAGGATATAATCATTTTCTATTATGAACTCAACTTTTAGGATATAGGAATGACATGCATCTTCAAACTTTTACAGGGCAAACTCAAAAACATGGAATACAACTAACACGCCCCACAACTTCAATTCCCAGAGAGGGAATATTTTCTACGGACAATGAAACACCAATTTCGGAGGCCGAAACTACAACAGATGGCCTCGGCCCAACCAATAGCAATGGAATAATAATGCAAATACTGGAGGTCCTCCTCCAAATCAAAATACCACTCAAGGTGGTGCTAGACCTAGTCATTCTTCATAGCTCACAGAATTCCACCCCTTGACCATGTGGTGTAGATTGCATGACATTGACTCCCATTTCGAGGTGAACTGTGTAACACTAGAGAAGGTCATCATGATCTCCTAGTCGCATAGGCAACAACCTGCTAATTTGACTCCCCAAGAAATCTCCACATAAGAGCCTCCTCACACCGCCTTCATGTGTGAGACCATCTTCTTTAGGACAGATGAAGAGGATGAAGAAGAACCTGAGTTATAGGGTTTCTTTGATGAATCCATCCTGGCCTTTGAGGCTAACGCCTTCACCAACCTATGAACTCCCTATAACACTCAGATTCAGGCTAGAAAAGGACCATCTTACACATCAATGCCTCCCAAGAACACTACCCCCCAGGACAACACAAATGATCAATCCTTCCCACTGAAAGGACTTGGTCCTAACCACACTAGGGATCCAGCCATGGGAACCCAACTTTACCTGAGGGGATGGTTTGACATCACTAAGGTGTTAGAGATCACCACCACCTACATGACCTTGATGGAGGTTTTGCTGAGTTGTCCCAAGTAGAAGAAATCCCTTCTGTAGCTCTTGAGAAATGCAAAATTTGTCAGTCGTCTACCAAAGAATGTCACATTTGACGATGCCAACTTGGTAGTCTTCCAAGGAAACACAGAGGATCCTCCCTTCCTACTAGGCTTGAAAATTCAAGGGAAGAACCTATACAACTTCCTGGTAGATTCTGGTGCTTCAGGAAACATCATGCCATTATCCATATGCTAGAAGCTCAGACGCATTCCCACACCATCCAAGGGTGCAGTAGTCTAATTGGAAAAAACTGCCATGAAAATGGTAGGTGAGCTTAAGAACATATAGATTTAGCTCATCCAAGACCCTCGGATATCAAGCATAATAGAAATCCAAGTGGTGGACATCCCTGAAACCTACAGGATGTTATTAATTCAAAATTTGTCAAAGGCCCTTAACGGGTATTTCTCTACGAACTTCTCCCACTTGTGGCTCCCTTAGAAGTGGAAATCAAACCAGATCTGGGTGGAGAGTGAACCCAGAATGAAATAGGCCCTCACCAAAGTTGGGAGGGTAAATGAGGTCCTTTTCTCTGAATCCTGCCTTGGGGTATACCGAACATGAGAAATCCTAACCTTCGATTTCATTCCCGGGGAGGATCCTATAATATCTTAGAGAATTCAGGATCTGGATGAGAAATTGAAGTGTGAGGTAGAATCAAAAGGTAGGATGACAGCTCCGATCACTCTCTTGTCTAGCACTTGGTGCTGGGTACACTACCAGAAACACTCTGAACTGGAGTGTGCACCTTGCATTGTTGCCTCTACCCACAACATCAAAAAACTCCGTGAGAAAGAACACAAAGCCGGATTCCCTGGACCAAGCAATCCACCCAACAATACACTAGAGGTTTCTCTCATCTAGGAACCCAAAGAAGAGGATTCCCCAGAAGAAAGTCTCACCCATGCACCATCAGATCCAGGGGAACGGCATCACAAACCTCCCAATCCCAAAACCAATCCAAATGTCACTTTGCCTCCCCAACCCCAGAAAATGAACAATGATTTGTGGATCCTGAAGTTTGATGGATCCCAATCTGAACAAGGTTGTGGGGCCGGAGTGGAACTGATCAAACCGTGGGGGAAATCCTTCCTCATGTCTTACAGGTTGTAGTTTAACTGCACCAATAATGTCATGAAGTACAAGGCCTTGGTCCTCGAATTCCTATTCATATTAAGAAAAGGGATCACCCACCTCTGGGCGATGGGTGATTCAAAGTTGATTGTAAAAAAGGTCCAGAGTCAATACACGTGTCATGAAAAAAGGATGGCCACATATTGCAACTGAGCATGGAGCCTAATTGAGGATTTTGATGCTTTTGGCATCGAACTCATTCCCCAGAAACATAACTATGTCCCGGATGCCCTTGCTGTATCTGCTAGCACCCTTGAGCCGATGGCTAGTTTTGGGGTCCAGAAAGTTTTTTCTAAAATGGTCCCCACCCCATCCATCCCAGATAATATCACCCACTTTTAGGTTTTTGAGGATCAGATAGTGTAAGAAATTGATCATGATGATATTAGGAAGGGTGAAGAAGACGACGAGATCATCAACCTACCCAGCAACACCATCCCTAAGGGGATGGTAGCTCTAGAACAAATCTTCAATTTGGACCCTTGGGGTTGAGACAAGATATCATCCTCCTCTAAGGGATGAAAATTTGAAAAATTCAACATCGGCAGGGCCGATGAAGAAAAATTGGTTCACATTGGTACCTCCTTCTCCCTAGAGGAGGAGAAGATTCTCGCGGTTCTCCAAGAATATATTGATGTTATTTCCTGGGGGTATGAGGATATCAAGACCTATGATATATCCATCATGACTCATACCATCCCCCAAAAACCAAATGCCAAACCTTTCTGAAAAAAGCAAAGGCCGATAAACCCATTGATCAAACCTCTAATCCATCAGGAGGTTCAAAAGTTACTGTTAGCTTGGATTTTCTTTCCTATCCGGCACACATGGGTTGCCAACCTCATCCTTGTGTGTAAAAAGAATGGTGAAATCCGCCTATGTTTGGATTTTCACAATTTAAAAAAGGCCTCCAAGAAATACAATCACCCTCTACCCTCGCTGGATGAGGTATTACAAAATGTTAATGGTTCCCAAATGATTTCCTTCCTAGATGGGTACTCTAGATATAACCAAGTCATGGTTAAGTTCAAGGACATAATGAAAACAATGTTCACCACCAAGTGGGGAATGTTTACATATTGGAGAATGCCCTTTGATCTAATTAATGCAGGGGCCACGTTCCAAAAGGACATGGACATTGCATTCGAAGGCCTGGTTAACAAGTGCATAATCATCTACATGGATGATTTAACAGTCTTTTCCCAGGACAGGCGTGGTTACTTTGCCCACCTTGGCCAAATCTGTGAGAGATGTCACTGGTATGGTATCTCCCTCAACCCTAAGAAATGTATATTCAAGGTCACCAAAGGGAAGATGCTCAGGCATATAGTCTCTGAGAAGGGGATATCCATTGACCCTAAGAGAGTTGAAGCACTACTGAATTTGTAAATGCCCAGTAGTAAAAAGGAGATGAGATCTTTCTTCGGAAAGATAAATTTTGTCTGGCGGTTCATTACCGGATTCACTGAGATTGTTAAACCACTCAATGACATGATTAAAAAACATACCAATATTGAGTGGAGCCCCGAAGCAAAGCAAGAATTTTCTCAGATCAAGGAAACCACAGTGGAGGCACCAGTCTTGGAAAGTCCAGACTATTCCCTCCCATTCCACATCTACTCCTTCGCTTCACCATATTTTTCCGCTGTAGTTTTAACCCAGAAGGTTGAGGGGAAAGAGAGACCTATTGCCTTCATGAGCTCCCCCTTTAAAAATTCCGAAGTCTGATATACACCCCTCTAAAAGAAAGCCTTTTGTCTAGTCCAAATCGTGAAGAAATTTTGGCACTACATTCTCTGGAGCAAAGTGCATGCTATCATTCTAGACCAGACCATCAAATATTTAATTTAGTAGAGTGAACTAGGAAAATGCCAGGGGAAATAGATGGCCTTCCTCCAAGAATATGATCTCAAGATGCAACCAATGAAGATAGTCTGAGGCCAGGGACTATGTAGAGCGATGGAGGAAGTAACTCCAAACATTGAATGTCAAACCTATACTGTGGATTCCATCACTCAAGATCCATGGTATACCGACTTGGTATACCTATTGCTCAATAAAGGATGCCTAGAGGGGCTTCCCCCTAACAAATGTCATGCCTTGCGGCTAAAAAGAACACACTTGATGATAAAAAATGGAACGTTTTTCCGTAGGAATTTCGAAGGGATTTACCTTTGGTGCATAGACATGGACCAAGCTACCAAAATGATAGAAGAATTCCATAGGAAATTTGGAAATAGGCATGGCTTAGCTTGATGTCACTTCCCATCAGATTCTTCAGGCCAGATATTATTGAACCTTCATATTCAAAGACGTTTACACTCACGTAACGAAGTGCCACACTTGCCAAACCGTGACCCGTCATGAGTGGAACCCGGCTATGCCTTTGCAGCCGGTCTTTGAATTTTGACCCTTCACCCAATGGGAATTCAATTTTATCAAGGAAATAAACCCCAATTTATCTGCCAATCACCATTATATTTTGACTGTGACCGATTACTATACCCAGAGGTTCGAGGAAATCCTATACAAGAATAATGCGAGCACATATGTAGTTATCAAATTCTTGGAGGAAAACATATTCACAAGGTTCAAAATGCCCTTTTCTATCACGTGTGACAATGGTCCATAATTTTCTTTAGTGCAGTTATTTGAATGGATCTATCAAAGGAAGATCACCTTGAAGTTCTCCAGCAACTATTACCCCCAGGATAATGGTGTTGCTGAGTCTACCAATAAGAATCTGCTGGAGGTGATCAAACATTTGCTAGAGTAAAACCCCCAGGACTAGCACCAAAAGCTTAGGTTTTCCCTTTGGGTGGATCACATTAGAATCAAGGAAGCCCTAGGGACTTCCCCATTTCACCTGGGTTATGGTCAGAGTCCTGTGTTCACGATCAACTTACAAATCCCAGTTTTACAATTTATGTAGGAATTCAATGCCCGGGACAACATTGTGGAGGTTCACCTTTCGAACTTGGTGAGAAAGGAAGAACAAAGAGATGTGACACTAGAACATTTTGTGCGTCATCAAGCAGTCGTCAAATGATGGTTCGATCGAAGAGCCCAATATAAGGCCTTTTGAGTTTTAGATCTAGTCCGGTTGTGGGACAAGGCCCGAGAGAAGAAAGAAAAGAATACTAAGTTTCAAAGGCTCTGGCTCAGACCCTACCTAATCTCAAAGATCTACAGGGCTAATACTTATCACCTCAACACCATGACCAGAGAAGCCATCCCATTTCCCGTCAATGGACAGTTCCTCAAACATTACTTTGAATGAGGCGGGAGGTAAGTTTCCCAAAGTTGTATTATATGTGAATAGTTTCTTGCTTGTAAATATCTTTCTTGGCCCTCCTTGGGAGTGTTTGTCCTTGTAAATAGTTGTCAACGGTCTTCTCGAGGTGTCTTCTTTCCTTTTGTTTTGTTGTCTTTGGTTTTTTGGGTTCCCAGCATGTGGCCCTCTTCTTGTAGACAGGTATGCTTTGCTTGACATATAGTCCCTAGAATGGTGCCTTATGCATTTTGGCTAGGTCTAGAATCTATTGTTAGCATGGTGGGATTTGTCCACACTCTGGAGTTATTTTGTACGCATGGTTGACGTTTATGGGTAATCTTCATCAGATTCATATATTGAGAGTCTTGGCATTAGTTAACAAAAAATCTAAGAAGCAAGTAATCGTATGATCCTTGAGAGGAGATTGGTTGCACTGGTTATTGGCCAAAGTTCAAAAATCAAAAGAATATCCCAGGTCCAAAATGTCTCTCCTATTTAGCAAATTAAAGTGGATGACAAGGTGAAAGAAGTACCACCGTAAAAAAATAGCTAAGCTTAAGGTTCATGGTGAAAGAAGTACCACCTTCCCCATCTTCAAAAGAAAAGAAAGAAAATTGGAGAATAGAGAATCTTGGGATCTGAGGGATCATACAAGATATAGCAATTTTGGTCCAATGCACCCAGTTTCGTCTCTCTGCTTCTCCCAAATTTTATTGGCTTGATTTTCTTCCAAAGCACACACTTCATGAATTGACAAGAGATTGATGGATTGAATCATGATCAGTCAATTTTTCTCAAACACCTTGCACCTTGCAAGTGAAATTCTCAAGGTAAAGATAAGTTCTGGTTCTACTAACCAGAGATTCTGTAGTTCTCAAATGCACTAAGACATTCATCCTAGTGAGTTTCCATTTTTCATGCCTTGGATACCTGTCCCTACATTTTGTGGGAAAAATGTTGGGTCCCCTTTTTTATTTTGTCCTTGTTCCTTGTTCTTTTGTTTTCTTCTGGCCTTTGTCTCTGCGGGGCCACTGGTTTCTTTTCTTTTTGGTTTCTCTCCCTTCGGGACCCAGTCCCAGAGTGTTTTGTTTCTTTGTGCCAGCTGGATTCAAGACTCTAAGATTCTTTGCCACTGATTCCTCTTTTGTTAGAGGGTGTGGTTGCATAGGATCTCCGGGCCAGGAGTCTAGAGGTTTTCCTTTTCTTAGGATTTGTGAAAGGAAGCGGTGCATTTTCACCCTAGGGGTATAAAAGAGGTTTCACTTTCCATTTTTAAATTTACCGTTAACAATTTACCCTGAGCAAATTAAGAGCGATTAAGTGTGATTTGTGAAAATTTCCAGTAATCTAAGTACGTCTGCTTCAAGTGTTTAATGGTGAAGTTGTTGTTTGAGCTTGTGCGTGCTTCCAATTATCCTTGCAGGGTCTTTGATGTTCATGGTCTATGAAGTTATCTATTTGTAGAGCGCCTTCCATACCCTTCCTCCCACATTTCCTAGCATTTAAGGTAGGCCCTTCTGGTTCTCTCTATTTTCTTTTTTTTTTTCTTTGTTCTTTTCATCTCTAGTTTTTTTTCGACTTTGTTTGCTTTTTGTTTTTGGTTTTTTGTCATCGCCTCTCATTGGTGAGATGGCTTTGCAGGAAGGTTGTTCGCCTTCCGTGCACTGTATTTTGGTGTACATTTCTAAATATGTAAGTTGCTTTGTAAATAAGTTGTAAAATAGTGTAAATGGTTGTAAATTCTTGTTAGTTGTTAGTAATTAGTAGGTTAGAAAGTTGTCTACTATAAATTTTCCATTCTTCAGCTTCCTGTGTAAATAGGGTGTCCATAGTGTGTCTCTGTACATTGGTTTGTGCATTCTGTTGTGTCCAACCCATCATGTGGTGAGCTCGCCACACTCTCCACGCTATTAAACCCAGTTTTGAGCTTGCCCACCAGGTTTTCACATGGTTCAAACTTGAAACCTCACCTATTCGAGTTATGGCTATATTCTCTCTCCTCCATCATTTCAACATTGATGGTGGGATTAAATTCCCTGATGTATGAGCATTTAAATTATCCCAAGTGGTATTCATTTCATCCGTGTCAAGACATATGTCTCCCTTAAGTGTCATTACTCCATTTATTGCATGATCATGCGACAACCCACGTCAGCCCAATATGGCTCACTGCTCAATCATTTCAATAACGGTTAGTTTCTCTAGACTCCAGGTTCCACGTAATCCTACAACCTTCATCACATTGTCGCATAGACTAGAACACCCCCGAAATCCCTAGGTGTTGATTAAAGCTAAAGTGATTTATTGTTTATTACATTTCTATGATTTGATGCAAGCTAACGTCTTTCTGAATAGGTGCGCAATGGTGATGAAATTGTTGGAACCCAAAAATAGGTTTTATTTAATAACTTGTATTAACGATTGTCCGATTTTGCAGGCTATCAACAAATTCAATGATCAATATGTCTAAGGTAGCTTCTCCTCCTAGAATTTTGAAACTTCCAACCACACCAAAAAGAGTGCCCACCAAGTTGAAGGCCGAGAGGGCACTGGAAAAACTCCGCTCACATCCAAATATTTAAAGTATGGTGCCCTCGTAGGATCCAAGGTGGATTCTAAGTTACAGCTAGTCACCGACACTGAGGTCGGACCCTAGGATGGATTACAAGGCATAATCAAAACAATATTCGCCCAGCGTTCCGCTAGAGATAATATGGAAAAGAACCTGGCCACCTCTGGTATCATCAAAGTAGCTTGTTTCCCCTACTCGGTGCAGGCCCCAGAGTTGATTTAACTCTAGCCAAACATTACAACACCACCATCTGGGCCATTATACCTACCACTACCCTTCCAATGGGATATCCAACACCCTTAGTATCTTTGGACACTGCTACATTCACTTCGAGACTGGTAATCTCCCAATTCTCCAATTCTATTGTCATCTCCCATGCCACCTCAATGCAGAAGTTTGACAAATTTCCATAGCTTTCCCGACAACATCTTAATAACCACTGGTTGAAAATACCAAGGAAGGAATACAAGAAGATGAAATTGGAGATCCCCCAAGAAGATTTCAAAGAAAGCATCCAAGCGGGGATCATCTTCTTATCTCGAGTGTTCAGAGAATCTCATGCTTGAGATTTCTCACCGTGGATGTATTACTTCCTATACAGAATCTCCACCAATGGGCAAAATTTTGACTGGGCAACAATTGTTGCCAATCATGTAGACTTCCAGTTAAACAATGTCGGACGAAATTCAAAGTTCTACATGAATTCATATGTATTATGGGCACTGTCATAACATGGACCTAAAATTTAGGGTTTAGTTACAGTGGGCATCCTTGGGACCAGGCCCGACCAGAATGCTCTGTGGGACCATTTTCCACAAATTCAATGGGAAGCCAGCTTCCCCAATTTTTTTCGAGTAAACAACACCTTTGTTTACTTTAAAATTTTGATACCATCTTAGGATGCCAGTTACCAGCTATCAAAGGAGGCTATGGCCTTGGTGAGTACATACACCAATTATTTCATTCAGTTTAATCAACATTCTTATATTTGGGTGACCGGGTTTTCTATCAAACCCTACCTACTCCCCAAGCATTGTGGGGATAGGATTATTTTGATGGAGCTTTGCAGGAAAATACTTGAACTTCATGCATTCTATGGAGTGAAGAAGGTTAGCTCCATCCCATTCTTGATTACTTGCAGGAACTATTCTTGTAGCCTTGCAGCAGCCAAAGAGGACGATAATGAGTTGAAGAGTCCGGGGATGACTGAGTTCCACCTGGAAAGGAATAATTTTGACCCACTTGGAAAAATAAGCATAGCACTTCCCTGGGCATCCAAACCGCATGAGCCTCAGATGGAGGATTTATGGGCAGATTGAAAAGTTGACTTCGATGTATGGGAGAAAAGGTACTCAAGGATGACCAAAGGGATGATGAAGAGCCTCAACCTTCGGACCTTTCCCAAATATTTTCGGGTAGCGAACCCTTGGAGGACCCGTCTTACAAACTATAGGGGATTGACAAGATGGATCTCCCTCCAGTGGATTGGGACACCCCGAAGGCTTTAACCATTGAGGATTTCACCCAAGGCATTATGCAACACAGTCACGAGTATTTTGCACATGTGTGCAAGAAAAGCGTCCGTCGGGGTCTAATTTTGTGGGGGTCCTCTTCGACCTTCGAAGCAGCCAACCAGAGTAGAGATAAGGGGAAATAAAAAGAAGGTTCCCCATTCTAGGTTATGCCCTTGGCTCCACTCCCCATTTTGGAGAAACTTCACACTCAGATGGAGGCGTCCCTCCAGCTGAGTGAAACATTAAGCACCCAACTTTCTCTTGGCCTTCCAATTACTCTGGTGGGATCCACCCTCCCTTCAGGCTAACCATCACTTGTAGCATTAATGAGCTAGGTGGTGAACATAGATGAAGATGAGAATGCAGCTATCATGGACGTCGGGGTCCCGCTGTAGACAAGAAGAAAGAAGCCGAGGGTGGATAACCCTCTACCAAGCGCAGATGTAAGCCTTGGGCAATTGGGCAACATTCCTGTGGAGGTTATCCCGTCCAGCCCTAAGGTAGAGGATCGACTAGAGGCTTCCCCTCCCCATGACAATTTTGATGACATCTTCCATACTAAATATATGGTAAATCTACATGAATATGCCGAGAGAGAAGCATAAGAGATCGTCGTGCAAGAGGCAGAAAATGTCCCTGGGGAGGGAGAAATGCAACAAAAATAAATTGCTCTGGAAGAAGAAGTATGGAAACAAGAACAAGGATAGGAGTAAGAGAAAGAGTTGGTAAATATACCAAGTATAGAAGAAACACCAGTCCTGGGGACCAAGAAAGAGGAAAGGCAAATAGAAGATGAGAAGCCAAAAATGAATGGGGAAACTGGACCTTCGGGAGCAAACGTACGCCCAGTCGTCACTCTCCAGATGCCTCAAGTTAATCTGGGTGATCAACTACCCCAGAATCTAAAATTTGGCAAGTTGGTCTTCACAGCCCAACATCCAGATCTAGGCCAGACACCTTCACCCCCTCCAGAAAATGTGCCCTCAGAGGAGAATGTCCTAGTGGATAATGCCGAAGAAAACTAGAAACAAAAAGGCATAGGGGAAAACCCTAGAGACAAAGATGTAGATGTTAGAAGTGGCAGGGAAGGCGAGGTCCCTGACACCATAGATGAGAATTCCACCAAGGCGGGAGACACGGGGAATCCCAGGGAGTAAGCAAAGGAGTCCACAGAGACCATAGATGCTGAAGAAGAGTGGCCAATACCCAAGGAAACCCCAAGTACCAAAGACCTAGCCACAAGACCACCCCCACCACCTCAGTGGTTGGTAGAGTTGAGAAAAAGGAAGGCCCCAACAACAATGAGAGTTCCCCTCTCCTTGGCCGAAATGATAGCCTAGAACTAAGAGGCTCAGAAGACTAAGAAGACCCGGACCATCCATACCCTTCAGACTGGTCTAGAAGAAAATACCATTGTAGTAGTGGCGACACCTCCCCCAGATGTAGAAGTGGTAGTCGTAAGAGCCAAAGAATATATAGTTACAAAATTTCCTCTTGGGAGGAGAGATAAACAGGGAAAATTAAACTTGTTAAAGGAGGTGAGCCAGGCAATTGAGGCCCTATACGACAAACAAACCCAAAAACTGAAGGAGGAAAAATAAAATAATGTAAATCTCCTCAGGATTCTCGTAGAACTAACACAGTCATTGGCTGAGATCCATCCAGAAGCCTCCACATCCAAAACACCTCTCCTAGAGGGTGACATCGATACTTTAAGGGCCATGAAAAAGAAGGCACGAGTTGTGGACATTTGGGTCACTAAGAATATCATAGCCGTAAGGCAATTCCTGGTAGTGACACTCCCACACCTCTATCAGGTCAATAACATCATAGGCTAGGTGAACGGAGCCATCACCCTATGGGAGACAGAAATGGAAAAGTATGAGGAGTGGAGGTACGAATTAGAAGAAATGATGAACTTTGGGGAGGAAGTCATAACGAAAATAGGTATTTTGGGAGATGAACCATTTGGGTTCCTCTGGGCCTAGCACTCTAGACTTGGTCTCAAAATTGAGGTGAGAAAGTAACTGGTAGCAGACCTAAAGAATAGAATCCTAGAAGTCCATAATTCTTTAAATTCATATACAACATTTGTGACAAGGGTTTCGCAAGTTGATCCCTTCACGATCGAGACTTGTGCTCCAAAAGAATTTGTATTGAGTAAATTTGATGAGCTAATGGAGTCACGGACCAGTCCATCAGAGATTTTGACAGAGGGAAAATGTCACACCTAAGCAAGATGATGCTCTAGGCCCACGACTCAGTGAAGGTAGCTGCAGAATTCAAGAAAGGGGCCGACGATGTTGACGAGAAGTTTAGGGTTGTCAACGACCACTGGGACTGTGTCAAGGACATAGATGAGGAAGGAATCAACCAGATTTTGGAGGCCTTCAAATAGAAAAAGGAACAATAAATTCCTCCAGTCTCTAGAGATTTTTACCAATAGGGTACAGTTTTGAAGATTCATTATTCTTTGAGTGTAAGCTCCCAGACTTCAGAATTTTGTGCCCAAAGTTTTGTATTCATTCACAACGATCTACGTCTAGGTTCCCCAGATCCAATTGATCACTGTTAAGAAGTTAATAAGGGTTAGCAGGTAGGTGATCCAGATAAGGCATGTCAGCCAGAAGAGATGGCTCTGACAGGTGATTCTTCTGAGGCTCCGCACCCGCATTAACCACCTAGTGCACATCAAAGATAGGGAGCCGCAATTTGCATTTATGAGGCATGTAGCCTATAATATCAGGACAATCAAATTTCTTCTATAAATACCTTGGCACTATTCTCTAGGCCAATTATTCTAGATTTATCCTCTTATATTCCTCTTTTGTCTTGTCAGACCTTTGCACATTTCGAGGTGATTGTAAGTGGTGCAAGTAGTACCGACCACAGATAATGTATTATATTTGGCAAGTGTATAGTTAGATTAGGATAGTTTTAGGTCAAAATTTGTGTATAAATAAGAAGTTCGACGCCATAAAAAGGATCGGCAAAATTGATGATTTTGCAGTCCAGCAAGTAATGGAAGCATAGCATTTTACTTCCAGTTGTCTTCAGGAGGTCAATGCTCAGTTGTTCTCAGTAGATTAGAATTCTCCCTTGGAGCCATGAATGTACTTGCCAGTGATGCTGGAACCATTTGAGTTAATGAAAGAAGGAATGACATCTTATGGCCATATGTTATTGTTGTTCTTATCTTTGAAGTTGGAAAACATCCTTTTGTGCAGTATATTTTTTTTATGTCCTTTTCTCCTATGTTTTAGTTTAAATTAATGATCTTATCTCCCCTTGCTACTAAATGCATGTGAATCACTGGTTCTTTATGTATTCGGTATTTACTGTAGTTTCTTACATTGGAGAATTGTTTGATGTTTGAATATATATTGCATAACTATAGGTAGAAGCATATATCTAACCTAGTTGATTGATATTTTGCAATTTCTTTTTTAATTCTAAATGTTTGCAGGAAACCCTATCCCTTTTGAAATCATCGTGAAGATGAGTAAAAACCAATTATCCCCTCACACAACAGTCACCAGCCCAACTTAGCTCCCCCACACTATTGAGACCCGACTACCAGGTGCTTGGAGGCTAGGAGAATTCATTCTCTGGTAAACCTCTTCAAGTGGAGTTGGCTGGTACCCTGGTACCCGGTGACAACTTACCTCTGTTGGCAGAGCCGAACACAAAGTCCCATCAACAGAAGGCATAGACTATGAATAAACATTTGCTCCTATTTCTAGATTGGAAGCTGTGAGATTATTCATTGCTTATGTTGCACATAAAGAATTTAAGGTTTATCAGATGGATGTGAAGTCAAAATTTTTGAATGGTGATTTAGAAGAAGAAGTTTACATTGAACAACCTGATGGTTTTCCTTTGACAGATGATGAAAACATGGTTTGCAGACTAAAGAAAGCACTGGATGGACTAAAACAAGAACCAAGGGCATTGTATGCAATACTGGACAAATATCTACTTCATCTTGGTTTCAGGAAAGGTAATGTAGATAGTAATTTATACTTAAGAACTGAAGAAGATGGAATCTTGATTATAGAAGTTTTTGTTTATGATATTTTTTTGGAGGCAATGATAAGATGAGTAAGAAGTTTGCTAAAGAAATGGAAAATGAATTTGAAATGTCAATGATTGGTGAGATGAAGTTTTTCCTTGGTTTGAAAATTAATCATAGTAAGAATGGTATTTTTATATCTCATACCAAGTATCTTAAAGAAATGTTGAATTTTTTTAGAATGCAAGATTGTAAACCTGTTGGAACACCTATGGTAACAGGAAACAAACTGACTAACAGTGATGAGACTCAAAGTGTTGTTTGGACTAAGTACAAATCGATGATTGGAGGTCTACAATATCTAACACACACTAGAACAAATATTACCAATGCAGTTGGAATTGTGGCTAGATATCAGGCAGATCCTAAAGAAACACATTTTGCTGCTGTGAAAAGAATTTTCAGATATTTGAAAGGGACAATAGAATATGGACTATGATATGAAAAATATGATGATTTTACATTGCAGGATTTTACTGATGCTGATTGGGTAGGTAATGTGGATGACATGAAGAGTATAAGTGGTGGTGCATTTTCCTTGGGAAAAGGTTGGTTTCTTGGTTGAGAAAGAAGCAGAACTGTATTGCTCAATCTACTACTGAGTCAGAATATGTTGCTACTACAATAAATTGCACAGAAGTTATTTGGATGAAACAAATGCTAAAAGACATTAGAATAACTTTCAAAGAGCCATTGGTTATTTATTGTGATAACACTAGCATAGTAAACATGTCAAAGAATCCTGTAATGCATTAAAAAACTAAGCATATTTCTATTAAGTATCATTTCTTGAGGGAGAAGGTAGAAAATAAAGAAATTAGACTAGAGTACATTAGCACAAAGGAACAGATAGAAAATATATTTACCAAACTTTTGAATATCTCAGAGGCATGCTTGGGGTGGTGGCCCCTCCCAATGGTAATTAATTGATGCAGATATGCATCAGTTTAGTGGTTTTCAAAGCTATATCACTATCTGGACTTGATGTATGGATATACTCCTTAGGGGGAGTGATCGTAGGAGAACACTATGGAGTACATTTGGGTGATCTTGCACCTAATTGTGGACATGAATATTTGAAAAATATACACCTTACAGAAGACTACAAATGAGTTATGGCACCCTTTTCCATTGCTGCCAAAGGGGAAAGGAATCTATGTGAAAATCCCTACTGTTTTGGGGAGACTTGTGTTGAGAAGATTGTATTGAGAGAAAGTACTTTTAGGTTGATGCATATGGATTTTCCCATATGTTTCCATCAATGCCAAAGGGGGAGATTGTTGGATGATATCATTTTTGGTTAGTGATCATGCTGTTGATATTCATGTTTTGTCACTAATGTCAACATATATTTTTGTGGAGAAGGTAGACTGGCTACTCGATTGGAAGAAGTGTACGGACACTATACAGATGATTAAGAATGATCGAAGTTGGACTTTAGCAGAAGGATGTGTACTAAAATTATTCCTAAGGTCTCTTTACTGAAGGTTATATATTGTGGATGTTACAGTTGATTTGGTGAAGACTGGTTTTCTGGATTGTAACTGTGATTCTGGATAGAGCAGGTATCTGTGTTTCTGGTATATCTTTCTGATGAAGATATTTCAAATGATGTGAGCTTATTGGTGGACATCCGACATATTTTAGAGTAATGGGTTGAGTTTGATTGTTGTTTTGTTACTGGTGACGTCAGCTGTGGCATGCATTCTGGAGAAGACCTATTTATTGGATGACTTCAAACATGTAGCACGTGGAATTAATTATGAGCGTAGATTACAAATCTGGAAGTATATTTGATGGATTGTAATTGATTTTTACTTTTTATAGGTATCATGTGTATCTTAGCAAGGGGTAATATAATTATTTGGATGATGGAAATCCTTAATTGGCCGACCTAGTTAGTTATGTATTAGGAAAGCTTAACTGGATGACCTAATGAATTATTGTAAGAGGGTATATATGAATGATGTTCTCTCATGGAGAAGAAGTGCTAGAGAATAAAGGACAGAGATGTGTGGAAGTTGCAAAGCTTCTTGACTGCTGTATATAGAGCAGAGTTGATGATTATTATACTTCATTGGAATTGACCAAGCAAAGACAGTTACTATTAGACAGTTCACTGGATTGTGTATTTGCTTTATACACCTGATTCAGATTGTAAATCCTTGAGGGTGGATTTAACCTTCTTTGGGCAGTGAGCCTAATATTTTCTTTGACTCCTAATAGGGCTTGTCTCCTAACTGGGACTATGTACTGTAATGTTGTAACAAGCTCCTAACAAGGCTAATATCTTTTAACATGGATACTATGCTCTTAGTACATTATTTGTGGGTGTTAATTCCCACCGGGGTTTCACCTTTAACAGGGTTTCCTCGATAAAAAATAATGTGTTATAGTGTTGGCATTTACTGTGTTATCATTTACTTTTGCTGATATGGCTTATAAAGTTTAAAGTTTAATAATCTATACTACAAATGATTCACCCCCCCTCTTAGTTGTCTTGTGGACTATTATTCCTAACACACATAACTAATTATTTTCACTTGGCTAATCGTTTTGAGGAATATTTTGCAAATCTCATTTAAATCTTCCCACAAACCCCTAATAGGTTCATCTTCTTCCTTTTTTAATTGAAAAAATTAAGACAATAATGCATATATATCAATCAGAGGCTTGAATCTTTCAAGAAACTTCACCTTTAAATTGTCCTACCTTATGATACATTTGTTTTCTAAATTTTGAAACCACTCAACAATGAAACCAATGAGGCTTTCAATAAACAACCACACAAAAAAAACTTTGTATTGAACTCCAATAATTCCACAAACTATAGTAAATGTTTGAATATTATTGTCTGGATCTTGAAAATCTTCATCGATGAATTTAGGAAAATAATTTCTAGAACCTTCATGCAATGTTATGTATTGGAGAAGAGCTAATGGTCCAAAGTGAGTTCCCCTTGGATGGGGTATAACCAAATCCATAACATAAAACTAGAATTATCCTATGTCAAAAGAGATGTTCTAACACAACACAGAGTCTCCACCCTCTTACCTTGAGGAGGCTCCTTGAAATTTCTAAGAGAACAAAGTACTGACCTTTTGTTCCCCAACAAAGTTGTCAAAAATCTATTACTAAACATATTTGTCTTTTTGATATACTGAGTGAAATGACTTAATATGTCCAGAGTGGAAGAAAAATAAGCCACTAATAGTTGGATAAATCATTGTTGAATCAATGATTTTCCTCTAAATTTTAGAGGCACATCTCCCTCTTCTGATGTAGTCTAGCTTGGGGGCATGATTTTAACCAAAAAGAATAAAAGGAAAACCAACACATTTCTATAAACATAAAACAAGTGTGAGATTATGAATTTTAATCACAGGGGGGTAAAGATAAATGATGCAAAGAGCATATACCTATTACCCATAAATGATGATTAATAAATAACAACAATTCTTTTAGATGATATTTACAAACTATGAATCAAAGATCTTGTAATGAATACACCCACACTCTGATCTAATAGGAGAAAAAAATCAAGGAATGATTGTAAAGCACAAATGAAAATAAAAATATAAAGGGAATATAACTGAACACAAAGAATAAAAAAATTCCCTTTATTTCCTTGATAAAATTATAGAGTTCAAAGGCTCCCCTCATGTGTACAATAGAATGTGTCTAAAGAAAACCATTGTTATCCCTCTCTATTTAGAATTGGATACAAAATCCCATCCCTGATCAATTTGCACTCATTCCTAAAAGGACAAGGGGGATTAAAAAATATATCTCCCTTGTTGATTGTTTGATCACATATTTAAAGAAACCCTTAGGAGCCCTTTCAGTTTCCATAATTGTTTCTTGAAATGAATGTCATTTTCATTGTATATTTATTAACTTTCAAAAAAGGGGAAAACCGTTTGGAATTCTTTTTAAGTCTCCCTTTCTTTTTCAATTACATATTTAGAAATCATTATCTAAAGCTTATTTTTTAGGCCTTCATCATCCTCAACTTTGGATTCCTCTTCCATTGATACCTCTTGGTCTAGCTGTAGTTACAAATTTTAATTGAACTTCCGCAAATGACATGATATAATTTTCCTACATAAAATAAAGTTGCTTACCTGAAATCCTTAACAAAGAAGGCATCCTTGGCCTAAACTGAGTACACTTGATCTTTCTAAAATATGTTCCTATGGTATTCTAAAACTGTAACATATTCCTTCATGTCTAAATAAAAATGCTACATAAGTTGGCCCTTATTATGTACAAATATCTCAAAAGTAAAGTTTTCATTATAAGCATAAAATACACTAGTTGTAATAGCACTACAAAGCCCAATAATTTCTCTAGAACTTGATTCAAATTCTCAATCAAATTGCAGATCCTCTATCACTTTGGATTAATATTTTCACAATTTTAACTTTTTTTTCAAAAAGCAACAAGAAATGGAACTCTAATAGTGCAAGTGAGTGTGTTTTTATTTCTTCTTAATCTTTTCTAATTTTGAATACTCTACAAGGGCCTTGTTTTACACAAAGTTATAATTTTCATTGCTTTTACTTCTTGGTCCACTAAGGTTCAAATTACCACAGTATATGCTTTCTCCATTTAGCCAAACAAATCCTTCTTGTCGATACTTGGAAAATAAATGAAGTTCACTACACATACTATGATTAGCATATGTAGAAAAACAAGCATCTAGAGGTCCTTTTCCATTTCCCCATGAATCCATGTCAGAGAAATAGATTCTTATATATTTCAATAAATATATTTTATTCTTTTGTTAATGTTGTCATAGTTATTATGCAGAAAATTGTTAGAAATAACTAAGAGGGGGGGGGGGGGGGGGGGGANGGTGTGAATCGATGGCCTAAAAAATATTCCAATAAATCAACCCAGAAACTTAGTACCACAATATTAAGCCCCTATTTATCTTCAGTCCTAGAAGATGTATGCCTTCAAATAAACTTATCAAATAACTACTGCTCAGAGTTCACTTGTTAAACCTTATTCTTATTGTTTACCGATTAGCAGTCTTTCATTTATCAAAAAATAGTAAATTGATTAGTGTATACCTATCAATCCAGATTAGTTATGTGTAATGAAAAACACTAAATTAATGACTCATAAACATATTGACACATGGATTTTTAACGTGGAAATCCTGTTAAGGGAAAAACCACTTGGGACTGGTAACCCAAAATTTTCACTCTTCTGAAGTGAGCTTAGTGAAGAGCCAACCCTGTTAAAGGTTACAAACACATTGTTAGGTGTGACCTTTTTAGAGGATTTAAATAGAATAGTTTGTTTCTTTATATCAGACATCTCTATGCTACCTTCTATGACCAAACCCAGTGTAGTTTTTCAAATTGTATCTAGTATCTCATGTTATCTTCATGATCAAACTTTTTGATACTCCTTGGGATGTATCTCAATATAGAAAGGATTGTTAAGTCCTGCTCGGTTAAGAGACTTTCTAAATCAATGGTTAAACTGAAACAGTAAATGATCTGTTCACACATACAACTTAGACTTACAGATTTTCAGATCTATTGTAAGCTCATAATACCTTTATGATCAATGTATCTTTTCAATACCTTTTCTCCACTTCTTTATGCTCAGTGATTGTATGCTTCTTTGTTTCTCAGTGTCTACAAAAATCTTTAGCTCTTTCCTCAGCTTGATTGATTAGGACTGTATGAAGTTATACTTCATCAGTTTCTCTTCAGCATCCTTCTTTTCTATTCACTCCCCTAATTCATAGTGAATTAGATTGTCTCTTTATAGACATGATATCACCGTTTCTCACTTCTTGGTTTTCTTGTTCTTGGCATGATCCGTAATTATAGCCAATCTTGCTTTAAAGGTTTACTTAAGTCTTATCTCATAGATTTCTCCTTGACAACTAGATAAAAAAACTTTAAATATTTTACTTATCTCTGGCTTTAACTTGTCGATGAAAATAATTTTAAAAACTAATTAACTCTATCTTTAGCTCTTCCAACTAAGTATTTTTTCATTTCTAAACTTCTCTTCCTTTCGGTGTTTTAACTCTTTGATAGCTTCGGTCAAAAATTTAGTTCTCCTTAGGCTTCTCCATCGGGGTTGTCTGTTCGTCGAGGTAACACGGTAATTCTGGCTGTCAGTAATGCTTGTGATTCTGCTCATCGGTAATGCTTGTTGGTTTTCTTGCTCGAGCATCACAGTGAATTTTCTCTCAGGTTTCTTTGTCTGTCAGGTTCCACTAACCATCGGTGTTTGTAGTCACTTAGTGAATGCTGATCTATTATGCATTACTGAAAGCATAATCTTTATCTCTCTGATTCTCTGAAGTATTTTGACATTTTGTATATAACTGATCAAATTATATCAAGTGGACATCAATGAAAATACAATCTATTAACTAAATTAATGTCTTGCATTATCTTTCTGCATTTCGGTGATCAACTTAACATCTTCAAACATTCAATTAGTTATATGTCATCAATCTCTCCCTTTGGCATTGATGAAAATGCACTACATTATCACACTATATTATTACTAATACAATATGAAATATAACAATTGAAGTTCATCAATCTCTCCCTCTATAACTAATACAAATGTCTAGATCTTGGTAAGCTCATATAGCTTAGATTTGTTTCTTGCAGAGTGTCTTCTTCAATATTTAATCCCTTTGTTGGATAGATGTATCAGCTTTTGATTCTGTTTCTGATATGTGCTCATCCTTGACTGTTCCTCTCCTTGATAATCTCTTTTTCCTTTGACAACAATCTCTCCCTTTTGTTACTTCTCTCCCTTTGATAGATATCTCATATGTAATCTCTCCCTTTGGATAATGATATAATGTCTCCCTTTGACAAAAATAAGAAACAATTTTTCCATATCATTTTCCATCCCTTTTAATAACATACTCCTTGAATTTACCTATCCATCAACAATACAGTGACTCTGGTGTTCGGTGTAGATTTGTACCTATTGTGTACTGATGTATCTTTGTAGTCCATCTTTGTGCTTGCATCAACATGAATGATCTTCTAATTTGTGTATAGGTTGATGCAGTCTCCTAGTCAACTTACTGACCAATAGACAAGGGTTGGACCCCTAGTCTTTGTCTCAGGTACTCAAATGTATCTTTCGGTAATGGCTTGGTAAATATGTCAGCTAATTGTTCCTTTGATTGAACATATTCTAGTATCACTTCTTTTTCTTGTACTTGTTCTCTTAAGTAGTGATACTTGATAGCAATATGCTTAGTCTTAGCATGCATGACTAGATTCTTAGAAATGTTAATTCCACTGGTACTATCACAGTAGATAATCACTGGTTCAAGAATCTTCATATTCATACCTTCTAGCAACTGTTTGATCCATGCAATATTGGAGCAATTTGTTGCAGCAATGACATATACTACTTCTACAGTAGACTGAGAGATGCATCTTTTCTTCTTACTGATCCATGTGACAAGTTTGTCACCCATAAAGAATGCTCCTCTAGTTGTGCTCTTTTGTTCATCAATATTTCCAGCCCAATCAGCATCTGTATAGACTTGAAGCTCAAATTTTCCTTCTCTTTTATACCATAAGCCATATTCCTTGATGTTCTTTAGATATCTTAGAATTCTCTTGATAGCAGTCATATGTGATTCTTTGGGATTAGTAGAGAATCTTGCAACTATTCCAACTGCATGTGCAATATCTGGTCTAGTATGAACAACATATATTAGTTTGCCAATCATTGATCTATACAAGGTCTGATTTACCTCATTTGATTTTTCTTCCTTTGTCAGCTTACATTTGGTTGTCATAGGTGTTCCAACTAGTTTGGAATCTTCCATCTTGAATATCTTTAGCACTTCCTTGATGTATTTGGACTGAGTGATATATATGCCTGCATCTTGTTGAAGAATATGTAGACCAAGAAATAATTTGATCTCCCCAAACATAGACATTTCAAATTCTTTGCTCATTTCATTAGCAAAAAATTTACATAACATTTCAATTTCCCCAAAAATGATATCATCAACAAATATTTCAATAATTAGAATACTACCATTGATATCTTCTTTTAAGTACATATTTTTATTTTCACTTGTTCTTACAAATTCAATGCTTATGAGATAGGAGTGAATTCTTTCATACTAGGCTCTAGGTTCTTGTTTCAATCCATACAAGGATTTATGTAGTCTACATACCATGTTTCTCTTGCCTAGATCAACAAATCCTTCTGGTTGTTCAATGTATACTTCTTCTTCCAGTATTCCATTTAGGTATGCAGATTTGACATCCATCTGGTATACCTTGAATCCTTTGAATGCAACATAAGAAAAAATAATTCTAACTCCTTCTAGTCTAGAAATAGGTGAAAAGGTTCCTCCATAATAAATACCTTCTTCTTGTGCACACCCCTTGCATACTAATCTTGCTTTTTTTCTTGTGACTTCTCTATTCTCATTCAACTTGTTTTTGAATATCCATTTGGTATCGATGACATTCTTGTCATCTGGTCTCAGTACTAGTGTCCATGTATTTTTCTTCTCAATCTGTTCTATTTCTTCATTCATAGCACTGACCCATTCTTCATTTTCAAGTGCAATATTAATAGATTTAGGCTCAAAATCACAAAGTAAACATCTAGTGTTTAGTGACTTACTTCTTGTTCTCATTCCTGCCTTATTGTCTCCTATGATCAGATTCTATGATGATGTCTTCTGACATACTTGGAAAGTTTTGGTTCAGCTCTTTGTCCATCATTTTGATCATCATCTTGACCTTCATTCTGATCTCCATCTCTTGGTACATCATCTTGAGTATTTTCCTAATTTTTGGTAATTACATCCTGATGCTCGGGTGCAATGTTCTATTGCTCAGGAGCGATACACTATTGCTCAGGTAGAGTGTCAGGTTCTTCATTGTAAACAAACCTATTGTAGTCTTCTGGTTCTCTTCTTCTTTCCTTATTATTCTTCTTTGCAAATTCATCTATTCTTACATTTGCACTTTCAATGATCTTGTTAGAAGACTTGTTAAAACATTTATAAGCCTTACTTTTGGTGGAATACCCTAGAAAGATACCTTCATCACTTTTGGAGTCAAGATTTCCATTTCTTTCATCTTTCAAAATATAAACTTGACTACCAAAGATTCTGAAGTAACTTACACTGGGTGTGTAACCATACCAAAGCTCATAGGGTGTCTTCTTTGTATCCTTCTTCAATTGTACTCTATTTAATGTGTAGAAAATAGTATTGACAGCTTCCCTCCAGAAAGTTTGAGTAATGCTTTTCTCAATCATCAGTGTTCTTGCACAATCAACAATTGATCTGTTTCTCCTTTTAGAAATTTTATTTTTCTATGGTTTTCTTGGTGCAGAAACCTATATTTTAATTCCATGCTCATTGCAATAGTTAGTAAATTCATCTGAAATAAATTCCCCTCCTCTATCTATCCTTAAGCATTTCAATTCCTTACCACTTTGTTTTTCTACCATAGCCTTATACTATTTTAACATCTTGAATGCTTCTGATCTATCTTTCAAGAACATAACTGTCATCATTCTAGAATAATCATCTATAGAGAGAATGAAATACCTATCTCCATAGTATCTCTTTATCCTCATAGGTCCACATAAATCAGTATGGACTAATTCTAGAATTGCATTAGATGTATGGGCTTTACTCTTGAAACTAGACTTTGTCATCTTACCATTTTGACAATTCTTGCACATGATATGTTCGGGCTTTGACATGATCGGTAAGCCTCTGACTTTCTTTTTATTGATCATATTTATCATGTTGTCAAAATTCACATGACACAATCTCTTATTCTACAACCATATGTCTTCATTTCTAGCCATTAAACAAGTGGTGTTAATGTCATCAAGATAGAAAATGTTACCTTTTGTCTGTTCACCAGTTTCGATCAACCTTCCTAATTCATTAAAGATATTTATCTTTTTATTCTCAAATGCAACTCGGTGACCTGTATTATTTAGCTGTGAAACACTCAATAGATTATAATTCAATCCTTTTACCCAGTAAGCATTTTCACATTTGATTAGGTTATTCAACATTATAGTTCCTTTACCTTCATCTGGACAAGGTGTGTCATTACCCATTCTTACTGATCCACCATTATAGTATTCAAAAGTTTCAAAATTTTATTTATCACCGATCATGTGGTGAGTGCAACCACTATCTATAATCTAGACATCATTCTTACTAACCTTAGATATGAGTGCAGTCTCTACTTACCTTTCTTCTTCTTCGTCTAAATCATCCTTCATGGGTACAAATACCATCTCAATGTCTTCATCAGATTTGGTGTCAGTATCATTAGCTCTATTCTCAGCTAGGTAAAAAGATTTCTTTCCTTTTTCCTTGTAGTCTCAGGTATCTCTTCTATCAGATTGTCTTTTTCTTCAGTAATCTCTGTTATCAGCTCGGTCAAACTTCTTTTCACTTGTTCTGTCATTACTTCTGTCATTTTTTCTTCTGTTAGGACATCTTGCAACAAAGTGTCTAACCTCTTTACAATTAAAACATACAAGTGGTAATTTACCTTTTTATCTACCTTTGCCTCTCTTCAATCTTCTTTCCATTAGTGCTTCAATCTCATCAAGTCCTTGATTCTCATTATCACTTTCACTATCATTCCTCATAGTGTGTCTGTGAGTTGACTTACTTATTTTCAAAGAAGATTTGAATGCAGACTCTATAGATGGTAAGACATTGTTATCAAAGTTATTCATCTCAAATGAAATCAGTCTACTAATCAGACTATCTAGAGTAACATTATTGTTTGCAACTGCTCTAATTTCTTGTATAGAACATACTCTAATAGCATATAAAGGTAGTAAGGTTTTTAGAATTTACTTACCACTGTCTCTTCTTCAAGTACACCTCCAACTCCTCAGATAGCATTGACTACCTCTTTTATTCTGCAGCTATACTAAGTTATATTTTCTCCTTCTTTCATCCTTAGGTCATCAAACCTCCCTCTTAGGTTTCTGCCTTAGCTATTAGTAAATTAACATCTCCTCCATGTACCAACTTCAATTTATCCCACATTTTCTTTGCAAAGGTGCAGGTTTTGACATCTTCAAACTCAGCATCGAAGAGTGAGGAAGAAAGATCTATCATCATGCAATTATGCTCATGCTTTCTCTCAATTTTTCAAGAGTGCAAGGTCCTATAGGCAACACATATTGAGTATAAAGGTGTTGAGTAACATCATTACCAATACCTAATAGGTGGAGTCTTATTCTTCTTTTCTATGATGCAAAATTGTCTTTATTCAACTTGGGCACATCTCTTTTGTTCATCTTGTGATCTTTATCTTCAGTTGTTAAACTCCTTTTCTAATAATAAAATCTCTAATAAAAATTGTTAGAAATAACTAAGAGGGGGCGGGGGGGGGGGGGGGGGGGGGGGGGGGGA
>MU227948.1:3910835-3944596 GCA_018584345.1 Thuja plicata | reverse complement strand
GCACTTGTTGTCTTTGAACTCCAAATGATAACCTTTGTCAAGTAGCTATCCAACACTTAGTAAGTTATGATGTAATCCATCAACATATAGAACATCATCTGTCTTGTTCTTTCCATCCAAAGTGATAAAACCTCTGCCTATGATAGGTTTAGGAGTGATATCTCCAAATCTAACCATACCACCTTTGTATTTGTCTAAATGAACAAATCTATCTTTGTCACCTGTCATATGATGAGAGCATCCACTGTCAATGATCCAATCAGTTCTGAATTTTGCTTTGGAAATTAAGGCTAACTCTTGTTCTTCCTTTTCATCTGCAATGTCCATTTCCTCGAGCAACCTTTTCATGTATCTAAGGGAAACGAATCCAATTTCATCTTCTCCTAAATCTTCATCAGTTACACCTTCTTCAGCATGATAACATTCCTTCTTATATTTGGGTTTGTAATCAGATCTAAACTTCTTGACTCTTGTGGGACACTTAGATGCAAAGTGACCAATCTTGTTACATGAAAAGCATTTGAATGGAAGCTGTCCTTCATATTTTCCTTTTCCTTTATTTTCTCTTTTAGCAATCATAGAAATGATTTCTTCTAGTTCTTCATCAACTTCTTCTTTCTCATTATGACTAGAGATGTGTAAGGATTTCTTACCATGGACTGAGGCTTTGAAAGTTGTTTCACTTTAAGGTTCAATCTTCAATCTTGATATCTCAAATGTAGAGATTTTGCTGATCAAAGTCTCTCTCTTGAAGTCTTGTGAGAACTTCATGGTTTCCTCAAGAATACTTATCTTATTTTCATAATTTGATGTTAACATAGTTAGCAACTTGTCCATTATATCTTCTTCTGATATTTCTCCACCATTGTTTCTGATTCCAAAGACTGCTTCATTTATCCTTTGTTTGTAAGCTCTAATGTTCTCTTCAGGTAACATCTCAAGACTATTGTATTTCTTTTTCCATGTCTTACTGTGTGCATTCTTTGCTTGAATATATCCTTCAAACATATCTTCTAAATACTTCCATATGGTATATGCTCTGTCAATTTTCTTGATCTCAAAAAATTCACTATCAGATAAGGCGCTGATTAGGGCTTCTTTAGCAATTGCATTATTGGTAAATGTTTCCTTTTGTCTATTAGTAGCATCATCCTTTGCAAGGTCTTTCATAGATGGAATTACAACTTCTTTTATAGCAACTTCAAAGATCTCAAAGCCAACACACTGTAAATGTATTATCATTTTGTTTTTCCAATCCAGATGATTTTCTCCATCAAACTTAGGGCTTTCTTTTCTGAAGTAAGACATATGATCTACCTTAAGCTATTAGGCTTCTTCTCCAAGGCACTTGGCTATGATACCAATTGTTAGAATAGTCCCAAAGGATAACTGAGAGGGGGGGTGAATCAGTTATTAGTAACTTTAATTCCTTTTTACTTTCTTAACTTCAGAATACAAAAAAGTAAATGCTTAATCAGATAACACAGTACACAACACACAATTTGATTATGGGGAAACCAAATGATAAAAACCCTGGTAGGAATTAGCACCCACAATGAACTATACTTGATTATAGTAATCCCTGTTAGAAGATATTTCAACCCTGTTAGGAGTTGTACTTTACAATGTAATAAGTATAGTGACCTAGTTAAGGGTCAGACCCTGTTAGGAGTCTTTTACAAATAACCCTGTTAGGGGTGGTGGACTCACTATCCAAAAGCTCACTGCTTAATGGTGAAGGCTACAATCTTCTGTATAATAGATATGCACTATATCTGATGATGAAATGTAGAGTAGACCTACTATCTTGATCAGTTCCAGTGTATTACAATCTTTCACTTCTTCTTCACATAGACCCTTGATGAATGAACCACATCTTATATTCTACTCTGTACATCTTCTATCTCTTTTCGTATCATTCACTCTTAGCGTATCACAATTGACTTTCTATAAGTATCTTCCTCAAAGTATGAGATCATGGGACCTGTAAGACAACTCTTCATAACATCCTTTTCAGCTTTACTAAGCACACAAGCATAATTACAACCGTGCAAGTATAAACTGAATAGACACGATGCTTCACTAAGTCGGCCTCACTAAATTAACTCTAACTTTTCAATCTTCTTGAAACATGTTTGGAACCTTTAGAGAACTATCATCATCTCATAACTAATCATGAATATACACACGCATATCCTAAAGATAGGCACAACTCAAGAAACACGTTACATACGTCGGCTCTGAATAGATACTCTTCCAGAATTGTAACTGCCAATAATAGAATTATACAACTTGACTGAAACATCATATCTAAATCTGCGTGTATGAACATAACATAATAAACATGTCAAAAACATGTAGCTAACTATGCAATTTTTCATGTCATCATTCTTATAAGTACATACAGAATTACTACTATGTATTATATGTTGTCATCAATGACAAACATACAATAAATTAACTGAACAGAATCAAATCTCCAACAAAAACTTAGTACCACAATATTAAGACTCTAGTTATCTTCAGTCCTAAAAGATGTATGCCTTCAAATAAAATTATCAAATAACTACTGCTCAAAGTTCACTTGTTAAACCTTATTCTTACTATTTACCGATTAGCAGTCTTTTATTTACCAAAAAATAGTAAATTGCTTAGTGTATACCGATCAATCTAGATTAGTTATCTGTAATGAAAAACACTAAAGTAATGAATCATAAACACATTGGCACATGAATTTTTAACGTGGAAACCATGTTAAGCGGAAAACCACTTGGGACCGGTAACCCAAAATTTTTACTCTTATGAAGTGATCTTGGTAAAGAGCCAAACCTGTTAAAGGTTACAAACATACTGTTAAGTGTGACCTTGTTAGAGGATTTAAATAGAATAGTTTGTCACTTGATATTGGGAATCTCTATGCTACCTTCTATGACCAAACCTAGTGTAGTTTTTCAAATGGTATCCAACATCTCATGCTATCTTCATGATCAAAATTTTTGATAATATTTGGGATGTATCTCAATATAGAAAGGATTGTTAAGTCTAGCTCGGTTAAGAGACTTTCTGAATCAATGGTTAAACTGAAACACTAAATGATCTGTTCACAAATACAACTTAGAATTGTAGATTTTTAGATCTATTGTAAGCTCATAATACTTTTCTAATCAATGTATCTTTTCAATACCTTTGCTCCACTTCTTTCTTCTCGGTGATGTTGTACTTCTTTATTGCTCAGTGTCTGCAGAAATCTTTAGCTCTTTCCTTAGCTTGATTGATTAGGACTGTATGAAGTTGTACTTCATCAGTTTCTCTTCAACATCCTTCTTTTCTAATCACTCCCCTAATTCATAATGAATTAGATTGTCTCTTTATAGACGTGATATCACCATTTCTCACTTCTTGATTTTCTTTTTCTTGGCATGATCCACAATTCTAGTCAATCTTGCTTTAAACCTTTACTTAAGTTTTATCCCATAGATTTCTCCTTCACAACTGGATAAAACAACTTTAAATCTTTTACTTATCTCTGACTATAACTTGTCGATGAAAACAATGTTAACTACCAGTTAACTCTATCTTTAGCTCTGCCAGCTAAGTACTTTGTCATTTCTAAACTTCAGTTCCTTTCATTGTTTTAACTCTTTGATAGCTTCGATCAACACTTCAGTTATCCTCGGGCTTCTCCATCAGGGTTGTCTATCTGTCGAGGTAACACTGTAATTCTTGTCATCGATAATGCTTGTGATTCTACTCGACGGTAATGCTTGTCGATTTTCTTGCTCAGGTATCACTGTGACTTTGCTCTCTGATTTCTTTGTCCGTCGGGCTCCACTAACCATTGTATGCACCCTAAAATGGTCACCTAGACTATGGGCCCCCATTTATCAATTTATCAAATTCTTGAATCAATGCTTTGCAACATTTTAATTCAAATCAATTTCCTTGATCAAATCGTAATTAATTTAATTATTTCAATATTTCCTAAGGTTTGATCATTTCATCAATTATCTTATTTAATTAAAAGAAAACAATCCCTTTTTATTAAATAAAATAATCTTATTTAATTAAAATCCCTTTTTAATTAAATAATCTTATCTTATTTAATTAAAATCTCTCTTAATTAAATAATATTTTCTTATTTAATTAAAATATCCCTTTTAATTAAATAAAATAATCTTATTTAATTAAAAAAATTCCTCTTTTAATTAAATAAAACCCCCACTTAAATCCCTCTTTGTGATGAAAAATAAATAAATTAAATAAAAATAAATAAAGTTCTTTTTTCTACACATCTTCCTAAGTGGTGGGCTTTTTGCCTCTTAATCATAGCCCTTGATTTTTCCTTTTGAAGATATGAGCACATGGATCAACCAAGATTTAATCTCCACCATTGCTCATTTCTTTTTACCTCTTAATCTCTACCGTCCATTTCTCTTTAAAAGGAAACTTCTCATTTAGATACACTTTTATGCTATTATGCTGCAGGTTTGGAGAGCGATTTTGGAGGAGAGTTTGAGCATTTGAGCTTGAACCATGCAACTTATTCTTCTTGTCTTCTTCTCTCATGCATTCATGGAAATCCATTTAGAGTAGATTCATGTTAATTTAGATTCATATTTCCTTTCATAGATTAAGCTTGCATATTTCCTTCCATGCATTGCTATCATTTAGATTGGTTTCCTTCCATGCATTGTTATCATATAGAATAGCTTTCATTCTCATTTTCAATGCATATTTGGTGATCATGGAGACTATTATTCTTTCTCTTCCTCTTTGAATCTCTCATTTCATGGTGTACTTGCATGGGCATAACTAGGTCTAAACTAAGGGCCTCCATTACAAACCTTTGCACTCCATGAATAGGGAGCTATGAGTCACCATTTGAGACCTCATTCTTGAGCAACCTTGAATATAATGACTCATACAAGTGTGTCACATTTTTAGCACACATTTTTGGTGCCCACCATGGGGCAACCCACCTTTACATGCTAGTTTTGATTATTTTGGAGCTAACCCCCTTGTGCAGATTTGCTTGGAGACAAAAACCCTAGATTTTCAAAGATTTGATCATATCTCCCAAACATCTTGGAGTTTTGGTCTAAATTGTTTTTGCAGGTTGGCGACATATTAGAGAAGCTTCAGTAAAATATTAAGAATTTTCTGAGGTATTGTGAATTTTTATACTTTTTCTTTATTTTTCATAAAACATTAATTTGCGGTGTAAATCAACATATTTTTTGAAAATTTTCACATTTTCGGAGAGGTATTTAAATTCTACAGGGGGTCCATTCTTTGTGTTTTAAATTTCGATGCAATATCATAGCTCATTTGGTTGATTTATGAAAACTAGTCTATTTTGGGAAAACAGCTCCCTAGGGAACAAATGAAAAGATCTTTTTAAATTTATGACATTTTTGGAAAGCTCTCTGATTTTTAACAGGGGTCTTTTTTTTGTATTTAGGGTTAGGGATCTGAATTCATGTCATATAGGTCCAATCTTGTTGACTAGGTCAAAAAATCAAAATTAAAAAAAAAATGACATTTAATTATTAGCTTGCACTTATTTTTCACATGGTTCAATGCATGATATGAGTTTTCATTTAGATTATTTTCTGGTTATTATTGCTCCTAACAATTGATTTTCAGATCTAATCCTAGGGTTTGCATAAGTTGGGTATACATTGCATGTCTTGTTTGTTGTTTGTTGTTTGCTGTGTTTTTCTGATTTTTATTTTTGAAACAGCTTAACATGTGGTTTGCAGGACGTTGAAAAGAAGACTCAAATAAAGACTACTAATGAATCTTCTTGCAGGTTGCCTTGATCAATAGCATGCTAAACTCTGTGCTTGCATTTTTTTTTTATTACAATAGGAACCCACATGCAAGACTTCTAAAATGAACTTCTATTTTGGTATTTTAGGAATGAAAATAATGTTAGGAAACTATGCTCTCGCCCTTTTGGGATGATTAAAAATCTAGAGGCATTGTTGTCATTTTCTTGTGTTTGAAGTGTCTTTTAGATTGTAATCCTAAGAATTATATGAATATATCCTCTCCCCTTGCCTTTGTGGATCTTGGGTGCAAGAGAAACTCATATAATTATTCTAGTGTGGCTACCTCCCAAGTGCTTTAATAGAACCAATGAGAGTGGATTTCCCAACCAGTAATAGGCTAAAGTCAAGCCCTTCCAAACTAGTATATTAAAAATTCTATTGTGATAGGTCTCACAGTGGACAGGTGTGAATTCATTGTGGCAACCAAAATATTCTCTAGTACCCTAGTGGTGCATTAAAGTCCCTACATTATTAAGGTGAAAACCTTTCTTTGAAAGGATTGGAAGAGCCCCCTTAATTGGGAAAATGAATTGATCACAACCACCTGAACGAATTCCTTGACTACAAACTTTTTTTTAGTGACCAAAAATCCTCTATTTGTTGGTGCGAAAGGTCAAAGACCGACTAAGACGTCCCACATTTTCACGGCTCTTAGTAGAGAAAACGGTCCTTTGGGAAGTGATTCCCTTGGGATTCAAAGCTTGGTGTGCCTGAGAAGTGAGTGCATTATAAGGAGGAGTCCATGCCTCCAAGCTTCTAAGTTGTTCGCTATGAGTAGACATGGATGAACTTCGGTTCAAGTGGGAATTCATCAGATATTTCCCTGGCTTACCAAGGATGTGGAGTGACTGTTCTATTTTAAAAAAAACAATTTGCTTAATGTTTCTTGCATGAGTGAAACATCAAAACATACACCAAACATCAAGACTAACATCAAAACGATCAACAAATTTGCATTCTTAAGTGTCAAACTATCAACTTCCCCAATTTTCTATCCTACCATTTTCAGTCTTCCTTGGTTGATCCAGATTAGATTAGGTCACTTACCCCACTATTAGAAGCTTGTTTACACTTTGGATTCTTACATTTTTACCTCTTGAACTAGTGATCTTTTATTTCACAAGTGACCTTGCTTGGAGTTGGTGAGCTAGAAACCGTCCTTATTGAGAAGATAAACCTTTAGATTCTTTGATAGCACACTTGGAGAGTTTTGGTAATCTCTTGTCCATTCACTTTCATACAAATTCAATTTCAATCAATATAACTTGGGTAAATCATCCTCTTGATCCATATGTGTTAGGGTATTCACCTATTTAGTGGGCACCTTTATGGCAGTGTTGGTTTACACCCCTTAAAAAATTCTATCTTATCACCTCTCTTTTGGACAAGTTAATACCTTTCCTATCCTAGTTTGGTACCAATGTTTCTTAGGGTCATCCTATCAACTAGTACCTTTTCTTTCATGCCAGTTACAACAAGATATCAAGTAGATCAAGGAAAACAACCTCAATTAGTCTTTAACCAATTTCCCTTAGTTCAAACTCACCAAAAATGTAAGGGAAAAGAACCCATATTTGATCAATCACTTAGGAACAACTCAGAAGTTTGGTTTGATTCCAAGAGTCACCTTAGTGAGTTGGGTACACCCTTGGCATCTTCTTGATTAGATATGGATGAGTTACACAATGACTTGACGAGAGAGGGAAAACATGGATAAATGCCTTGATGACATATTTTGAAAACATAGAGACACCATTTCGTTTGGCGGTTCCTCTTGTGACAGTCGGTCAGCTTCACCCCTTATCTCAACTAGATATCTAGATGCACACCAAAGGGATGAGAGAGGTAAGAGGCAAGCTTATCAAGATGAACAATCACAACATGAAAACCAAGATGAGGAACTTTATGACACTCACATAAATTCAGCGTACACCAATAATTTGTTTCGACATTCAAGACCAAGTTCACTGCTCAAAACATCTTCAAGATACACGAGTGAAAGACTTAAGAGAATAGAGTGTGAAAAGAAAGTCTTCCTAGATGAACAAGATGGAGAGAAAAACCTTTTTGGAAATATAAAATAAATCCCTCCAGGAGGAGAAAGATAGACTCTTGGCTCAGCGAATTAATGACCAATTTAATAACATGCGTGTTAGTGGTGGAAATAACTCTCCTCCATCCACTCCTCCTAAGACTCCACAAAGTGGAAGATGTTCAAGGATTCCATCATGATCTCCTAGCCCTAGAGGAATAAGGGATTCAAGACATTGTCATTATAGGAGACGAACACCTCCTAGGAACTCAAAACAACTTTCACAACATGCTCATCATGGTTCACAATATGGGGGTAGTAGCTTGAGTTTTGACCTCAGCTCCCAAGACTTCATGAAAATGCAACAAGAACCACTCTTCCTGTAGTATGTGGAGAAATATTTAGAGAAAATCAGAGACAAGTTCCTAGAGAGTTTAATCAACAAGGGTGCTAGAGTCCCCTATAACTTTGATGTGGACAAAAAGATTAAAAAGCAAGGCCCATCTCAAGAAAAGGAGATCAAACAACTTAAGAGCATGATGGAAAAATGTTAGCTCCCAAGAATTAATTCTCACTTGATTCAATTTTTCCTTATCCTTTTGACAAAAGTGTTAACATGAAAGACTTCCCTATAAAGGTTGAGATCCCTCAATATGACAAGTATGATGAGAATGGAGATCCACATGATCACGTGCGCCAATTTTATACCACAAGTTTTGAGTTCCATCAAGATGACTCATACCTCATGAGATTGTTCCCAAGGAGTCTTAAGGGTCAAGAAATGGAATGGTACACCAACATAACTCCTCCCATTTTCAAAGAGCTTGTCCATATATTTGTTCAACAATTTGCAACAACCTTTCAAGATCTATCACCATGTTGGACTTATGTAACTTAAAGAAAAATCAAGGGGAGTCCTTTTTCACTTTCTTGCAAAGGTGGAGACGATAATGCTCTCGTTACTCTAGAACCATTCCTGAAAATGAAAATATTGACATCCTTGTTAGCAACTTGGTTCCGGAAATGCGGTATGAAGTTAGGGAGATGGTTTTTGATTCCTTTGACACCATGGTTGAAACAACATGTAGGATTGAGGATGTTTTGAAAGAACAAGTAATTTTGACAAAACATGGAAATAACAACAACATTAATGGTAAAAAAAACAACAACTCTAACAAGGATAAAGGAGAGAACTCACACTAGAATAGGAACAAACAAGTGGTCAATGATAGAGTTGTGGACTCCTCCCAACCCAAAGATCAAACTGTGCTCCAATTGTCTAGTGTTGTTCAAGCCATGAAGCTCAATACATCTAATCAACAAGAGAGAAAGCCGAGATACCAAGATAGGCCTAAGAAAGAAAGATGCCAATTTTCAAAGCTTGGTGACTCATATGAGGATGTCTTGAAAACGCTCATTGCTAAAAACCTTGCACATCCTCAAGATCCCAAAAAAAATTATATACCTGATGTTAAGCCACATTGGTGGTATGAGAAGGCCTTTTGCAAGTTTCACAATGGTATTGGACATGACATTGAAAACTGCTACAAACTCAAGCATCTTATTCAAGATCTCATTGAGAATGGAAAACTTAAGATAGATGGATTGAACACCAATGCTGATCATAAGGCATTCAAGGAGCCATTTCCCAAGTATGAGATGGTGGAAACCTCTAAAGCTAAGAATGGCAAGGCTGAGATCAATTACACTTACACAGATGTGGAGAATACTATCAACATGCATAAATTTGTAGAAGCAAATGTCAATATGATGAGGGGTAAAGATCCCTATGGTTATGATCTAGATGTGGACTCTCATCCTATCTTTGATGAAGAACCCATCATGGTGCTAAGGGTTCCTAACGCTAGAGTGTCATTGCAAGCCCTCAATGCTATCACACAAAGTCAAGGTCCCATTGTCATTAGAGGACCCAATTTGAGTCAATCGAATAAACCTAAGCAAGTGGAATCCAAGAATGTCACCTCAAAACCAATGATTAATCCTAAGTCTACTTATAATCTTGTTGATCAGTTACAAACAACCCCAGCTTAGATTTCAATCTTTGAGCTCTTAGAGTTGTCCTCAAGACACAAGCAAGTTCTTGAGGATTCTTTGTGCATGGAAAACGTCCCCAACAACTTAGATGTTGATCAATTCTAGAATATGGTTAACTATATTGCTAGCCCTCATTACCTTAATTTTTTAGAGGATGATGATAAAGCTTTGAGCCACCCACACAATCTCACTCTCCATATTGAGGTCATGATCCACAAAACCTGTGTTAGGCGCGTGTTGATAGATGGGGGTGTTGGGCTTAACATCTGTTCCTTTAGTCTTTTGAAAGAGTTGGGTTATTCTGAAAAAGTCATAGATACCAGGAAAAGGATCACTATCAAAGCCTATGATGAGGCAGAAAGAAGTTCCAAGGGGTTGGCCATCCTTCCTATTAGGATTGGCCCTATTGAAAAATATATTTTATTTCAAATAGTTGATGCTGGTCCCCTTGTGTATAATATCTTACTTGGTAGACCATGGATTCATGATATGCAAGAAGTGTCACCTACTTATCATCAGTGTGTTAAGTTCCCTTACAATGGAATATAGATTTTTATACTTGGGAATAACACTTTATCTGTTAATTTAATTTTAGTAGGAACTCATGTTCCCCTCAATAAAGAAGTAGAAGACTTCGATGCGACCTTAGCTGAATGTAAAGACAAGCTTAAATTGGTAGACCTTGGCATGGGGGGTATCAAATCAACTCCCTCACAACATTACCAGTTTCACCTCGGTCTTATGGAAAGCCTTCACAAGAAAAGAGACCTTCCTCTTCAGTTATGAATTTATTTGGCACATTTGTGGAGTCCTCGATGCCTATTCAAGATGAGAAAGAAGAGACATTTGTTAGAGATTGGATCTATAGAGAAGATAAATATATGAACAATGAGAAGTTCTCTCCCTCTCCTAAGGCTTACAGATGAGGGTATACTTTTGTTAGGCAGATGGGCTATCCCAGACATGGCCCTCTTAATCATAGATTGGATGCTAGAGCCAAACCTCTTGATCATGCTCTTTTTGGATGTAAGTATAAGAAGTTGGTTGGCCTAGGCTTTGCGAATCACAACAAGTACACTACTCCTATCCTTGATAAGTCAGATAGTAAAGATGAACCGGAATACATACCTAGTTTAAAAAATCAACAAGACACATGTGAAGATTGGGTCCCTTCCACTAATATTCTCTGGGGAGATTCAGATATTCTTGTCACTCATGCGTCAGTTTCAACTTTAGAACAAGATGAATAAGATATAGAAGATCCTTTCAGAGAATGTCAATGAAATAATCTTGTTCATTTAATGGAAAGAGAATGTGCAAATCTTGATGACACTAGACCTTCCACATCAAGAATTCCCAAACCTTCATGGTGTAAGAATCCTAGTCGCAGTTCAGACATAAGTTCATATGAGTATGAATGGGACTCCTTCTCAGAGCCTTCAACAATTGACCTAGATGTTGATGTCATCCACACTTATAGTTTTCAACTTGAGATAGCTGACTAGTCACATGTTGGATTAGAGGATTCAAGCCCACGTGTTTCCTCAGTGGATGATTCTTCACTTGTTAGGATGAATCTTGATTTGGGTAGCTTAGAAGAATATTGGATAGACTCCAATTCTTCAATCTACAATGATAATATCATTCACATTTATAACCTTGAACCAGTCATTGACTTACCTCTTGTTCATCTTGACCTCATTGATTGGTCCTAACATTATCAAGAACCCGAGCTCTTAACATTTCAAAATGATTATGATATAGCATGTTACCTAAATGCCATTGAACCCATAGTGTCTTCCACCAGTGAACTGGCTACCGGCATGACAGAGCCAGACATCAAGTACCTTAGTCACAAAATAAAAAGAAAAGAAAATCAAAAGAATAGGAGTTCTGATGGCAAAAACCACTGTGTGGCTGTGTCAGAACTGAAAAAAGTAAAAAGAAATGACATATCCAAGGGTGAAAACCTCTCCAAGGTGCCTAAGGATGAGGTACTTGATCATCTCCCTAGCTACTTTCAAGATAGATCTTCAATAAAAATATTGAAAATGTTGTTTCTTTCTCCACATGGGTACACAATTCCTAAGTCTTACAAGTTATTGTTCCCACGTACAAATAACATTGTTGAATATAAAGCTTTAACAAATGGGCTTAATATGGCTATAGAATGGAGAATCACAGAGTTACACATCTATGGGGATTCACAGCTGATAATCAACCAAGTCAATGATGAATATCAAACAAAAAATTAGAAATTGGTACCTTACAAGCAAATGGTTGATTCCTTGAAATGATACTTCCCATTTGTCACATTTCAGCAAATTCCTAGAGAAGAAAACAAAGAAGCTAATGCTATGGATACACTTGCTTCACTCCTTCAATTAGAGAAACATGGATCCAGATTTGAATTCCTGGTGGAAGAGCTACATCACCCTATCTATGAACCCCAATAAAGCCATGTCATTCATACCCTTGTTGGTTGTGAGTCATCCCGTTATGGTGTCATTTACTCATACTTTTGTGATGGTATTATACCTGAAACCTTTAACTGATTTGAACGCATAAACCTTACCCAAAACACCTCTCACCATTCCATTATCTCTGGTGATTTGTATAGGAGGGGTCTAGATGGAACACTTCTTAGATGCTTAGAAAAGGAAGAATCTGACCAAGCGTTAGTTGACATCCACAGGAGCATCTATGGGGGACATTCCAATGGTCTTTCCATGACCCGAAGGTTGCTTAGGGTGGGGTACTATTGGCCTACGATGAACATTGACATAGTAGATTTTTGAAAGTCATGTGAAAAGTATCAAAAACATGGTAAGCTAATACATGCTTCAGGTAGGGAGCTCATTCCTTCTATATCTCATTGGCCATTTCAACACTGGGCCTTTGATCTTGTTGGGAAGATTCATCCCAACTCATCAGGTGGACACAAGTTTATTATCACTGGTAATGATTACTTCACTTAATGGGTAGAAGTTGTCCCACTTTCTATTGCCTCGGGCAAGACAGTCTCTCTATTCATTTTGAACCATATAATTTGTCAATATGGAGTGCCTTCTGCGATTATCACTAACAATAGAGGCCAATTCAAAAATAAGGACCTTAAACAACTCTGCAAGAAATTCAAGATTAAACAACATTGGTCCTCCATTTACTTCCCACAAGGAAATGGTCAAGCAGAGGCATCAAACAAAACCATTCTTAAAATCTTACATAGAACAGTCTGTAAGAATGGTAGAGATTGGCACTTACAGATAAACCCAGCTTTGTGGGCCTATAGAAAAAGTATTCATACTCCTACTAGGGCTACCCCATTTTCCCTTGCATATGGCATTGAAGCAGTGTTACCTTTGGAGGTTGAGATTCCTTCACTTAGAGTTTCCATCAAAGGTCTAGTTACAGATGAAGACTAAAATGCCATGAGACTTCAAGAATTAGAACTTCTAGATGAAAAATGCCAGTCATCATTTGACCATATGAGGGTTTATCAAAAGCGCATGTCCAAATCCTTCAACAAAAAGGTTCACCCTAGAGAATTCCAAGTAAGAGATCTTTTCCTACGTGAAAATTTTAAGAATCAACAACATAGAGATCAAAAGGGTAAATTTGAACCTAATTGGCTTGGACCTTACATCATTATAGCAAATTTTGGGTTAGGTGCTTATTTACTATCTATAGTAGAGGGAGAGAAGCTCCCTGATCCTATAAATGTCTTGCACCTGAAGAAGTTCTATCCATGATGTTCATTCTATATGGGGGCATCCTTTGTACATAATTATTGATCCTGAAAAAATCCAAAAAAAATGATATATTGTCAAAATTCTAAAAATCAGAAAATGTCCTAAAAAAATGATCATCTTAGTGAAAACCTAGCAATAGGCACTTTGATGTATCTCCAAAAAAATTATATATTCCAAAAATACAAAAAAATAAAAAAATTCAAAATTTTTTAAAAATAGAGAAAGTTCCTTGGTGAAACTTGGAAATAGGTGCCTTGGTAGCAAAAAAAAATTGTAATAAAATCTAAGTGGTGAAAACCTGAAAATGAGTGCTACTTGAGGCCTTTTCACCCCTGTTTCTTAGTACGTGTCCTTGACACTTGGCCTTTCTCCATCATGTCTTGTCCTTGTTGCCTCGATCTGGAATTGGTCTTTGTCTTTGTCTAGGGGGAATAACTGTGTTATCTTTGGTCTCTTGGATGCCTCACAAACGGTGTTTTTCAACACCACCCCAACTATATTTTTCAATACAACCCCTAACATCGAGTGTTTTTTAACACTTATTGGGTTGGTCTTACCTAGTTTTGTCATGTGATCTTACCTGCTTGCAAGCATTCGATCCTTATCCTCAGAACTCAGTATCAATTAACACACTTAAATTTTTAAACACAACACTTAATTCTTGAGCTATGTCATGATCTTTTTTTGTGTGCTGACTATTATTGATTTTTGTTGAGTGTCCTTGTATAATAAGTTTCTCTGGGATGCATAGCTAGAGAACTTGGGGCATGGGGCATGTTTTTATTTGCTTTCTGCTTGTGGGTGTGGTCTTGAACCTCTTGAGTGTCTCTTGTTGTTCCCTTGAAACACTTAGGAGATTTGAGGCATCATCCTTGACTATTTTTGCACAATCGTTCTTCTGGTCATCCCATCTATGCCTTGATGCGAGCGTGGTTTTGCTACATTAAATTGGGTAAGCTAACATCACAGTTATCTTGGCCTTTATATCTTTGATGTTTATGTTAGAATCTTTCCACATTCTAATCAAATATAAATCACATTCATATCTTCATATTTGTGCTTGTGACTAGTGATGATTGTGTGATTTTTCGATGTCTGTTAATAATGGCCCAATGATGAAAATAAGTTCCTTAACATTCTCTAATGAATTATGAGCACAAATTCCTATGTCTATGTTACAGTTGCTCTATTTCAAGTACACCTTTGCATTTTCATGTAGCTTGCATTGTTATACTTCATGTTAATTTTCATTTTTAGGCTGCATTATGAGTTTGAGAGGGTTTCCTTCATCTTTCTTGTGTACTTTTAATCAACAGTGGTCATGTTTGATCTTCATTTCCTTATCTTCTTTCGTGATCTCAATTGAAATTTTCTATCTTAAACAGTTGATTGATTTTGGGGCATTCTCTTTCTTAAGGCAAATTCTCTTTCTTCTCTCCGTTTCTTTCCACCTCTTCCAAACTTCTATCTTCCATTCTCTTTCACCCCACTTATTTTCTTCTAATTCAACCTTGGGGCATAATATTTCATGCTTAATGATCTACCTTGGTTCTGTGATCCTTATATCTTTTATCTTACACCAAGAACCTTATCTTTAGTTCGATTTGATCAAATTTATCAATTTTCTATTTCTCTTCTATCTCATTTCGATTTCAATCACGAGGGGGTAGTACCTATCAAGCTTCAATCCTTGATTCATCTTTATCAATCCTATCAATTTCTCTTCTTGGGGCAACCTTGCTTGAGATTATTATCTTGGACATGTCAATTCTTATCTCAGACCTTGTCTTTTTCAATCAGCTTATCTTTGTCCTGATGTGTTCCTGTTCGTCGATCACACGTCTGGGTTGTTTTGTGATACCAAATTGATCTCATACTTTAATTGCATTCTTTGACTACATGTGTTCCCATAAAGATCACACATTAGTCAAAGAGGGGCAAATGTATGCACCCTAAAATGGTCGCCTAGACTATGGGCCCCACATTTATCAATTTATCAAATTCCCAAATCAATGCTTTGCAACATTTTAATTCAAATCAATTTCCTTTATCAAATCATAATTAATTCAATTATTTGGTTTGATCATTTCATTAATTATCTTATTTAATTAAAAGAAAACAATCCCTTTTTATTAAATAAAATAATCTTATTTAATTAAAATTCCCTTTTAATTAAATAATCTTATCCTATTTAATTAAAATCTCTTTTAATTAAATAATATTATCTTATTTAATTAAGATATCCCTTTTAATTAAATAAAATAATCTTATTTAATTAAAAGAAAATCCCTCTTTTAATTAAATAAAACCCCCACTTAAATCTCTCTTTGTGATGAAAAAGGGAAATAAATTAAATAAAAATAAATAAAGTTCCTTTTTCTACACATCTTCTTAAGTGGTGGGCTTTTTGCCTCTAATCATAGCATTTGATTTTTCCTTTTGAAGATATGAGCACATGGATCAACCAAGATTTAATCTCCACCATTGCTCATTTATTTTTACCTCTTAATCTCTATCGTCCATTGCTCTTTAAAAGGAAACCTCTCCTCATTTAGATACACTTTTATGCTATTGTTATGTTGCAGGTTTGTAGAGTGATTTTGGAGGAGAGTTTGAGCATTTGAGCTTGAACCATGCAACTTCTTCTTCTTGTCTTCTTCTCTCATGCATTTATGGCAATCCATTTAGAGTAGATTCATGTTAATTTAGATTCATATTTCTTTTCATAGATTAAGCTTGCATATTTCCTTCCATGCATTGTTATCATATAGATTAGTTTCCTTCCATGCATTGTTATCATATAGAATAGCTTTCATTCTAATTTTCAATGCATATTTGGTGATCATGGAGATTAGCATTCTTGCTCTTCCTCTTTGAATCTCTCATTTCATGGTGTACTTTCATGGGCATAACTAGGTTTAAACTGAGGGCCTCCATTACAAAACCTTGCACTCCATGAATAGGGAGCTATGAGTCACTATTTGAGACCTCATTCTTGAGAAACCTTGAATATAATGACTCATAGAAGTGTGTCACATTTTTATCACACAACCGTCGGTGTCAGTGTTTGTAGTCACTTAGTGAATGCTGATCTATTAGGCATTACTGAAAGCATAATCTTTATCTCTCTGATTCTCTAAAGTCTTTTGACACTTTCTATATAACCAATCAGATTATATCAAGTGGACATCAATGACAATACAATCCATTAATTGAATTAATGTCTTGCATTATCTTTCTGCATTTCGGTGATCAACTTAACATCTTCAAACATTCAATTAGTTATATGTCATCAGAAAATTTGTTCTTGTTCTATTCCTAGAGAAGGGTTTGATGACTTCACACTCTGCCCATCAAGAATAATGCCTCTATATGCTTTTCTCTATCCTCTACAATGATATTAATATATGTTATCATAGGTAGCCTTTCTTGTTAATGGGGTTGCAAGAAGAGTGGGCTTAACCATGGAGGAAACTCCATAGTTAAGTGTGCTCAAGCTGGAGTAGTACTAGGATAGGTGACCTCTTGGGAAGTCTCTACGCTTCACCTCTTTTAGCATCACCTAGATGTAATGAGTGATAAGTGTTCCATTCATTCTCATGAGAGATGGCTTCTTGTGAACCACTACCCATGAAACATGGGTCAATGATTTTTACTCAAAAAACTACACAATTGAATCCTAATAGCAATATCACAATTTGATTTGGTGTGGAAAATATCTCTTGCTTATCAAAAATAGCTTTTATACATCTTGAAAATTCAAATAAATTCTAACTCAGTCCATTATTTTATTCAAGTTCAAGAATTAAGGGGTTGGAAGGATTTAAACATTTTTTTCTTTGGTATAATTTTAGTGGGCTTAAGTAAAACACCAAGATTTAAACTAATGATTGAGACCCTAAGTAGAGTATAATTTTGTGAGCTTTATATGCTTAGGAAAAATTAGGTATCGACTGTATAGTTGGAAAATGGAAGTACTTCCATTATGGACTAGTTTAGCCTTCCGAGTAAGTGGTTTGGGGTCATGTCAAGTGCCTTGAATGGGTCTTTGACTTGGATATGACTTTCTCCCCTGTTCTGCCCCATCTCCCACTTTTCTCTGGCCTGTTTCTGTCATCCTAAACTGCAAAACTAAGATTTTTGATCTCAGGGTCAAAATCAACCTTTTTGGGTCAAGGTCGACCTCACCCTTGACCTAGGTTAGAATCAACCTTTTTCTGGCCCAAGGTACAAATTTCAAGTTTCTGGGGTTTTTGAATGTCAGGCTTTGGAAAGAGTTAATTCCCACTTCCGAGTCAACTTTTTGGGTTCTAAAATGATGAATCTTAAATTATATTTAATATAGGTCCTCTTCTAGGGGTATAGGTCTAATGAGAATTTAATTCTCCTATGTAGGCCTCTCTAGAAGATTGTTCCCTAGATTGGTCTATAAGGAAGCCTTCTCCTCTCATTTTCTCTAACCATCATCAAGCATAATCACAAGCGCTCAAGACTTGAAGAGACAAGCTAAGAAGAAAGATTTGAAGCAAGCATATACTCTCAAGCATTCAAGCATCCAATTCACCAAGAAGATCCATTGGTGGCCATTGAAGGATTCAAGCTCCATGGAGCCCTCTTGTTGAAGATTTCTCTATCCATATTCCTCCAAGTCTCTTTCTATTCAAAGATCCATTCAAGATTGGTGTTGAAGATATACAAGAAATTGATTTGAGACATCCTAAATTATACATTCTACATTCTACATCCATTTGGTGCATACATACTTGTGGATCCACGGATTCAAATCCGCCACAAGGACTTCTACAATCAAGGTGAATTTGTTCATTTACTTTGTTTTATTTTTGCAATTTCAATTTTACTTTGAGGTTAATTCCAAAAATGGGGTTTGATCAAGGCAAACCCCTCCCCCCAAAAAAGAAATCCATTTTTCTTGCAGGTACAGGTTTGGAACAATGAATTGGAGTGCAGATTCAGATACCCTTTTCGGCAAACTTTTGAGATCCGAAAATAGATTTCCTGTCAGAGATTTGAGAGGTTGATTCTACCCTAGGTCAGAATCAAAAAATTTGGGTCAATGGTGACATTGACTTGAGGGTCAAAATCAAAACTATTTCAGATCGGAAAATGATTTCTAGGTTTTGTAGATCTCGCAGTTTTGGTTCAGGATCGCGAAAATCAACAATTTCTGAGATCGTCTGACAGGGTTTTCAGCAGGTTCTTTTTTGGAGGTATGTATTTTATTCCATTTTCCTTTACAAAAATTTCCAGATTTACTCCCCTTATCAATACAATTAAATGTAAGTGGATAATATATGCATAGGGTCACTTTTATGAGAAAATCAACATTGTTCTAAACCATATCCATATTTTCCATATTACATTTTGGTGAACCCGCGATAGACAACTCTTTCTTTTTGGTGTTAGATTTAAATTTTATGATTAGATCTTACATGCATTCCTTTTTATGCTCTTGCATTTATATTTCAAAATTTCAAAAAAATTGCAAAATTTCCTTAAAAATACAAAAACATTTACATTTGTCATGCTTGTAATGTTACTTTGTTCAACAAGTATAATTTTTGTTTTGAATACTTTGATGAGGCTTTTGTTGCGAAAGAGGATAGATCCCCTAATGAGGTACATGGAAGTGAGGATGAAATTTTTTCAAATAGTATCTCCATGGATCCAATTCCTATTTCATCCTCCTCCACAACCTCTTAAATTGACCTTTACCATAGGGTGTGTGCATGGTTACCTTTATGTTCCAACATTGATACACCTAGAAAGACCTCATTTAGTGTGTGTGATGTTTCTTTGTCATCTCTTGTATTATCTTGTAAGAATATATTAGAGCAAGCAGATGACTCTAATCTTTCTCTTTATGGATATGAGTTAAGGATTGATGTTAATTATTCTCCTAATATATGTCTTTTCTATGAGCCTACTTTAGAATATAATTTACCTTCTTTCCCCTTTAGGGATCAAGATTTAGTGATTTATGGTGCTCCTACAATGTGATTTATTGATATGGATTCTAATCCTCCTATTTGGGATGAACCATTGGATTTGGATATTGATTACTCTCTTCCCCATGAAGCCATTGTGGATGATCCTCCTATTTGGGATGAACCCTTGGATAAAGACATTGATTTATCCCCTCCTCTTGAAGAAGCTTTGATACAAGAGGGTGATTTATTAATGGATGACATATTCATACATTATGGTGACTCTTTTTCTAAAACACACTCCCCTTATGCAGACATTTTAGAGAAAGAAGAATACATCATAGATACTTTATCTCCATTTGGGATTCCTTCTAGTGATGAGGCATTAGCGAAGAATGAATTCCCTTATTGCTCTCCCTCTTAGTGATGATCTTAAAGAGAATCAAGATCCTACCTCATCTCCTCCTAGGATGAATTCTTTACTTCCTTCTTGTGAACCTATTTGTAGTGTGGAGACAACTAACATGGTTTATCCAAAACCCTTGTTGACTATCAAAGGTTGTCCCCGCATTACTATCAAAGGTAAACCTATGAAGTCTTTAGAGTCTTTCAATGATCAAGATTTGATAGCTCACACCTATTATACAAGGAATAACCCTCAACCTAATCTGGTGGATCCTACTTCTTTACCACCTTTTCAACACATTCTTTCTCCTCCACCCCGTCTTCCTAGCAAGGAGTATAATTTGATAAACCAATTGCGCAATACCCCTTTCAAGATTTCTTTATAGGCTCTTCTTCAAACTTCACCTACCTACCATGAAGCCTTGAAAAAAGCTCTAGAAACTCTTCCCACTCTACCTCCTAATCAAGATAACATCAATGCCTTCTTACAATGCATGCATGCTACCATGTGTCTTCCTAACATTGTATTCACTCAAAAGGATTTACCTTCTAAAGAAGTTCAAATTCAATATGATGCTCTTATGGTTTTTGTTACTATCAATAAAAGTATCATTCATAGGACCTTGATTGATAATGGATCTGGGCTTAATATTTGTAGCATGGACATTCTCAAAGCGATTAAAGCTGATCTTTCAACTATCTGACCTGATAATGCTCCTATACGTGGCTTTGATAACATTGATAAGAAAACTTTGGGCATCATTACCTTACCTATAAAAGTAGGTCTGGTCATCCTAAATACTCCTTTTCATGTTATGCCTAGAACTCTTAATTATAACCTCCTTTTGGGTAGACCTTGGTTGCATGAGATGCATGTTGTTCCTTCCATACTGTAAAGTCAACTTTATTGACAACAACATGGTGTATACACTTCATGTGGATGATGCGCCAAATCCTTGTTTGAATATTCAAATCCACAATATTCCTATTCCTAATAGTAATACTTCTCCTCTAATGCTCTTCCTAGAGATGATTGGGGAACCTTTAATTTTAATCCTACCTTTATTGGAGAGTATAAGGTTTCTAATCTTGATTTTATGAAGCAACAAAGAGAGTTTGAACAATGACATTTTGCTTCTACTTCTCATTCCCTTCCTAATAACTTTGTCGCTGCTTCTACCCACTATGAATTTGTAAAACCTACTAATGATTATATAGTGACTACTGAAGTTCCATTGACTCCTTCTAATATGGCTTCTTTTTATGGTCCTGGTTATCATTTACTAGTTAAACAAGGATTCCATGGTCAAGGATGTGGTAAGCATAAAAAAGGAATTTAAATGCCCTTACAGAATGGGGGGCATGAGCATTATTATGGATTGATATTTGATCCTCAACATCACATCAATGTTACCAACATCTCAAATAACACTTCAAAACATGATGACTCTATGAAGTAATTTGACCAAGAAGTTCTTCTGCCTAAACTCCTTCGCACTAAAATGATTACTAGACCTAAATGCAAAAAGAAATGTAGTCCATACTTGAAGACTCTTCCTTTTTATTTGTATCATAGATTTCATGATCACTCTACTAATTAATGTCAAGCTTTACATTCTAAGATTAGGCAGCTTTTTGATAGTAAAGTTATATATATCATGTGGCAATAAGTTGTATTTAAATCCTGTTTTCTCTAAATAATATTTATGTTCCTATTATGGAGTTCCACATTATGTAAACAATGTTAGCCTAATCCTTGGGGGCTCATTTCCTTTCATAGATTTGTGAGTGATATAATAGGTCCCCTTTCATCCTTCTCCCTACACTTGGGGGGAAAGGATGTCATCTCCTTCTTTTCTGTCTTTCTGGGATCCACTTTTCCCTTGGTTAAGCAGTATTTATCTATTATGTGATATCCAATCATACATGAAAATTTTGGTTTACATTGAGGATCTATGTCCTTGATCATAACCTATTTTGTTGTTTAATATTGGGTTTCCATGGTTGATAAATCTCTCACCTTGGAAACTGAATTGTGTTCTATCCCTCACAAGGGTTAATTTTTCACTTCTTGCATGATATCTCTTTGCATTCATCCCTTCCATGGCCTCATAGGAGTTGTGACCTTCTTGGTTTGGACTTGGTTTTGTCTATGGATATTGTCTTTTTTTTGAAAAAGGATTTATCCTTGTTCTTTTCTTTCCTTAACATGTCAAAATAGTCTGTATTTTGCCATGTTAAGGAGGGGGCATATATATAGCCTCGCTCATTTTATATTATGCATTTTTGTACTAACCTTTTGTTTTGAAACATGCTAGATCATATGAAGGTAATGCACATAAGTTGATAAATCTTGAAGATATACGCATTCAATTACAATTCAATATGCTAAATCATCGGAAGGTAACACACATAAGTTGCTAAATCCTGAAGAGATACACATTTTACAAATGTATTCCATGGTGATATAAGGATATGCATTCATGGGTACTTTATAAAAGTCATTAGAAGACACACTACATACATGCATAAAGCTGCTAGAAGGAACACAAATTTATGGGGTGACTATCAAGTTCTTTCTTGGTGGGCCATCCTATCCTATTTGTGGTTCACAGTGAGATACACACATCTTACTGGGCGAGCTAACCACTCCTCTCTCTCTCTCTCTCTTTCTCTTTGACTGGTGATGTCTCTCTTATTGCAATCTTAGGGTTGATAAAGACTTAAGTCATTGGGGGCTTGAGGATTAATTTGTGCTTTTTTATTTTGATAATATTATCTTTTCTTCATGATCTCCTTTACCAAGAGTTTGCATCGAGTCCATACTCTTGCTAAAGTGGGGGCTAAATGTATAGTCAAAAAATGGAAGAACTTCCATTGTGGACTAGTTTAGCCTTCTGAGTAAGTGGTTTGGGGTCATTTCAAGCATCTTGAATGGGTCTTTGACTTGGATATGGCTTTCTCCCCTGTTCTGCCCCATTTCCCACTTTTCTCTGGCCTGTTTATGGCATCCTAAACTACAAAACTAAGATTTTTGACCTCAAAGTCAAAATCAACCTTTCTGGGCCAAGGTTGACCTCACCCTTGACCTAGGTCAAGTTAAACCTCACCCTTGACCTAGGTCAAGGTCTACCTCACCCTTGACCTAGGTCAGAATTAACCTTTTTTTGGCCCAAGGTACAAATTTCAAGTTTCCAGTGTTTTTGGATGTTGGGCTTCAAAAAGATTTAATTCCCGCTTTTGGATCGGCTATTTTGGGTTCAAAAATGATGACTCTTAAATTATATCTAATATAGGTCCTCTTTTATGGGTATAGGTCTAATGGGAATTTAATTCTCCTATGTAGGCCTGTCTAGAAGATTGTGCCCTAGATTGGTATATAAGGAAGCCTTCTCCTCTCATTTTCTCTAACCATCATCAAGCATAATCACAAGAACTCAAGACTTGAAGAGACAAGATAAGAAGAAATATTTGAAGCAAGCATCTACTCTCAAGAATTCAAGCATCTAATTCATCAAGAAGATCCATTGGTGTCCATTGAAGGATTCAAGCTCCATTGAGCCCTCTTGTTGAAGATTTCTCTATCCATATTCCTCCAAGCCTCTTCCTATTCAAAGATCCATTCAAGATTGGTGTTGAAGATCTACAAGAAATTGATTTGAGACATCCTACATTCTACATTCTACATCCATTTGGTGCATACATACTTGTGGATCCATGGATTCGAATCCACCACAAGGGCTTCTACTAGCATGGTGAATTTGTTCATTTACTTTGTTTTATTTATGTAATTTCAATTATACTTTGAGGTTAATTCCAAAACTAAGGTTTGACCAAGGAAAGCCCCTCCCCCCAACAAAAAAATCCATTTTTCTTGTAGGTACAGGTTCAGAACAACGAATTGGATTGCAGGTTTGGATACCCTTTTCGGAAAACTTTTGGGATCCAGAAATAGATTTCCTATCAAATATTTTAGAGGTCGATTCTTCCCTAAGTCATAATCTAAAATTCTGGGTCAATGGTGACACTGACTTGAGGGTCAAAATCAGAATTGTGCTAGATCGAAAAATGATTTCTAGGTTTTGTAGATCTTACAGTTTCGGTCCAGGAACACAAAATCAATAGTTTCTAAGATCGTTTGATAGGGTTTTCAGCAGGTTCTTTTTCGGAGGTATGTATTTTATTCCATTTTCCTTTACAAACATTTCTAGATTTACTCCCCTTTTCATTACAATTAAATGTAAGTTGATAATATGTGCATAGGGTCACATTGTTCTAAGCCCTATCCATATTTTCCATATTACATCGACAAGCTTGAAAAGGGTAAAAATTAATGGAATGAAAATCTGGGCCAATAATGGAAAACCAATATGAGATGTTACAATATCATGTTGTGATAAACTAAAACTGATTGTATGTTATAATATCATATGTGATGATAGACATTAATTAGTTAATGTATAGTCATTGATGTCAACTTATTTGAGTATCATTATGGTAACAAACATCTATTATGGATTAAAGATCTAGAAAAAAAAAAAATTATGTGGTCGGTAATTGAAGAGTTATGTATACAACGAGTAAAAATGAACACCGAGTAAATATAGTGTATATCGAACACAATGTTAACTGAGCTAGGGATCGTCAACACATCATGGTATTGACCGAGAAATTTAATCAAACCAAGGCCGACTAAAATGATGAGATGGAAAATTGATGATTCTGAGGTAAATGATAAGGTGTGTTATGATGGCCAAACAACTATGAAAATTCAAAGATGATCGAACAAAGAAGATTGAAACATATTTTCAACACAATTGTCGAGGAAGGTTTAAGCGGAAAAATGAATGATGGAGATTAAGAAGAAAAATCTAAAGGATGGAAATTAAATGAGTTATAATGTCTATATAAGAGAAGAGATTCATTATGAATCGATGATGATATAATGCACACACATGCAAATTTCATGCATGACTGATCAAACTGGTTAAAGATAGAACTGAGCATTTCTACAAACAACACTGAGCAACAGAGGAAATAACATTAACTGATCAGAATAGAGTATGAAGAATAAGATGAACTAAAGTGAACAAATTGATCAGAGGTATTATGTACTTAGCATAGATTTGAAAATCTGCAAACAGATTTGTATTTGAATCAGATCATTACTGTATCATTTTAACCATTGTTACAAATAAATATCTTAACCGAGTAGGACATGAAAGTATTTATTATAACATTCTAATGAATGTTGAGTGTTTTATTTTTGACCCCATAGTGAATGATTGGTCAAGAGAGAATTGTTAGTTTTAAATCCTCTAACCAAGTCACATTTAACAAATTACATTGTAACCTTTAACAAGGTTGGCTCTTAACCTAGCTCACTTCAGAAGAGTGAAGTATTTTGGGTTACCAGTCCCAGGTGGTTTTTCCCTTAGCAATTTTTCCACGTTAAAAATATATGTGTTAATGTGTATGATTGTCGTGGATTGTTATTTTTCTATACACATTACTTTATCTACATTGATAGGTAATCACAGTATTGATTTAATGCTACTCGGTATAGGACTAAAAGTTTGAGATTATAGTTATATTTCACCGAGTTGATTTATATGTTTTAAATTATTGTGATATACATTTGGGAGAATTTGGGACTATAGGATAATTGAGAACTAACTGATTCACCCCCCTCTCAGTTGTTCCAACAATTGGTATCAGAGCATATAGTGCTTAGAAGGAAAGTTTTAAAGGACTTAAGCTAAATATCACAAGATGTATAAGAGAGATGCACTGAAGCTGAAAAAGGAGAACTTCTCAACATGGAAGAGCAGAATGAGACTATACCTATTAGGGATTGGAGATGATTTAACACTATACCTGGCTAATGAATTCATCCTACAACCTGGAACTTTGACTGTTACTCAGATGAAAGAGAAACATGAACACAATACTATGATGGCAGAAATTGCGTCTTCACTTACTGATGTTGAATTTGAGGATATCAAGACATGTGCATCAGTTAAGTAGATGTGGGACAAGATTACACTAGTTTATGGAGGGGATGCAAATGTAAAAAGAGATAAATCTGAAAGTATCTGAGGAAAATTTTATGACATGAGAATTAAATAAGGAGAGAACATAACACAATACAATAACCAAATCAAGGAGGTTGTGAATGCTATTCATGGATTAGGTGGAACTATTGATGAAGACACTATTGTGAGTAAGATTCTTAGAAATTTATTGCCTATTTATTCTATAAGAGTCTTTCCAATACATGAAATGAGAGAAGCACCTCGAAATAATATTACAGTTGATAGCCTTATTGGTAGACTAATTTATTTTGAGTTGAACAATTTTGACAATAGTGTTGTACCTTCTATGGAATCTGCATTTATGTCTTCTCTAAAAATTAGTAAATCTAGTAACAAACACATGATAAGAACTAATAGTGACAGTGATAGTGATGATAAAGAACTTGATGAACTTGGAGCATTAATGGTTAGAAGACTACACAAAGGTAAAGGAAGGTATAAAGGTAAACTACCTTTGATATACTTTAATTATAAATAAATTGGACACTTTGCTGCAAGATGCCCTAACAAAAAAAATGATGAAATAAATGAAAGATCTAATGATAGAAAAGATGATCGAGAATATAGAAGAAACTAACAGTATGATAGAATAAATAACCAAGATTACAAAGACAAAGGCAGGAAGGCTTGTTACATTGTTGAAGATAAAGATTCTGACATTAATGAAGACATTGAGATAGTATTTGTAGCTTTGAAAGAAGATTCAGAAGAAGATGAAAGGTATGTTGAAACAACACTTATTTATAAATTTAGTGAGCATGACATTTGGGTTATTGATAGTGGCTGCACACATCACATGACTGCAGATAAATAAAAATTTAAATTTCGTAAGCATTATAATGGTGGATCTGTTAGAATGGGAAATGATACGCCTTGTCAAGTGAAAGGAAATGGTACTATATTGTTGAAAAACCAAATCAAATGTGAGAATGAATATTGGGTGAAAGGATTTAAATATAATATATTGAGTATTTCATAGTTGAATAATACAGGTCACCGAGTTTCATTTGAAAATACAAAACCTAGAATATATGATGAAACATGAAATTAGTTGATCAACATTGGTGAACAATCAAAAGGTAATCTATTCTATCTTGACACTGCTGAAACTACTTGTTTGATGGCTAAGAATTAATATTTATGGTTATGGAATCAGAGGCTTTGTCATTTAAATTTTGACAACATGGTTAAGATTAGTAAGAAAATAAAAGTTAGAGGTTTACCGAGCTTATCTAAACCTGACCATGTAATATGCAAGAATTGTCAAATTGCAAAAATGTCAAAATCTAGTTTTAAGAGCAAGAATTTTTCATCTAATGATATTTTGGAGATAGTTCATATAGACCTATGTGGACCAATGAGAACACAAAGTTATTATGGTGATGGATACTTTATTTTATTTGCTGATGACTACTCTAGAATGATGACTGTCATGTTATTAAAAGAAAAATATGAAGCATTTAAGATGTTCAAATTCTACAAAGCTAAAGTGGAAAAAGAAAGTGGTAGAGAAATGAAATATTGAGATTTGATAGAGGAGGTGAATTTATTTCTGATGAGTTCACTAACTTTTTTAATGAGTATAGAATCAATAGGCAGGTCTCTGCACTGAGGACACCACAACAAAATGGAATTGTTGAAAGGAGAAATAGATCAATTGTGGATTGTACAAGAACACTAATGATTGAAAAGAATGTTGCACACACATACTAGGGGGAATCTGTAAGTACTATTGTATACACACTGAACTGAGTACAACTGAAGAAAGATACAAACAAGACACCTTATGAATTATGGTATAGTTATAAACCTAGTGTGAGTTATTTAGAATATTTGGAAGTCGATGTTATATTTTGAACGATGATAGAAATGGGAAATTTGATTTAAAAAGTGATGAAGGAATATTTCTTGGATATTCTACTAAGAGAAAATCTTATAAATGTTTGAACAAGACTTCTAACAAGATCATTGAAAGTGAAAATGTAAGAGTTGATGGATTTGATGAGAAGAACGATGAGGAAAACATAAAAGAACCATAAGATTATAGTAGATTTGTTTACATTGAAGAACCTGCCACTTTTTATGAGTAGATACCTAAGGTTACCGTGCAACAGGGTAATGTTACCAAGCAATAGGAGGCACTGATCGAGAATCAAGAAAATGTTGCAACTAAAGATCATGATCAAGAACACAATGAACCTACTGGATAACACAATGAAGAACAAAGAATTGAGCCTCTACTTGAAAAATATGTAAGAAGACATCATCTACAGAATCATATTATTGGATATAAGAAAGCTGGCATGATGACATGAAGTAAGTTGAAAGATAACACATGTTTGATCTATGAATTTGAACCTAAAAATGTTAGAGATACACTTGAAAATGAAGAACAAATTATTGCAATGAATGAAGAAATTGAGAAAATATAGAAAAACAAAATATGGACATTAGTACTGAGACTGAGTGATAAGAATGTCATTGGCACCAAATGGATATTCAGAAAAAAATTGGATGAGAATGGAGATGTAACCAGAAATAAAGCAAGACTAGTATGCAAAGGGTATGCACAAGAAGAAGATATTGACTATGGAGAAACTTTTTCACCTATTGCTAGACTTGAAGGAGTTAGAATATTACTTGCATATGTTGCATACAAAGGATTCAAAGTATATTAGATGGATGTTAATTTTGCATTTCTAAATGGGATACTAAAAGAAGAGGTTTACATTGAACAATCTGAAGGTTTTGTTGACCCTAATCAGACAAGCATAGTATGTAAGTTACACAAATAATTATATTGTTTGAAGAAAGCACCGAGAGAATGGTATGAAAGACTACACTCCTATCTTATCAGTATTGGGTTTATTAGAACAAGTGATAACAAAAATTTGTATTTAAAAGGAGGAAATGATGATAAGACACGCATTACTACAATTTTTGTTGATGATATTATATTTAGAGGAAATGATAATCTATGCACATCATTTGTTGATGAAATGAGGAAAGAATTTGAAATGTCAATGTTTGGAGAGATCAAAGTTTTTCTTGGTTTGCAAATTTTACAATAGGCTAAAGGTATCTACATTACTCAATCCAAATACATCAAGGAAGTGTTGAAGACATTCAGAATGGAATAATCAAAACCATTTGGAGCACCTATGGTGGAAAGATGAAAATTGACAAAGGAAGACAAGACACCTTGTTGGAATTATATTGGAATGATGTACTGAGAGGGGAGGGGTTAATCAGTACCTCTAAAAAATTTCTTGGTTAGCCCATTAAACCTTAATCATCAGTTTGGAAATTATCTTATCTAACTATTCATCTTTCTTTATGTATATGCAATCATATCATAAGTTCTTTAATATGTAACCATAAAAGAAACATTCATGAAAAAAGATAACACATAACACAAGATATGATATCGTAGAAAACTCCTATTAGGAATTAAAAACTGCGGTGGGAATTGTTACCCACAAGACCTCACTATCTGTAGATAAGAAGGGGCTGGTTAAGGCTTTACAATTGGTCACTTCTGATGACCTACCCTGTTAGGAGTATTACAGTGGAGACCTATTAGGATCTACTTTGTTTGAAGCTTTAGCAACACTGTTAAGTGTGCACTCTGTTAAGAGATTTAGAAAGAACGGTTAAGTCCACCTGCTACAAAAGGATTTTAGATGTGATGCACTTGTTAGAATGAAACTACATAAGTCTTTGATTTGATGATGTATGCAATCTATAATTCCTGATAACAGATCCAATAAAGCTTCCTATGTATAAGTAATCATCCTTCCATTATTGAATAATACCTTTGTCTGCTCATCGGTAGCCTCTGTGTGTTCTTGACAACTGATGTGTTTTGTTTCTGAACTTTGCATGATTTCTGGCTTCTGCTCCTTAGATGCTCTTCGTGGTTATCAACAACAATGAATTCATAACTCACAATTGATTTGAACATCTATTTGTACTAGATTTTGGCTCAATTCTTGATTCATGCTTCACAAGTTAACTCTAGATCCAAGGTTTACAACTTGACCTTGATCTTTAGTTAGATATGTTTTAGATCCATTAGGATGCTTTAGAACATTTACATAATTCTTGCTTGACCCTCAAGTTATGATTTAAAACAAATTAAAACTCTATAAATAGAATTACAATTCTTTATCTGACATGTAAAACTCAGATCCACTATTTGCAGGTTCTCTAACTAACTGTCGGTTCTGACGGTTGGTTTTCTTTGTCGTTGGTGTTCCTTTCTTGAACTATTTGTTGGGTATGCTTTTTCTATGCTCTATCAGTTTTGTTCTCAAAACTTGTATCGTCGGTGATGATCTCCATGTTATGTTATTGACCTGTCGGTGATGTGCTATTCACTTCGTCAGTGCAACACTTGTCAGTGTTCATTGAACAATTCTATACTTAGCACTTTTCATGACCTTTGTGTTATGTCGAGTATCCTTTATGTTTGCTGGTAATGCTTGTAGTCTACCGGTAATGCTTGTACTGATGATCTCTGTCAATGTTTTTCACTAAGTTTACTAATGGCAAAATTAATGTCATTAATCTCCCCCTTTGACATTAGTATCAAAAACATTGATATGTGCAACATACTGAATGTATTAGTATGTACACCTATGTAAAATCCTTCCTTAGTCATTTGAATGACTCCCCCTATGTATATGCCAGTAAGTGTAAGTATATATACATATACTTATATACTTTTCTTTTCCCTTTTTTGATATATTGTACATAACTATCTTTATTTTTTGATCCTTCTGTACATACAATATACATTTCCTTTCTATTCCTCCTTTTTTGATTCTAAAGGCAAAGGTACTTACAGTTTGTCAAAAAGGTGGGAATGTGAGGACTTGATCTCCTCCATCATCTTTTCCTATTTCTCCTTTAGCATTTCTAGATCCATGTGCTCCAGTGATATCCGTACATGTATATCATAGATGATGTCTACTAAAGACATCTCGGGGGTTGCAATAAGGTTTCTTGCATCAGAAATATGTTGTTGTAGAATAATAAGATTAGGCATAATGTGTGCCTGTAGTTCTGTAATCTCACCTCTTAGTTGTGTTTTAGCATCCCATATTTCTTGCCTTAGCTTGTTAGCCTCAATGACCTTGCCATGATGCACCTTGATAGTGTCTGCATTTGAGGTTAGGCATTGTGCACTCGCTGTGACATTAGAATCTATCTCTGCTAGCTTGTCACTATTTTCTTTTGTAAAGCTTTCAAGCATGCACATCTTTTGAACTAAGGTAATTGCTTCAACAATCATTGGCTCTAATTGATCAGTTAGTTTAGAGAGATTTACCTTGTTCAGTGCCACTTCTTGGCCAATTTTATCAATTAATTTGTATTGATACTTCTTTTCTGCTTGTTCTTCCATAGCTTGTTCTGCATCTATATTTTGCTCTGTGATTGCGTCGGTAAGAACAATAATTTGTTCCTTGACTGTAGCATTTGCTTCAAGTTTTACCTCAGGAAAAAGTTGTTGGATAATATCTCTTGCCTTGTCAAGTGCCATTTTTTCCCTGTGTTCTTGTATCATTTTATTTTGAATGGCTTTTCTTTGACATAGCACTCCAAACTCTTGAATTTTATCACTATCCAAAGTGGTAATATCCCAGTTTGGAACTTCTATTACTTCATCCAGTGTAACAGCCAAGATGTCTTTCTTTACTATTTTCTTCTTCTTCTTCTTTGGCTGGGTGGAAAATTGATGTACTACCATCTGTAAAGCGTGAGATTGGGTTGACTTGGTAGGTGAGGGTCAAGAATATGAGGCATCCTTTTGTATCTATTCTGAGTCCATCAGCTGGTTTGGTGAAGACGTCTCCTCATTTTCCTTGGGTGTATCAACAGATATATCTTCTTTGAGTTTTGTGCCTTCATCCTGCTTGACTCCTTCACTTTTATCTTTTTCTTCACCCTTTCTCAATGTATCATCATATTTGTTATCTGCCTCTTTGTTTTGATCTTTTGACACTTCTTGTTGATTGTTGGTTGCATCCTTCATTTCTTTATCTGTATCCTTTTGAGTGTTGGATACAACTTTGTTTTCATCCATATCCATATCCTTTGGTATATTATCATCTTTCTTAGATGATTTGTTCTAACTTGACTGAATATCAATAGCATCTATTAATATATTCATGTTTGTCAGTGTATTAACTGTTGCAGTGTCAATAGCTATATCCTGTCCGTCGGTATTGCCCTTTGTAGCATTTATGTCTCCATCTTTTTGAACTTGTGCTGCAAGGTCTTGTCCTATAGTGGTATTGACAATGTTTTCTAACCATGGTTCATCATTTATATCATCATCATCAGTTAAGTTACCTTTTATTGACAATTCTTCTTTGGTAACTACTTCATGCTCTAAACTGATGTGTATTGGACTTTTTGGTACTTGATTATCTTTACCATCTTTTGGCCATTCCGCATCTATAATATCAATCTATTTCTAGCCAGTTATTTGTACTTCTTCACTGTCTAGCTCATCTGTTGATTTATCTCTTTGATTGGCGGTTTCCTTCTCATAACTGCTTTCCTCGGTAGGATTGAGTATCTTGCTCCATGTATCATGGGTTTCTTGTTCTAGCTCTATAAGATTTTCTTCAAGAAATTTATAAGCTCTCATCTTGGGTGAGAAAAATTTTTCATGTTTCTTCATGATTTCATTGATTCCTTCTCTTCTTGATTTAGGAGGCATAAGAGAAACCAGTACTTGTTCTCTTATCCTTTTCTCCTCATGAAGTGCAAAAGTGAATCTAGAAGATATTCTAATTAATAGTTCTTGTGGAACATCACGTGTAGTGAATTGTAGTGGGATATACTAGTGTCTACACATCTTAGAAATAAGTGCATCTTCAATCTTATTATGTTCTACAGAATCCCATCTTAACCATTTCCTAATCTTAGGATGTCCAAGAGATGCAGCTTCAGAAATATACATACATATTTCATCAATGTCTTTAGTGGGTGATGTAACCTTTTCTGTTTCCTTTGCTTGTTTTTTAGTGTTAGGTTCATCCATAGCTGAGTCCTCTAAATCCTCATTTGTCTAAACAAATTTCCTCCTTTTGGCTGGTGCCCTGACTGGTTGTTTTTCCTTTGGTGTGTCAGGTTTTCATTTATACACCTTTCCTTTTACCATGGGAGAAGGAGTTGCATCCTTTGTTGTTTGACTCCTTGTTCTTGATTCTTAGGTGGAGGAGGAGGTGGTGAATCAGACTTCTCTTCCTTTGATTTATTTTTCTCTGCTGTATCACTGATGGGAAGCTGGTCCTTAATGAGTTCCTCCTTACCCTCTTGTTCCTCTTCACCTTCTCTTTCTTCTTATCCTTTAGAAGATATATTCAAGTTCTTTTTCAAATTCTTCACCATTCTTTTTTACTATTTTACAGCCTTCTTGACAACAAGATTTGTTTTAATCTTTTGTTTGGCCTCTTCATAGGTACCAAATCTTAGTTTCTTGTTGTCTACTGGTTCATTTAACAGTGCCTTAATGCACTCATTGGCTAATCCTGCTTTGATTTCATATTCTAATTTTGAAAGCCATGATTTCCTTGGTACTACTGCTTGGATGTATGTGAAATTAGTATCTACCATGAAACATATGTCTT
>MU227948.1:3888419-3909171 GCA_018584345.1 Thuja plicata | reverse complement strand
GATGTCATCAATGGTATTTCCATTGGGATGTGTACTTGTGTCTGTCAGTCGGTCTTTGCAATATTTTATCACATGTCCAACCTTATGACAATGTAAACATGCCATACCTAGATTGGTCCAACCTCTTAACCTTCTGGTCCACTTTCTCATATAGTTGGAAGCAATATGACCATACCTTCCACATGCTGTGCAGTTTACCCATGTGTTATAGTCCCAAACATATGATTTACCTACTTTTGTTGGTTTGTAGCTTTTATCAGTTTCCTTTGGTGTCCAGGCCTTATTGTTCTTTTTCCAACATTCCTTATGTGTATGCCCATTCATCTTGCATGTAGGACAATACTTGTCCATATAGTTTTTTCTCTTTGGATTTGACACTTTGGATCTGCACTCATGTGCCTTGTGTCTTTTCTTTTTACATTTATAACAATTACCAATAAAAGTAGATTTTGCTTGAGAAATACCTTTCATTTTGCTTCTGCAGATGTTTGAGGTGTGGCCTGGTTTTCCACAGTGATTGCATGACAGCTTCTTGGATCTTGGGGTTGTGAAAGCATTCCTCTGATTTGGTTGATTAGAAGATTCACCATTCTCGTTGTACTCTAATCTTGTGTAGTTGTTGACTCTTCTCTGTCCATCGAGAAAACCATCCATCCTTTTGTTGCTATCTTTAGCCTTTTTGATCAATTCGTTGTGTTGATTTTGGACTTTGATTTCATGCTGCAATTTTTCATTCTCTTCTCTTAGCTCACCAATTATCTTTATTCTTTCAATGAGTCCTGTATTTAATTTGTTTGCTTCTTGACTCATAAGAATAATCTAGTTGGTAACCTCATGGTGATGCTCAGTAAGTCTTTGAATCTCTGATTCTTTAGCTTGTAGCTTCTCTGTAATTTTTCTCCTATCATCAATGGCTAGTGTTATTTCATTTTCATCTTTTCTTGCATCATTCATGACATCAATCATTTTCACCATTTGAGTCTCTTGACCAATTTGAAACATCTTGATTTGATCTGTCAGATGTAGATTGACCTCTTGTAGACTTGTAATTTCTTCTACTGATGCATCTGAAGATTTTCTCATTGATGATTCTGCTATCTCAAAGTAATCTTGTATTTCTAATTCTTTGTAGTCTTTCTCATTCAGCCTAGTTCCCATAATCTTTCTTTCACCAAGAAGTTTTCTCAATTTGATTCTCGCCTCTTTATACTACTCATAGTTTATTTGCATCTGTAACTGCTCATTCTCAATATTCATGTCCAATCTCTACTTTTCCATTGCTTTGATCTTTTCTCTCAAGTCTTTAATATTTTCAAGAAAGAGACTTAGCTCTGATACCAATTGTTGAAATTATATTGGAATGATGTACTGAGAGGGGAGGGCTGAATCAGTACCTCTAAAACTTTTCTTGGTTATCCCATTAACCCGTAATCATTAGTTTATAAATTATCTTATCTAACTGTTCATCTTTCTTTATGTATATGCAATCATATCATAAGTTCTTTAATATGTAACCATAAAAGAAACATTCATGAAAATAGATAACACATAACACAAGATATGATATCACAGAAAACTCCTGTTAGGGAGTAAAAACTATAGTGGGAATTGTTACCCACAAGACTTCACTATCTGCAGATAAGAAGGGGTCAGTTAAGGCTTTACAATTGGTCACTTCTGATGACCTACCCTATTAGGAGTATTACAGTGGAGACCTGTTAGGATCTACTTCATTTGAATCTTTAGCAACACTATTAAGTGTGTACTCTGTTAAGAGATTTAGAAAGAATGGTTAAGTCCCCCTTCGACAAAAGGATTTTAGATGTGATGCACTTTTTAGAATGCAACTACATAAGTCTTTGATTTGATGATGTATGCAATCTCTAATTGCTGATAACAGATCCACTAAAGTTTCCTATGTATAAGTAATCATCCTTCCATGATTGAATAATACCTTTGTCTGCTCGTCGATAGCCTCTGTGTGTTCTTGACAACCGATGTGTTCTATTTCTGAACTTTGCATGAATTATACCTTCTGCTCCTTAGATGCTCTTCGTGGTTATCAACAACAATGAATTCATAACTCACAATTGATTTGAACATCTATTTATACTATATTTTGGCTCAATTCTTGATTCACGCTTCACAAGTTAACTCTAGATCCAAGGTTTACAACTTGACCTTGATCTTTAGTTAGATATCTTTTAGATCCGTTAGGATGCTTTAAAACATTTACATAAAGCTTGCTTGACCCTCAAGCTATGATTTAAAACAAACTAAAACTCTATAAATAGAATTACAATGCTTTATCTGACATGTAAAACTCAGATCCACTATTTGCGGGTTCTCTAACTGACTGTCGGTTCTCTTTGCCATCAGTGTTCCTTTCTTGAACTGTTTATCGGGTATGCTTTTTCTGTGCTCTATCAGTTTTTTTCTCAAAACTTGTATCGTCAATGATGATCTCCATGTTATGTTATTGACCCATCGGTGATGTCCTATTCACTTCGTCGGTGCAACACTTGTCAGTGTTCGTCGGTCAATTCCATACTTAGCATTTTTCATGACCTCTGTGTTCTATCGGGTATCCTTGTTGTTTTCCTGTAATGCTTGTAGTCTATCGGTAATGTTTGTACCGATGATCTCCTTCAATGTTTTTCACTAAGTGTACTAATGGAAAAATTAATGTCATCACACCTGAGGTAAATCAGATATTGTACAGATCTATGATTAGAAAATTGATGTATGTTGTACACACTAGACCAGACATTGCACACACAATTGGAATTATAGCAATATTTTTTGCTAATCCCAGAATATCACATATGACTGTTGTAAAGAGAATTTTTATATACTTGAAAAACACTGAAGATTATGGATTATGGTACAAAAGGGAAGGCAAATTCAAACTGAAAGTTTACATAGATGCTAATTGGGTTGGTGACATTGATGATAGAAAGAGCACTACTGATGGAGCACTCTTTATAGGAGAAAGATTAGTTACTTGGATAAGTAAAAGCAAGGATGCATATATCAGTCAACTGTAGAAGAAGATGTTGTTGCTACTATAAAATATTCGAACATTGCATGGATAAAACATCTTTTGAAAGGCATGAATGAAGAGATCGCTGACCCAATGGTAATTTATTATGATAATACTAGTGTAATAAATATTTCAAAGAACCCTATGATGCATGCAAAGACAAAGCATATATTTATCAAATATCACTACTTGAGGGAAAAAGTACAAGAGAAACAAGTTATACTGGAATATGTATAATCAAAAGAACAACTTGTAGACATATTCACTAAACTCTTACCAAAGGATACATTTGATTACTTGAGGAGTAGACTAGGGGTTTGTCCCTTGTCTATCGGTCACTAATCTGAATAGGAGGTTGCATCAAATTGCATGTAATCAGAATATCAATCATGTTGATGAAAAATTGAACTGGACTAAGAAAGGCATATCAGTACACTACAAGGTACTTATTCTACTGCGTCGAAAACCAGAGATGTTTTTTTGGCTATTGAACAACTGTATATTTTTCTTTTTGGCATTGTTGTCAAAGGGAGAGAGATTCAATAAAATATCTATCCAATGCAAGGGAGAAAATGATAAAAGAGAAAAGGAGAGAAATGACATATCTATCTATAGAGAGAAAATATTTAAGAACATAAAAGTCAAATCTGCAAGGAGACTCTGTATGGTAAATTTTTAATGTTGAAACATTTTATATATACAAGCTAAGGAGAGCTACAACATTTTGCAGTTGTAGAACAGAAGTTTGGTATTCTATGGCATTTTCATATTGCATATTGCATATTGTGTTGCCATCAATGCCAAAGGGAGAGGTTGATGAACTACAACTGAATGTATGTTTGAAGTCATTTTATTGATGGTAAATCGAGTTGCAGATGTGATGGTAAACATTAATCAGTTAATTTATTGTCATTGATGTCAACTTATTTGAGTATTATTATGGTAACAAACATCTATTATGGATTAAAGATGTAGAAAAAATAAAGATTATGTGGTCGGTAATTAAAGAGTTCTATATACGCTGAGTAACAGTGAACATTGAGTAAATACAATGTATATCGAGCACAGTGTTAACCAAGGTAGGGATCACTGACACATCACGGTATTGACCGAGCAATTTAATCAAACCGAGGCTGACTAAAATGATGAGTTGGAAATTGATGATTCTGAGGTAAATGATAAGGTTTGTAATGATGATCAAATGACTATGCAAATTCAAGGATGATCAGATGAAGAATATTGAAACATATTTTTAACACAGCTACCAAGGAAGGTTAAAGAAACAAAACCAACGATAGAGATTAAGAAGAAAAATCTAAAGGATGGAAATTAAATGAGTTATAATATATATAAGGGACAAGAGATTCATTATGAATCAATGATGCTATGATGCACACACATGCAAATTTCATGCATGATTGATCAAACTGGTTAAATATATAACTAAGCATTTCTGTAGACAACACCAAGCGACAAAGGAAAGACCATTAACCGAGAAGAATAGAGTATGAAGAATCAGATGAACTAAAGTTAACAAAGTGATCAGAGGTATTATGTACTTAGCATAGATCTAAAAAAATCTGTAAACAGAGTTGTATTTGAATCAGATCATTATTGTATCAGTTTAACCATTGTTACAGATAAATATCTTAACCAAGTAGGATGTGAAAGTCTTTATTATAACATTCTAATTAATGTTGAGTGTTTTCTTGTTGACCCCATAGTGAATGATTGTTCAAGAGAGAACTGTTAGTTTTAAATCCTCTAACTAGGTCACATTTAATAATGTGCATTGTAACCTTTAACAGGGTTGGCGCTTAACCGAGCTCACTTTAGAAGAGTAAAATATTTTGGGTTACCGGTCCCAGGTGGTTTTTCCCTTAGCAGGGTTTCCACATTAAAAAATCTATGTGTTAATATGTATGATTTTTGTGGATTGTTATTTCTATTTACACCTTACTCTATCTACATTGATTGGTAATCACAGTATTGATTTATTACTACTCGGTATAGGACTAAAAGTTTGAGATTACAATTATATTTCACCGAGTTGATTTATATGTTTGAAATTGTTGTGATATATATTTAGGAGAATTTGGGACTGTAGGATAATTGAGAACTAACTGATTCACCCCCCTCTCAGTTATTCTAACAGTGTTGTTTATCTCCAAGTTATGTTGTCTATTAGTGTCACACACTTAGTCATTATCAAGGTAGGTTGGTCAATCATCACTACAACCGAGCCATCCCACTAAGGTTGAGTAATGTATGGACCAAGCAGTAGTTACTTCCAATAAATTCAATGCTCACCAAGTACTCAATAGTTTTTGAGTAGAATGAATGCCAAGTTGCATAGAATAGTTAGTACCGAGTGACAACATATGGATATGCTGAGTAAGGCAGTTTTAACCAAGCACCAGAGATTTCATATGTCGAGTAAGATAGTTTTTGTATATGTGTTTGGAATGAAACAAACACATAGGTAAACCATTTTGGACGAATTTTAAGTATGATTTAATGATCATGTAAGACATTTAATGGATTTAATTATACATTATGGCTGAGATCATTAATCCATATGCAAGCAATGTAACCAATCAAAAATAGGAATGCTTAAACAGAAAAAATGATGAATCTAGATTTTTGATCATGATATGGAAGATTCCTCAATTATATATAAGTAAAGATACAAAACCCTAACCATGTATGTGGATGCAAAGAGAAGAGATCAGGTGTATATGCAAAAGAAGCAGAGTTTTTGTATATCATAAGCATAGATAAGACAAAGTGACCGAGAAGAGAAGAAAAGGACATAAAAGAGTTATATCATATTTTGGAGATTAGTTAAGAGTTGGAAAGAGGATATTCGTCATCAAAATTTGAAGTGCAAACTAAAGGATTAGGTACTAATACATTCTAGCAAGTGAGTTAGGGTAAATCTCTTAAGAGAGTAGTCCTAATAGACTTTTGTAAATCTCCTAACAGAGTGCTTACTTAGTTGTAAGTTCAAATCCTTTAATAAAGGTAGATTGAATAAATTTTTAATCTCTTAACAGGGTAGACCCCTCACAAGGTAGATCATCAGAAGTGATCAAAATTTTTTATCCCTAACAGACACACTTTGTTACTGCAGTAGTGAAGATTTTTGGGTGTCATCTCCACCCTAGTTTTACCTTTCGAGGTTTTCTGGGTTACCAAATATTTTTGTTAAGTGTTTATCATGGATGTGATTAATAGTGAAGTCTATTACATTATTGTAGTTAATATTTATGTATACATGTTGAATAAACCTGTTTCTGAAGTGTAAAATTTTTATAGATCATGATTCACACCCCCCCCTCTCAGTATCTTTCTTTCCCATTTAAGACTTCCAACAATTGGTATCAAAGCATTGTTCTCTTAGAAGAAGTCTAATCACTTGAGAGTTAATATCTTGGAGATGAAGGTTTATAAGTTGGGAAAGGTCACAGAGAATCATAAAATTGACATCCAGCTTGCACTGCAGCAACTTGAGACAGCAAGAGAGGAATTGACTAAATCCTTGAAGGCAAGGAAAGAATTGGAAACTCAATTGAATGACACTCAATATCAAGAAGAAGAAACTGAAGGTCTATTTGATAATGGAAATTCCAAAGAAATTAATGCAAAAATTATAGATCTATTGGAGAAAAAAAAACACACTGAAAGAATGAGTCAAAATTCTAAAGATAGAACAAGAAACTCAATCAATAACACTATGTGAGGTGATTGATCGGAAAAATAAAGCTAAGGAAGACAAGATAATGGTAGAAGAAGATAAGAGACAAATGGCTACAAGACTTAATGACATGATATGTGGTGTGCAAAAGCTCACAAAAAATCAGTTGGACATGGTCAACCAACTATTATTTGTAAATCAAGAGTTAATCAGGAAAGACATTGAAATTATATATCTGAGATCAAAGAACAATCAACTGAAAAAATGAGTTAAGATTTGAAAGGGAACTCATTGAGAGGATAAACAAACGTAATGAATCCTTGAGATATTTTGAGGAGATAATGTGATCACCAAGAAGAACCAATGACACCTCTGGACTAGGCCAATATACCAAGCACCTATCATGTACTAAAGAAGGAGAATCATCAAAGAGCAGAGAACAGAAGAATGCAAGGCCGAAGAACAACAAACCTACATGTCATCATTGTGGGAAATCAGGACACACAACAAATATTTTTTGAAGAAAGAATGGTAAGTCCAATCCTAAGCCTAAATTCAATGGATATTGCTTTAACTATAAGATGCATGGACATTATGCACATGAATACAGGTCAAAGACCTAGATTTCAAGGACATTTACAATTTCTAGAAGTATGGTCATAGAACCCAAGACTACAGATCCAATGAAAAATCTAAATGGACATCCAAATAACAAGGCAATACACCAAGGAAAAGTAACGCATTCAATTGGGATAAAAATACAAGGCATAGTTGTCATTATTGTGGTGAATATGGTCATATTGTAGAAAATTATATAAGGACACACTTTAGAGGTAAATCCAAGAGTTGGATGAATGGAAGTTTGGTCTATTATAGTTGTCACAAGATTGGTCATACAAGAAGAGACTGCAGGACTAGAGCACTAGCACCTATTGTTGATCAGATAAAGAAACAAATGAATCTGACATGGAGAAAGAAAGAAGAAGTGAGCAGTAGTGGAACCAGTGAAGCTGAGATCACCCAATCCTATGGATCAGGTGATCACACTACTTCAAATTAAGGAAAGAAGGTATGTAAGGAACTATTTTCTCAAATGTTATATCTAATACCAGTTCCTAACATTAGATGTATTAAATTCCATATCTACATAAGTCAAGATGCATTAGGATAGATCTAAGGCAAGAACTAAGAAAAAAATTAATATGCATAATTCGTGTCGAGCATCAGTATTAGTATGTACCAAGCCCCCATAATGTCCAAGCTGTTATATTGACTGAGTGATGGAATGAGTTAACCGAGCTATTATAGAAGGACTGAGACAGTTGTTTTACACTTACTACCGTATGAAGCATTTATTAAAGATGTAATTTGACTGTTTGAGTCTATATAATGGATTTTTCTATTCATTTTCATTTCAAAAAGTGATAAGATAATTTTCAGAGCAATCCAAAGGTGATTGAAAGTGTGATTTGTGCAAAGTCTATGAAGATTCAACTGCATATCATTGGAAAATACTATGAAGCATAGACATGTTGTTTTCGAGTTACCTAGAATCTATTTTATGAACCCTTATTTGGAGAAATGATTGCCAGTTCATATTTTTGAGTGAAGAAGAAAGACAAGGAGGTAAAGAATGTTCAATTGGTCAGGAGTGATGTATGTGAACCACCCAATTTTTGAGATGTACCTAAGACTGTGATTAAGGGAGATCTCTCAGGAGCCCTGTCATCAATCTCGCTGAAGGTTTTAATGATTCATGATGTAAGGGCATGCTACATGTGCAAAGTTGGTGAGATTAGAGACTATGAGCTGAGGCAAGCATATAATAAACTATGCAAAAATGGAGCATTGAAGGATGAACACCAATCCATTTCTAACAAAGTGTTAGTGTGTTTCCTAGACTTCCCTCGCGACTTCAAAGTCAACTGGATTATAATAGTTCTGAGCAGAGTTCATGAAATGTATTTATGGTTGGAGAATGGGCCAGTAAGAATCACCAAGGAAATCATTCACCAAGTTATTAGATACCCTATTCTTCAAGGAAAGAGAACTATGTGATGCCAAAATAAGGAAGTGATTGAAGAAAACACTATGGTAGAATGGAACAAACGAGGTATGAAAATATCTACAGCCACAGATCCTAAAATTGACTTTGCAATAAGAGTAATAGCACACAAGATTTATCAGTCGATTATATTGGATAGTGTTCCCTATATTGCATTTGACCAAGCATGGAATATAGTCAAGAAGGATCACACATATGATCTTTCCATATGAAATTGACTCAATTGGCGGAGAACTTATCATCAATCAGGAAAGTGAAGAACTCAATGTGTAAGTTCAGATCCCTGATAGTCTGTATATTTTTCTATATGAAAAAACACTTTTCCTACCTTAGGAGATGTTGTCTAGAGTCAAGACCGACCAGTGAAACTATAGGTAAATGATTTTATTCACAAATTAGGAGAAAAATTTGATAATATTATGGAAAACTCCTTTGTTGAAGTCAAGAAGAAAATGAGGTTAAGGAGGAGAATCCCTGTATCATTAGTAGAGAAACATTATGATGATGTTTGTTTCCTTGTTTATACCAATTATATATATGCTGAAGCTGTAGTACTGAGGGTAGTGTGGTTGAGACCATTTCCCTATGAGGTAAATATTGATGAAACATCTGCAAGAATCACAACTTTACTATCAGAAGAGATTGACAAAAAGGATAAAATATTTGGGAGGTATGAAGAATCCAAATCTAAGATAACCATGGGCTTGAAGGCTGCAACCATGGAGAGAAAAAGAAATAAGATATTAAAAAATCTTGATAAAATGTTAGGTCAAGAAGAAGAGGAGAATGCACCATTTCAGATCACACAAGGTCATGTTGAGGGCCAATCCAATGATTTAGAAGAAAGTGAGGATGAACAAGTGGTTGCACAAAATAAGGGTAAAGGAAAAATTCTTACTAAGCCAACTAGAAAGGAGAATCCTAAGCAGGTGTCTACTCCTCCTGCCACAACAAGACCAAGAACAAGGGCATCTACAATTGAAACAATAGTTGAGCCACAAAAGAAAACTTTAGCTAAGAAAGCTGAAGGGGAGAGGTCTGGGAAAAGAAAACAAGTTCAAATTAAGGTTGAGTCGAGCCACCCTAAGAAGAAACCAATGAGAAGATATGTATTGGGAAAAGATGATGAAGATGAGGAGATGACATACACATATGATATTATCAAATTCAAGGTAGCTGCACATAAGCATCCAACAAATGTCGATGAGATTTTCCCTAACATCATAAGTTCTACAAGTTTGTCAGGAATTAAATTCATTAAGTTTGAATAGTTGAGTACAGAGTATGAGGAAAAGATAGAGGATGCAATGATAGAAATTTTTGGATCATACAATATGACACCATTAGAGATTGGGAATCTTGTCCCTGATGAATTGTTCAACAAGATTAATAAGAGATGGCAGTTTTCCATTAAGACTGAAAGATAGATAAGAGAAGGCATATTAGCCCAACTGATACCTGATTTGACACAGAAACAAAGAACAAAATTCATGGAACAATATATGAATAGATTTATTCCTAAATTGAGAGTATATTCTATATTGAGGAAGTATGTTGAAGGAGTTGTTCAATAGAGAACATTAATCTGGAAGACAATTTTTGGATTGATAGTTGACAAGAATGCAAACACATATGAAGGCACATCTAGACAAATAGAGCTTGAAAATAAAGAATATATTGATGAGCCAGAGAATCTTGAGGAGAATATAAGGAAAAAAGTTGAGGATACACAAGGTTAAAATGCCAAAGAGAAGGGTAAGCCAACAATCACCATTCTATATTCACCTACCAAGGCTAATCTTAAAATTAATGCAGAAAGAGATGAGAGCATCGAAGAGAAAGTAGGTAAGTCTATAATAGATGTCTCAAGACCTCATGAAGGAGGAATAGAGGAGACTAAGCCTAGAGAAGCCAAGGAGACACATGACCCTAAGGAGAAAGAGGCTATTCAAGCACTAGTACAACTACCGAATGTCACACCTCTTGCACTTACTAAAATAAAGATCGTTGATAAACCTAAACAATGGGTAATTATCACTCAGAAGGAGTCTATTTCAATCAATGGTGACACCATTACATTGCAAGGAGAGTAGAAACCGAGTATCAACACACCAAAGACAAAGGATAAAAAGTCACAATAGAAGAAGGACAAGTCTCCGAGCATAGAAGTGATACTAGACGAAGTTATAGTGATTCCAAAATGGGACACTAATAACTTGTCATATGAGAAAGTACTAATTTTGTAGGATTTATTAAAATGGAAGATCAAACAAGAGAAATTGAAAAGAGAACATCAACAAAAGCAAGTATTACATGATATAAAGGATATCTTTGTTGATGCATTTGATTTAGAAGATATAAATGAGCAAACACCTATTTTAGATCAATTGGTTCATATTGTTCATAATGTGAACAATGATGACATTGAAGCTAATGAGAAGCTCATGCAATGTTCTGAGAGGAATTTTGAGACCAAAGTTCTTGATAAATTTGCAATAAGGTTGCACTTTCTGATCTTGTTAAGCAATTTAGAGGAACTTGTACAAAATGTTCATTGTTTGTAAAAACAACTTTGTAATGTAGAATTATTTAAAAAGGAGAATCAACAACTTATTGAGAAGCTTCAGTTAGATTTAAAGTCAACTTGACATTCATTGAGCATGGATGCAAGTTTCATCTCCATTCATTTTACCAGGTTTACTCATGCCCAAGGGATATTAATTGAGCTAATGGCTAATGATGGTAGAATATGGGCAAGATTAATCTTTATTCAAACCATATTGATACCTCATTTGGAGTTCATGCAGAGAGAATTGACAAATGCCAAGGAATTAGTACAGAGAGATCCTCCTCTCAATATTGCAGAAAGTTTGGTTGATCTAGTTGCTCACCTAGAATTTAAACTACAGGTTTTAGAGTCTATGTGATCTAGTTGGGACAATGCATTTGAAATGATTCCACAACTCCACAAACCATTTTTTGATTAGTACTCTCTAAGCCCAACACCCCTAGTAGCCAAGAGTGACAAAAATAAGGGGGAAATAGATGAAGACAAAGGGAAATAGCTTAAAATGCATATGATTAGAAAGGTATGACATATAATTTTTTTATTTTTGAATAGTCATTTTTTAAGTCTTGAGTATGCCAGAAGTTATGAACTTATGATGTATAGATATTGAAGCCTTTATGGAGACTGAGTCATAACCTTAGGGGGAGTACTAGAATATTTGAGTACTATTTTGTTAAGGTACTAAAAATTCATGAAAAAGTGTTTTTGCCACTAATGTCAAAGGGGGAGATTGTTGATCTCCAAGTTATGTTTTCTATTAGTGTCACACACTTAGTCATTATCAAGGAAGATTGGTCGGTCATCATTGAGACCAAGCCATCCCACTAAGGTTGAGTAATGTATGGACCGAGTAGTAGTTACTTCTGAGAAACTAAATGGTCTCTGAGTAATCAATAGTTCCCACACAGAATGAATGTTGAGTTGCATAGAACAGTTAGTGTTGAGTGACAACATATGGATATGCCGAGTAAGGCAGTCTTGACCAAGCACCATATATTTCATATGCCGAGTAAGATATTTTTTGTATATGTGTTTCGAATGGCATAAACCCATAGGTAAACCATTCTAGCCAACTTCTATGTATGATTTAATGATTGTGTAAGACATTTAATGAAGTTAATTATGCTTTATGGCTGAGATCATTAATCCCTATGCAAGCAATGTAACCAGTCAAAAAGTAGGAATGCTTAAGCAACAAAAGTGATGAATCTATATCATTGATCATGATCTGGAAGCTTCATAGTTTATCTATATAAGGAAAGATACAAAACCCTAATCATGTATGTAGATGCGAAGAGAAGAAATTAGGTGTGTATGCAGAAGAAGCAGATTTTTTGTATATCAGAAGCATAGATTAGACAGAGTGATCGAGAAGAGCACTGAAGGACGTAAAAGAGTTATATCAGATTTTTGACATCAGTTAAGAGTTGAAAAGAGGAGATCTGTCATCATAATTTGAAGTGTGAACTGAAGGATTAGGTACTGATATATTCTAGCAAGTGAATCAAGGTAAATCTCTTAATAGAGTAGTCCTAACAGACTTTTGTAAATCTCCTAATAGAGTGCTTACTTAGTTGTAAGTTCAAATCCTTTAATCAAGGTAGATTGAATAAATCTATAAGATCTTAAAAGGAAAGACCCCTCATAGGGTAGATCATCAGAAGTGATCAAAAATTTGTAGCCCTAATAGGCACACTTTGTTATTGCAATAGTGAAGATTTGTGGGTGTTATCCCAACCCCATTTTTACCTTTCAAGGGTTTCTGGGTTACCAAAACTTTGTGTTATGTGTTTATCATGGATATGATTAGTAGTTAGGTCTATTACAGTATTACAGTTAATTTTTATGTATACATGTTGAATTAGTTTGTTTCTGAAGTGTAAAATTTTTATAGATCTTGATTCACCCCCCCTCTTAGTATCTTTCTTTCCCATTTAAGACTTCCAATAGTGAATCATCCCAAACTACTTTGTGACCTGATCTATCCTATAAATTTATATTGCACATTCTTGGCCACCAAATATGTAACATAATTTAATCATGATGTGGTCCCCATCATCATGCCATCATTCTATGTCCCTTTAGTCCCTCCTTGTGATACCCCTCAGCTACAACCTATCCAAAATACACCTCCAATCATCTACAAATAACTTTATATACCTCATACTACCACCCCAATTATATACCACTATCTCATGAGCATCTTGGGTCTATTGATCACCTATCAGTCATGTGACTACAATGTTCTACCATTCCTATACCATAATAGGGTAATTTACCCTATACTTAACCTTACCTATATCATATGTGGTGTATCTATTGATACAACTCAACCAATATGCATGACCCTAGGAAAATACTCTCTATCTCTCAACCATGTGATTCATTACCTAGGCTAATCCAAATAAGAAAATTTATCATCCCCTATCTAGAAGCATGATCCCATTGATCAACCTACACAAGTATAATTGCATCTAGTAGTACGCTAGAATCAGTATGCATGCCTACTCCAAAATCAATTGCCCTTTGTGAAGAAATATATTTCTCATGCTCAATAACTGATGTAAAGTTTTCACAAATTCTTGTTGTATCATGGTTTCTTTCCCCCTTTGTTAGGGATGTATAATATCCTTCATAAATTCTTTATAGTCATGCTTATCTCCCCATCAACAAATGGAAGGTTGAGGTGTCTAATCTCCACCTCTCTAATAATGCTATCAATAAGCTTATGTACAAATACACATGGGGTATGTTAGCCATATATGTCATCCCTAATAGGTCTAGTAGGGCCCACAAATCATCTTTTAATTTTTCTAAGATCCAGATAAAATATTATTGTCACTCTCATGTTTGTAAGGCTCCTACTAACCATTACAAGCTACTGCAAGGTTCCAATCAACCTATTTTGTCTATGCTAATTTTTTCTATTATTTTTTTTCCAAGTCCTTGTTTCTTCATGGTGACCCTTCCCTTTAATGGGACAAGCCCTTAATTCTTACTATCATACATTACTACCATTTTATGGGTGATCTCGCAACTTTCTTGGTAAGTCTACCATTTTACTTTCTTTGGATATCCCACTTAATAATAGGTCAATCCCACAATGCCTTTTAAATTCCCTTATTTGGGTGGTCTATTTGATCTTTTCCACCCTTAAGTGGACCCACCAAAGAAATGGTAAATTTTCCCTTTAATATTAGACATGCCTTTATCTTTGGTTATCCCATCTTTCTTCTTTTCTTATCCCAATCTAGCAAGATTGTGGTCTCGCCAAATTGAGAATGATCTCGCCAAACATAATTTGGAAGGATAGTTGAATTAATTACTTTATAAGATAATAAATGCATAAAGAAAAATGTGAGGCAAATTTACTTGATGCCTACCTATGGGTCCTCCCAGTGGCTTTATCATGTAGCTCAAATCATGCCAATCTAATGTTGAGAGTGGTACCATCATCTTGCTTCATGCTCAAAAGTGCTCTAGATTCCTATTTTTCCAATAGGGTGCAATTAAAATTATGAGTACAATTCCAATTTGCACTCTTATAGGTCCCCCATGGGTCCTATTGTTTGCATTATTTCCTCCTTTGTATGTTATTTCTCACCCCATTTCCTCCCATGGCCTCCCTTACTCATGATGTTTCTTCATGTCTATCCATTTTTATTTTGCCTTTATACCATTGTTCTTAAGTAAATTAAAAATTTAAAAACAAACCACAAATCAGTCTAGCACATTGACCAACCACATGAAAATCTATGTTGAACAAACATAACATGTCGGCCCAAAATACAATACAATTTTTTATTACAAAATACCGAAAATAACTTAACTACCTAGACCATCTAATCATCAGGTACCAATTGGCAACTCAACCAGTTCATACTAAATAATCACCAAAATACTAACTTTTACAAAATTTTGAGTTGACTGTTGTGGTCATACATCTGAACTAGTTTGACCAAGATAAATCTCCAGAAACAATCGCACCTCCAAATGTGCTTGCAAACTTGATCGCTACACAAAACACTTTCTATTATTGTCTTCACGTTCACCGGTCAGAACACTTAGCATAAACTACTTCACCTATTCATCTGGTCGATTGGTGACAACAACCTATTCACCAAATCTAATAGAGTTGTGAAGCTTCCATCAATGAAAAACTCAAACTCTTCATCTCAACTCTAAATTCCATCATAATACCAACACCACTTTATGAAATACTTAGTGATGGTAATGATATACTTCTGACTATCAGTGGATAGTGGGTGAATCTTTCTAATAAGATCAAGTCCCCATTGTGAGAAGGGCCATGGTGAAGTAAGTGGTTGCATCTCCTGAGCTGGTGCATGGATGAGGTTACTATGTCTCTGATATTTTTTGCACTTTTGGATGAATTTACAGACATCAATCTCTATATTGGGCCAATAATACCCTATCCTTAAAATTTTCTTACCCAAGGTTAAACTACCAGAATGAGCACTGCAAATACCTTCATGTACCTTAGATAATGCTGAGTGTGCTTCTTCCAAATTGAGACATCGAAGGAGTGTACCATCTAAACTTCTTTTGTAGAGTGTATTGGCAATGATGACATAGCAGGAGGATTGTCTTATATGGGAATTTTTTTGGTTTTTGGATAGTTCTATGGATATAGTTTGGTCTTTGAGATAAGCATAGATATCTTGGTACCATGAGGAATAAGGACCAATAATCTTACACATGAATTCATACTTTGGATCTTCACAGGTAGGGACCATGAGTTGTTCAACCAAGAACTCACAATGTGTAACTTTTGGAGGCATGTCTAGCATAGATCCCATAGTAGCCATAGCATCGACTATTTTTTTCAATGCTTGAGGGATTTTTTCAAAATTTATATTGTCAAAGTATAGCTTCAAGTCTTTTTTCATGGCCTTGTACAGGATCAACTTGTGATCCTTGGTATCATAACTATCATTTACCTGATTTATGATTAGTGTTGAATTGCCATAGACATATAGATGTTGAATTTTCCATTAGACCGCAGTATTTTAACCTGTAGTGAGTTCCTTGTAATTAGAAATATTATTTGTGCACTCAAAGTTGAGTCTATAAGCCCTAGGGAACAAATCTCCTTGAGGCATTATAAATAAAATATTGATGCCTTATCCCTTATGTGTGTGAGAGTCATCGAAGTATAACTTCCATTTATTTTTCTCCTCTACAATAAATATACCTTCATTTGGGAACTCTATTATCATTGGATGATCTGGTGCTATAGGTGCCTCTACTAGTTTAATGGCAAGGGCTTGTCCTTTAATTGTTTTTATATCCAAATAATCAATGTCAAACTTTCTTAGGATCGTGACCCACTTGGCTAACCATCTTTTCAGTTTTTCTTTACTCAAAATATTTAATGGATCGACCTTGGTGATGATAAGTGTCTCGTGACTTAGCATTTAATGTCATAGTTTCTGTGATGCAAATACCATGGCAAGACATGTTCTCTCTATTGGAGTGTAATTCAGCTTGTAAGACACAAGTGTGTGATTGATACAATATATGGCTCAATTATTTCCCTCTAATTCATTCTGAGTGAATAGTTCCCCCAGTGAGTGTTCCATTGTTGATATGTACAATAATAGTGGTTAACCTGGAATAGAGGACCTTAGGATCGGTGTTGAGATTCAATAGTCTTTTAATATCTGAAATGTATTTTAACAATCTTCATTCCACTCAAATTTGATATCCTTGTGAAGTAGATACCAAAAGTTATAGTACTTATCTAGAAGTTATGAAATAAACCTTCTAATGGAATCTAATCTTCCCTATAAACTTCTTAGCTGACGGAGAGTCATTGGTGGCAATATCTCAAAGATTGTTTGGACTTTCTCTTGATCTATTTTGATCCATTTGTCTAATATGATGAATCCTTGAAGTTTTCCTGAGGTGAAATCAAATACACACTTCTTGGAATTCACTTGACCTTGTATTCCTCCAATTTGTCAAAGATTGGACCCAATATAGATAAGTGCAAGTTTCTCTCTAGATATTTGGCTAGAATATCATCCACATAATCTTCTATGGTTATATACATCATGTCATAGAATATAGTTGTCATGTCACTCTGATATGTAGCACCAAAATTATTTAGACCAAAGGACATGACACAACAACAGTATGTGTTCTAGGCACAAATGAAAGTTATCTTATGTAGATCTTCTATCATAATTTTTATATGATTATAGTTAGAGAATATGTCTATCAATGATAGAATTTGGTAGCCAGTAGTCAAGTCTGCATTCATGTCAATGTTGGGTAGAGGGAAATCATCATTAGGGAATGCCAAATTCAGTTCACGGAAGTCTATACAAACTCTGATATCCCCATTATATTTTGATATTGGCACTAGATTAGATATCCAATCAGCATAATCAATGGGCCTCATGAAGCCTGCATCTAGTAGTTTCTTGAAATCTGCTTTGACTAATAGTGCTACTTTTGGGTGCATCTTTTGGAGCTTTTCTTTGATAATTTTAGCCCTTGGTTTCAATAGTAAGTGGTGCGGGAATAGTTCCAGATCTAACCTAGGCATGTCTTAAAATGTCAAGGAAAATTTGACTTGTTGGTCTTGAAAGAATTGTATAAATTGTTCTCTTTCCTTGGTTGTTAATGACTCCATCAGATGGATCAATCTTTTTGTCACTTATGTCCCTAGATTAATAGTCTATATTTTATTTTCCATTAGTGATGAATTTTCCTCATTAATCGGGTTTATGTCAATCTCTCCATCCTTGGGTTCCTCAATGAGGTTTTCACCCTTAGATACATCCTTTGTTTTTACTAGTTTAGGGTTAGAAGGTGCCTTTCAATTTTCACCTAAAAAACTTACATTTTCTTTTTGTTCAATTTTGAAATTAGAGGATTGACATATTTTAATTTTTTCCAAGTCAATAGTGAAGCCATCCTTATGATCTCCCATTGGTATGCCTTCTAAAAGTCCTAAGAATTCAGAAATAGCTTCTTCATTCTCAAATATGTCTATAATCAGTGGATTTTGTTGTTCCCAATCTATCAGTTTAGGGTAGACTAGGGAAATGTTATCTTTGGTTTGGAAGGAAGAAATGGGAAGGGATGTTAAGGCATTGACATGTGAATCACAAAAGAACTCATGGGCCTCGGATGATGAAGAGGATGAGGGTTCATATCAGTTCCATAATTCTTCAATCCAAGCATGTTGATCAGTAGGTTTATTGTGAATGGAAAATCGTGCAATGGAATTATTGAGGTGAAGGGTGCTGGTTGTTCTTGGGGAAACCCACTCATATTCATTTGATTATAAATCATACTAGTACTCCTCAAATATCTCAACCTCATAATAAGCATTTGTGTTATTATCAGTAGGCACAAAGATATTTGGAATACTATCCTCTAATTGTCAGTACCCTAAGCCACTAAATATTGGATTCCAATAGGGTGTTATGGGTTCCATAATTCCTTGATTGTTCTTTCCAAGATCTGTACATCCATTATATTCTTGTTTCGGGATAATTATATACCCCCTTCCATACTCATGAAAAATAATTTTAACTTCAAGGGGTCCCTCATCTTTGTAGAACCAGTGAAACAAATCTTCTTCAATGGATTTTTGGTTTACTAAGAGAGGGGTGAATTAGAAAATAGTAATTCTTTAAACCTTAAAACTTAAAATCTTATTTAACTTGGTAAAAAAAACTTCAACATTAATTGAATCAACAATAACTTCAATATATCAATCAGCAACTTAAGTAATAAGAATATATCATGAACAATAAACATTCAACATATATAATACTAGTATTTAACGAGGAACTCCAATTTGAGAAAAACCTCTGTGGGAATTGTCACCCACAAATAGAAATACTCTTTTGAAGTATGCTTAGTTAAGAGCCAAACTTGTTAAATATTACAATGCACATTGTCAAATGTGACCCTGTTAGGGGATCTTCCTTAGATCTGTTAGGATCTTCACCCTCTTAGGAGTGGCTTGGTTAAAGGGCTTTAAACACTCTTTTAGGATGTCACCTTTCACAAGGATTTAAAAAAAGACTGTTAAGTCCACTCGGTTAAGATATTTATCTACTACAAATTTTAATAAACAATAGTATAGAATTTGATCTGTAATACTGCAAATACCTCTTGCTAGATCATATCCCTTATACGCTCTTTGACTACTGGCATCAACACTTCATCAATCTCTGCTATAGACTTAGATTTTACCTTTTCCTTCCTTCACTACTATACTTGGTAGCACATCCACACTTCAACTTGCCATCTTCTCTATCATTCATATTCATCCTTTATATCAACTATGTTTTTGCCTCTTAATCTCCTTGATTAGGTTTTCCTTCATTTACTCTCAGCCGTTAGATCAACTTTATGAACTAATTCAATGAACTTGATACTCATTGAACCATGTTAGCATCACCTTGGAACTTGAACTTTTCTTGGAAGTGGTAGCATCACTTTTGTCGATTAATCTTTACCATAGATCGTCACCTTGAATTTTCCTGATCGTAGATCTCTATAACTAACTCTTGTTTATCCTTGGAATCTTCTAGATCACTTTGGATCTTTATTAAATGTCATTTTGATCCTTTTTCCATATTTTGTAACTAAATTTCATGTATTTAGTGTCTTGGTGTCTCTTACCGACAAACACTTTGCTTTACCGCTAGACTTCATCCTGCTTGGTAGTGTATGTGTCTGAATGTTGACCTCTAAATCAGCCACAAGACAAATAGTCATTGCTCAATCATTGAATCACGAAGATGAACATGAATTGCTCATTCCACAATATTGATCAAATCGACCTGTTGCCTCCTATTTAGTTGGGGTGTTTGATTACTCTCAGAATGAGAGCCAACAACCATAGACCATTGCTAAAATGGAGGATTTGAAAGCTTTGAAAAATGAAATGAAATTTATTCTATATGAGAGATGCAATTGTAATCTAGGAATGAAGATGCATATTTTAATCTAAGAAACTTGAAAGAGATAACATAATTAAACTACTTGATAAGTAAAAAAACTAAATTGAGATGAAAAATGCCATTAAGCTAAATGAAATTATACTAAATATACAATAAAAGTTTGGAAATATGAGAGAATTGAGACAATAATTCACTATAGTTTAGGTACTCTAAAAATTGCCCCCCTCAAATGAAGGAAAGAAGGTCCATAATATAGAAAATCCTGAAGAGAGGATGAAGAGTTTCTCGGGAAGAAACGGCTGACTCTTCATCTTCATGGAGAAAGGTGAGACAAATATGAAGGAATTATTTAATTAAATAAATGAATTATTGCCACATGGGTGGCTTTTCACATTGTTTGAATTATTAAATTCAAGTGAGGATAATC
>MU227948.1:3828431-3855976 GCA_018584345.1 Thuja plicata | reverse complement strand
TAGTTTATGTCAAAGTAATAAAGTCAAGAAGAACAGTCGGTAAAAAGAGTTAGTCATATAATTGACTAGTCTGCAAGTTACACTGAGCTAGTTGGTGAAGTCATACATAAGAGAGAATTCGGTAGTTAAAGACTGAGTATTGAGTGTCTATAGTTACCAAGTGTTACAATACACCAAATGCAATGAAGGACACTAAGTGGATAATCATCGAGTACTAAAGTTCTTATAACTGAGTTGAAGGAGTTACTCACCCAAGTTAGACAGTGAATCTCAAATGTGATAAGATTACATGTAATGCTTTTTCACAACATTAATTACATTGCTGCAAGAATTTATAATTGTTTGTTACATGATCTATGATTCAAATAAATCAAAGTGAAGATCTAAGACATAGATCAAACAGAAAAAAGAAAGTTTGCAAGTACCAAGAAAAACAAGAAGTAACAAGGTAAAAGTGACATGGTCACTGAGCGGAAAAGAACATCTAATGGTTAAGTATGATTTTCAGAAACTTAATGCATAAGATTAAGAGGCATAAAATCTTATATTTAATGGATGATTTATAGAGAAAAGAAGAGAGATGATACAAAGAGGAGGTTGATATTGTTGAAGAAAATTGCTAGTAAAAGTTAAAGGAGTATTTGAAAAACAAAGAGCAGAGCAAAGAGCATCAAATAGAAATTCAGCTATAGAAGAGAAGGTCTGAGTAGTGTTAAAAGATTGAGATTGGGGTAACACATATCAGAGCACAAAGATTCTGAACAATATTTTCATTTGATGAACTTTTACAGACATTATTGAGTAATTGATACTATTGTATTGAGAACTTTAAATCCCAATACTGGGTAGATCTTAACTAATCTTATTTTTGTAAAACCTTCAACATGGTACATCTCTAAGTGTAGAGTTTGTAAAATCCTCTAACCAGGTAGACCTAACAAGTCTTTTTATACTCTTGACTAGGTAAGCTATCAAAATGGATAAAAATTTTAATCTCTAACCAAGTACCCTTTATACTGCAATTAGTGAAGGTTGTGGGTATCATCCCCACCACATTTTTGTCCTCTAAACAGGGATTTATGCATAAATAAAATCATGGAGTTATGAGTTCTATAGTTTATTTTTTTGATGTGATGTTGTATAAGCTTTATATTACTTTCATTTAAAAGTTCCGAACTCAGAAACTAGCATGCAGGAGTATATGGTGTTTAGTTAGTTTCAGTTATAAAGTTTTTAGTGTTACTAGTTCACCCCTCCCCTCTCAGTTCCAACTTTCTATAGTCATTCCAACAATTGGTATCAAAGCCACTACTCTTGAGTTAAAAGGTTTGACCACCTAAGAGTTAAAGCTCTTAGTCATGAAAAGTTTTAGGAAATTCAAAAGAATTGATGGTCTTTAATCTGAGTTGGAAAGTGCAAGACAGTTAATAATTGATCAGAAAAAGAAACTTGAGAAGTCTCTAAGGATTAGATGGAAAATATATGATGAACTAAAGGTTACACAAGAATAATTTGATACACTTGAGACATCATCTAAAGGAAGTGTTACTGATGAGTCAGAATCAGCTATAAGAGAACTACTAGAAAAGAATGATTCACTTACTGAGTAGTCTGACCTAATGAAGATAGATCTTGAAAGAAGCATGATAATAATGACTCAATTGACTGAATAAAAAAGGACTGTCGAAGATGAAAAGAAAATAGCAGAAGATGATAAAAGACAAGTTGAAATCAGGTTAATAGAGAAATATAATGAGATTATGAGAATGAAAAAAGTTCACTATGATATAACTGACCAACTTCTAAATGCAAATCAAGATAACACAAGAAAAGAATTTGAGAACCAAGCACTGAAAGCTGAAATTGAAAGAATGGATCAAAGAATGAAAGCTGAGAAAGATGAAAATGAAATACTAAAAAGAAATGAAGAAGTATTGTAATCTCTGGATCAACAATTCAAGAATCAAAAGCAAAGGAATGACAAAATAGGAATTGGATTCAAAGAGAAAAGCACTACTAAGAAAGGAGAATCATAAAATGCACAAAAAGATGAAAGTACTACATCCCCACAGAAACAAAAGAAGTTAAGTTGCAATTATTGTAGGAAGCCTAGAGACAATGCTAATGTCTATAGAAGTAGGAAAGGTAAAGCACTGAGTGTACCTAAATTTGATGGTTATTTTTTTAGATGCAATAGGTATGGACATCAAGATTTTGAATGCAGAACTAATCTTGCTAACAACATAAGAAAACCTAAGTTTGATGGTTACTGCAAGAAATACAATAAGTCTGGACACAAAGCTGAAGAGTATAGAACAAAGAAAATAAATGACAAGTGGAAACCTAGCTGAGAGAATGTTAATACTAACCGAGTAGGAACATCTATAACTTGGGAATATAATACAAGAATTTCATGTTTATCCCGTGGAAGGTATGGACACATTGTTGCAAATTACATGTTGATGCATAGAAGGAATAACTGAAGAGCATGGAGGAACTCAGGCATGGCATGTGTTAGCATTGTTAAATTTTTATGGTTCCAAGATTTTTTCAAGTATTTTAGGCCTAGTTCTTTATGCTTTAGGTCTATGGTCCTTAAGGTTTTGTTTTCTTCTTGACAAAACCCTAACCCTTTGGCACATTATAAAATGTTGTTACCTTCTTGATCCACTTAAAATCACTTAAACCTATGTCTTTAAGTCATCAGGTGGGACCATCACTTTAATTCATGTTACCAATTTAATTTTTACTAAGTCCTAAGTATCACAGATTTTTTTACTTCTTCCTAAGTATCATGCAGGTTCCTTTTGATCCGATGATAGGCGTTAAGCCTTGAATGCAAGATGGTGTTAGTTTAATCATCGAGGCACCATGTCATGATGCCACATGTCCATCCTTCAATATCGAGTAGTAATCTTTCCAGCACCATCAGATCTATTTTGATCTATTGGTTGGCATTATCCCGCGATCATCAAATGCACGATTATTAAGCCTTTGTGGCATTGCGATAGAAGGACATGTTAAAAGTGGTCAGGTTTCAAACAGGATAAGTCATGAGAAATTTTATCTTAATCATATGGTGGGTGTGATTCCTTAATCACAAGATGCAGTCAATATAACCATTAGGGCATTGTGTCGTGTTGACACATTTTAGTTCTTAGATCATGGGGCCTATTAGCGGTGAGTTAATGATCAACAGATCCACTTTAATCTAACGGTTGGCATAAAGCCTCAAATAGAAGATGCAAGGTTATTATCAATTTTGGTTTCACAATCGAGCGCCACATGGAAAGTGGTTAGACTGTCTGAAGACTAAGCATTGATCAGATTCATCTTCATCAGATGGTTCACGCTAAGCCTTAAAGGACAGATGCAAGGAAGATACTCATCGAGGCTTCACACTTTGTTTTCACATGTATATCTAAGATCGGAGGTGCCTTTGGTCTGTTGTCCCACATTGGTAGTGCTGAAGAAGATTTTCATGTTTTTATATCTAAGCCACTAGTGGTTAAGTGCTAAAAGGCAAGCGGATTTTTGGCCAAGTTGTTAGTGGTCAAGTGGTTAGATGGTAGTGATGTGGTGGTCAGCTAGAGGATAGGAAGGATAGTTTTGTGGGCTGGTGCCTAGGTGACAAGGTTGAAGGTGATAGGTGTTAGCAAGGCGCTATACTATAATCCAATTCATGGAAGATCCAGCCAGATTGATCATTTCTGACTATGTGACATGTGGCAGACTATCAGGTGGCAGGGCCAAATTGGATGGTGAGGTAGCAGAGGTCCCTGCAAATCAGAGGGCTCCACGTGGTGATAGATGGTGGCTTTTCATGTATTCATAATGGTTAGAGGAGAGAGAAAGGAGGATTTATGGGTTCACAAGGTTCTATTGTGTGTCCTGCCCAGAGCTAAGAGGGGAGAAGATTCATGCAGATCTAGTTTGATCCAATGGTTGTCACTATCCCGCTAAGAGAAGTTGCAAGGTAAATATTGTTCACAAAATCATGCCCTTGCACTGTGTGGCATGTGTTGGGACCCAGTCAAAGGTAAATAAATGATTAAAGGAAAATATATTTGTGAAGATCTAAGGATGTGCACGATGCCCAGATTGGAAAGATGAAGTTAGTTACTCTTTGAGGCATCACTCCTGCATGACGCGTGTCACATCATGGGTCCAGTTTGTAAAGGCAATAAAAGACATCATATTTCTTATAATCGGACGGTGAGCACTAAGCCTTGGTTGAGAGATGCATGAGGGATAGTCTTTGTAGGTTCATGATTGTGTGATGCATGTCTGGGCCATTTAGCACAAGGTAGAAAGGATAAAGGAATCCCAGAGGCCAGTTATATTTTTCCATGTGGATATTTGATGAGTCGTCAATGTGTTTCTTTTGATGAGATTGTGGGTATTTAAATAAGGATTGTTGACCATGTTTTAAAGTGTCATTCAAGCTTTAATTTTAGTCATTGATAGGGAATTTTGTGCCACCTATAACCGTTATATTAATTTTTCAAATATTTAAATCATTTCTTAGGGTTTTTCATGGTGGTGGACTGTGTCGTATACAACAAAGCAATAAATGGATCGATCTGATCTTTTGTTTCATATTTATGTAGTCTTGGGATGTTGTTGGGGTGGAATTTTATTGTTTTGAGAATTCATTTATGTTTAGAGGTGATAGTTGGGATTTCTGACAAAGATTTGCATATCTTTTGTAACCTTAGGTCAGTTCTTTGTCTCTTCTGCCTTAATGATGGGCACTGTTGTACAACATCCTAAGGTGGTTGATGGCTTCATGTCAGTTTGTACTCAGGATGGATTATGGAGGAAGGTTTTAGATTAATGGTGTAGGATAGTTTTTTGGTTGAAGTGGTCACATCAAATCAAATCTTTTATTTATATTTTGGAGAAAGATCAGTCAGTGAAAGGAAGGACTGTAGTAAATTAAATTTCATAGAAGGATTGGTGTCAGATGGATTTTATTCATTGGGTTTCCTTCTTCTATAAATCTCCTTATTTTCTATGTTGTAAGGGTTCCGGGATTTTTGGTCCCAAGTGTGTTTCAAGTCCTTTTTGGTTCTAATGGATATAGAAGATTTGTATTAGGCTATATTAAGACAGAGTAGAAAGTTTTTTAGATCTTTTGCATGTGTTGAAGTGGCATGTATTTTGAAACATATTGATACAAAAGAAAGATTATTCATACTTAATACAAATAGTTCAGATTCAAGTCTCTCCTTGGTGTCTATATTTTGATTTTTGGATCTTCTGATTGACTGCATAGAGTTCGTCTATTTATATGTTGTTATTCTTGATTTTTGATCAAGGATCAAATTAAATGGATTTGGATATGATATACGCCCATTTGGTTTGTCTACAGAAGGATATTATAAGTAGTGTTTGGTCTAAAATCTTTTGTGTTTAAGGATTTGAGTCCTTGATAATAGTTGGTTTCTGTTTTCTACTCCTGAACTAGAAATATTTCCCAATGGATAAAGCACTGATCTGAAATTAGTACATCCTTTGTTGATACATGTTTGATTTAGTTTGGCTATATTCTACAAAATTAAATCAAAACCAATCCTAAGTTCTTTCATGTTTTTTGTTTTTTGGTTGTATGACCTGCATGGTAATGGAGAGTCAATGAATGTGCGGTTAACATTTAGTACTTTCTTACCATTGTATTTTGTTTAAATCTAGATTTATAAGGATTTTTGAAGAGTTGATTACTTATCTGGATTAGGTGTACTCGCCTTGGTTTTTTAGAGCCAAAAGTGCAGAGGGCAGTCTTGTCCCTATAGTTGGTCCAGTTACCTTGAGATCTTCCATATTTGGAGCTAACCACTCTTAAAATAAACCTAAGGTATATTGGTAGCTTTGTAAAGCATAAAAATTTTCAAACACCAATAACATGTTTTCAATGTCATAAGGTAGGAGACCTAGCAAGAAATTTATATATCGAGGGGATGCACTGACCACAGATGAATCTACAGTAAAGCTCCAACTACTATTGATGAAATCACAAAACAAATGAACAAAACCTAGAGGAAAAAGACTCAGGATGAGGGAACATCATTTGGAACCACAGACTACACCATCTCTACCGAGTTGGTTGCACCAAGCTCCACCTAATTGGTGTGAGGTGTGTAGGAACTATATTCTTTTTATAAATCTTACTTCAGCTCCTAAACATTAGAGTTGAGATCCATATGAACATATTAAGATGTATTTGGATAAGTTGTAAAATTTTTGGATGAACATTGTTTTATATGATTATTTTGTTTTACTCAATAAAGAAGAGTAATTATGCGGTTGATCTAAAGGTAAAAGGGACTTGACAAGCGCATTTATTACAAATTGATTGATCTGTTGGAAACCCTAATCATAGGAAACCTATAAATAGGTTAACGTATTATTCATTTTTGACCTAACATTTTCAAAAAAGAATTGAGCATATTACAGAACGATTATCCCATGGTGAATTCAAGCAATTTCATGGTAATTTTGAATCTTTGCAAGAACTTTGAGATACATTTATGAGATATCTGTTCTACACCAAGTTGTGTTTTCAAACTTGAGTTATTATTAGTGTGCCCTAGTTTGATTAAGCATACATTTTGAAGTGATCATGGCACCTAACATGCAAACACCAATTCTACTAAAGAATTTCAAACCAGTGAACCCTAAATATAAGTTTCCCCCAACTATAGCCACAGAAATTCACATGATGGGAGAATTGACTTCAATACTACCATGATTTCTTTTGATTGAAGATATCTGCACATTCATACATTGTAAAATTGAAAATCTGTGTGAAACCAAGATAGATGATTCATTCAGCAAGTTGTGAGTGGATGGAAAAGTTAAGGATGAGCACACCCATTTGGAAACTAAAGGATTGGTTCATGCTATACATTTACCAAGGGTATTCAAGCCTGAGTGGGTTATAATGGTACTCATACAAGTACATATATAACCAGTTCAAGTGGCTGGATGAACTGATTAAAATTACTAAGGATGTATTTCACATCATCACTAGATTCCCTATCAGAGACTAACTGAAGGTGAATAATCAAATTGACAAGGGAAAGATCCATGAGTTCACCAAAGCATAATGGGATGGCAGAGGAATGAGGATATCTAATGTAATAGATCCCAAGTTATGGTATGCATGCAACATCATATCTTACTAAGTGTTTCAATCATCTCGAGTGGACAGTGCACCATGTGGAGTAGTTGATCTAGTATACAAGATAGTGAAGAAAGGACTACAAATAGATCTCTGTGAAGTTTTTCTAAAGAAGATAGAAGACACCATGAACACAATCTGGAAAGAAAAGACCAACACTTTGAAATTTGGTTCATTGTTGGTATGTATTTGCTCTATTACCATAATTCATTTCCCTCCATTGGAGATGTACTTTGGAAGACTGATAGGCCATTTATATATCAGATACATGAGTTTATATATAGTCTAGGAGATAATTTTGATGCAATCATGTCTAATTATTTTCTAAATTTCCAAGATAGAATGCACAAAATATATAGAGTTCCACCTCAACTAGTTGCAAAATATCAGGATAACATATCCTTTGAAGCAGATACAGATGTGTGTATAGTCAAAGCTATTGAGCTGAGAGTTGAATGGATTCAACCGATGGGTTATGAAATGGATATTGATATTGGTTCTAAATAGAATGAAACCCTATTATCAAAACCAATTGACCCGAATGAAAAGAGATATGGCACTTATGAGGAATTCAAATCCAAAATCAAGCAAGGTATTTTGGTATCTAGGTCAATTAAGAAAGCAAGAAAAATGATAAATATTTTATCAAAGACTCTTGGAGTTGATGATACTTTGGACACTAAGAATGCACAAGCCCTTGTAGTGGTTGAGAATAAAAATGTACAATTTCCCTCACCGAGCAAGAGAGGTATTACAAGGAACACCAGATTATCAGTACAACCTACAAAGAAGAAGATTGCAGAGGTAATTCAACTAAAAGGAAAAACTTATGAGAGGACTAGAGGTAAGAAGCAACCTATGAGAACAAGGAGAAGCTTATTACTTGGAAAAAAGAGTGAGACTGAATAAGATGAGCCTAACAAATTTGTACCTATTGCGGAGCTCTCACGAGATCCATTAAGTCTTGATGAGTTTCAAGATAGATTAAGGAATTAGGAGGATTCAGAGGATTTAGGCAAGTCAAGTATCTAAAGAGGAATGAAGAAGACTAGAAAAATATTGAAGATGCAGTTTTTATAAATTAATGAGATATAGAGTGATACCTATAGAGCTTGTGGATAAGATACCAAAGGAACTTTACAAAAAAATTGATGCATGGTGGAAGTATTCAATTAATGCAGAGAAGGAGATGAGAGAGAGAGATCTCTTGTACATAATATTCTTGAATTGGCACCATTTGAGATTACAGAAGCATTGAAGAAACATTCAAAGAAATTTCTAGTCAAGGGAAGAGTCGTGAGAATAATGAATGAAGACCTACAATTAGTAGAGAAGGACACAACTAGAAAATGGAAAGAAATATATCAAGTAGATGATACTCAGAAACAAAAAACCAAGAAGAGTCAAGATGATACAATTTATGATCAAGTAAAGGATAGCACCAAGCAAGTAGATCCAATTGATCTAACTACTGACAATATGGACATTATCATTGAGGACTTACCTAAGGAAGAATATCTAGCAAGGAATATATCAGAAGATGAAGTTGTAATGGATGTACAAGTGAAGGATACCAAGTACATGGTTGTTGATTACACATCATTATAGAGTACTAATCTGATAATTGAATAAATACTCAGTTACCCCAATGTATAAGAAGTTGCTACTAACATTACACTAGAAACAAAAATATAGCAATCGAGACCCCTGCTGATATAGATAAGGTAAAGTTTGATGGACCTACTAACACTGAGGGATAGCAACATGAAGAGCCACTGACTAACCCTACCAATGAACAAAAGACAATAGACACACTAAGTGAAATGTCACAGGAATCAAAGATTAAGGGAAAGACTGGGGAGATGAAGAAGAATGAACAAAAAGAAGAAGAGAAACCCATATAAGAATTAAAAGTAGTATAAATCATTACCATTACACATACCGAGTCACCAGATGCAACCATGGAATCACATTCCAAAAGCTCTACTGGAGAGAGAAGATTAATTGAGAAAAAGAAGAGAAAAAAGAGGAAGAAAGTGATTGATTTGAGTAAGCCAATCATCATATCAAAGGGGGACCCTAATATGATGAAGACCAAAGAATTACACATTTATGTAGAGATTGTATCTCAAAAGGCTGAGTAGGACAAGTTATTGGTGAAGAAGAAAAAGGTAGACATCTTAGCAGATGTAAAGGAAGTTTTCTAGGAAATTATTCTTGAAGTTACTATTGATAAATCTGAACCCCTACTAGACCAAGTTGGAACTTTAGTCCAACAAATCAAAGGACCAAACAAGAACATGACTGAGTACATGCTGAAGATTCATAAGGATTCTATGGAGAATAAGTCAATGGAAGATTTATTGAAAGACACTGATGCTGACAAGGTAACTCTTTCTGAGTTACATATAAATATTGAGAACAAGCTCACATCCATCATATCACTGTTTCAAAAGTTTTGTATTCTTTCTAACTTTACTGGAGAAATCAAGAAGAAAGAAGCAAATATTGAAAAAGAGTTGGTTGAGTAGCTTAAGCAGTTAACTATCGAGACTCGATCATTCCAGACTTATTACTCAAAATTCAAGAACTCGTGTGAGTTCAACTTTCATTGAGAAAGGAGGAGGACAAGCTGAGATTGGGGTTCTTGAATTGCAAGGATTATTGATTCCCCATATCAATTCAATGTAGATACATCTGAAGAAAGCCAAGGATTTAGTTGATCATCTAGATGTTAGCTCACTGGACAATATTGTTTTCTTAGAAACATATATTACCAAGCATGTTATTATACTTTATAATATTCGAGACACATGGGAGACAATATATTCAAGGATACAATAGAGATATAAAAATCTTTTTGAGAATTAAGTTTTACTTTTGGCAGTTTTTGTCAAAAAAGGAGGATAATTACTATGTATATGTATATGTATATGTATATGTATATGTATATGTATATGTATATGTATTCATAGTTAGAAACAAACAAACAAAAAATATATGTGAAAATGAAAAAAGGGAGAGATATCTATAGAGTGTAACATCCAAGGGGGGGTTACAAATTTTGACAACTTTGAAATTTTTTGTCAAAAATGCCCAACTAATGCTAAAGGGGGAGATTGTTATCTCTATAAGATATATTTTGTTGTCATTAGTTTATGTAAAAGTCATAGAGTCAAGAAGAACCAATCGGTGAAAGGATTTAGCCATATAATTGACTAGTTGGCAAGTTACACTGAGCCAATCAGTGAAGTCATACATAAGAGAGAATTTGGTATAAGCACAAAGAGTTAAAGACTAAGTACCGAGTGTCTATAGTTACCAAGTGTTACAGTAAACCAAATGCAATGAAGGACACTAAGTGGATAATCACCAAGTACTGCATGAAGTTCTTATAACCGAGTTGAAGGAGTTACTCAATCGAGTTAGACAAGGAATCTCAAACGTGATAAGATTGCATTTAATATGTTGTCACAACATTAATTACATTAATAAAAGAATTTATAATAGGTTGTTACATGATCTACGATTCAAATAAATCAAAGTGAATATATAAGGCATAGATCAAATGGTAAAAATAAAGTTTACAAGTACTAAGAAAAATAACAAGTAACAAGGTAAAAGTGACATGGTCACCGAGTAGAAAACAAAATCTAACGGTTAAGAATGATTTTCAGCAACCTAATGCATAATATTAAGAGGCATAAACTCTTATATTTAATGGATGATTTATAGAGAAAAGTAGAGAGATGATACAGAGAAGAGGATGATATTGTTGAAGAAAATTGTTAGTAAAAGTTAAAGCAGTTATTTGAAGAACAAAGAGCAGAGGAGAAAGTACCGAGCAAAAATTCAGCTACAACAGAGAAGATCCTAGTAGTGTTACAGATTGATATTGAGGTAACACATATTAGAGCACATAGAGTATGAACAACATGTTCATTTGATGCACTTTTACAGACATTATTGAGTAATTGATACTATTGTATTGAGAACTTTAAATTCCAATACTGGGTAGATCTTAACTGACCTTATATTTGTAAAACCTTTAAGAGGGTACATCTCTAAGTGTAGAGTTTGTAAAATCCTCTAACCAGGTAGACCTAACAAGTATTTTTATACTCCTGACCAGGTAAGATATAAAAATGGCTAAACATTGTAAGCTCCAACTGAGGACCCTTTATACTACAGTTAGTGAAGGTTGTGGGTATCATCCCCACCACAGTTTTGTCCTCTAGCCAAGGATTTTTGTGTAAAAAAAATCATGGAGTTATGAGTTCTATTTTTTATTGTTTTGATGTGATGTTTTATAAGCTTTATATTACTTTCATTTCAAAGTTCTAAACCCTTAAAATAGAAAGCAACAGTATATGGTTTTTAGGTAGTTTCAGTTATGAATTTTTTAGTGGTACTGATTCACCCCTCCCTTGTGAGTCCCAAATTTCCATATTCATTCCAACAGGAAGAAAATATTTCACCATTCTTCTTCTTGGTAGTGCATATATCCATTAGGATTATTTCAATGACGATGTTATGTAAATAATGAGATATGAACTTTTCAGCATGTTCATTCCAAGATTTTATCCCTAGAGGGAGCCGAGAGAATCACTCCATGGATGACCCACTAAGACTACATGGGAAAAATATCAATAGAAAATTATTATAATGTACCAATTTTATACATGTCATGAAGAATTACCTAATATGGTCACATGGATCACCCTTTTCCTTATATTTGTCAAATTTGGGCATTTCAAAGTTTGTTAGAAAGTGGTGCAAGAGCACCTAGGTAGACTAGTTGTGGAAAGATAACCTAGGGTTTTCTCTTTCTCTATTTTGGCTTGTAATGGTTCTAGCCAGACCACTAGGTGAATAAAGGGACCAAGATTCCTAGTGTGTGAAGTGTTTGTAGGAGGATAGGTCTTATCAGTCCCTTGGTGACCCTTAGGTCAATTTAGGCCCAATTAGGGAATTTTGGCATCTTGTGGAAAAATGAGCCAAGAGAGGGAATAGAGGTCCTTTTTGATGTTTTTTCATCATATTTATTGGATTGGACAAGTTTCGATAGGGTTTGACAAAGTTTGGCAATCAAACCCAAAAGTTGCCAAAAGTTGTCAATGTTGTCATTGACAACATTGACAACTTTTATTACAAATTGGCATCTTCAATGAAATTGGTTGGTTAAATTTTTGAAACTAACCATTTAGTGTTTGGGTCATCTATATAAGACCATCCTTGGGATTTTTGAAGGGATGGCAAGTTTGAGAAATTTCATGTACGGACTGTGTTAAGCAATAACAGTGGATATTTGTGTGTTTCAAGGTGATCGTGTAGTGTAATGGATTGAGAATGTTTCTGTAAGAATTGTTTCATGTAATGTAGGTTATTTATGAACTTCTTGTGGTTTTATATTGGTAGATTCAATATTTTTAAGTGTTTGTATAAAATCTTTAAAGTTCAATCTAGTCGATGGTCTTGATTTGAGCACTGCTTGCAAATGGAGTCTTAACTTTCTTTTCCACTGTGTCTTTGGCCCGGGCTCTTGGATTATGAAAGTGGAATCCATGTACATTTTGTACATAGTATGATGGGCCCTAGAAGTGGTGGCAGCTATTTTTAAGATGATTCCCTAGGTGAGCTAGAGTGACATGGCTAGGGATCATCAGTGATTATAGAGCTAGCTAGAGGAATTGAAAGCATCCATAGCTTCAATCAGTGGAAGTGGGAAGGTAGAAGAGTTAGAGGAGGACCCCCAACCAAGAGGATAAGTTAGCAGGAGTTATTTGTTGGCCAAGAAAGTTCATTTCTTGTGTAGAGTCCAGACAGTAAAGGAGGCCTAAAACCCTAAATTTTAGGCATGAAAGTGGGGAGGACTGTACGGACACTTCTAAGGGCTAAGACCTAGAAAATCTCTAGTGTCTCTAAAAAGGGTGTCTATATCCTAAGCCTATTTGGCACTTGTCAAGAAAATTTTCCAAGATAATGCAGAAAAGGTGACCAAATAGGGCTAATTGCTTGTAGCCCTATTTTGGAGGTAATTGCATAAGTTCTTGGAGCTCATTTATGTTATTGAAGAAAAGTGAGTTTGTAGAGGTTGGAATTGGTCTTGTTGACATATTTATATGCTTCCTTTCCAATTTTGTGAAGATTGGAATCCATTTGGATCAGATTGTACAAATGGGACAAGAAAGACCAATTTGGGTCTAGTATGAGGTTTGCCAAAGTTGTGAGTTCTACTTTGTTGATGTTTACTAGTTGAAGGAATTAGAATCTTGTGATAAGATACCTAATGAGCCTAGGGTTAGTGGAAGAACCCTAGTAGGTCAGTGAGTGACCTAAGAGACCCTAGAAGAGGTCTAAGGAGAAAGACTAGTACTACATCAGAGTGGTATCAAAGCAAGTTGAGAAACTTGGGAAAGTTGGTTTATGTCAGAGGTGGAATCTTGTGGTTCTATAAAGATGGTCACAAATGCAGAACTAGCCAAGGATATGGAGGAGAAAAATAGACTCCTTGAGGGTACTTTGGAAGCAATGAGAGTAAATATGGAAGAACTAGTAGATGCTGCTAGGAAGAAAGAATATGAAGCAGAATCCAGTAGTAAGGGTAAGAAGAAGATGGAGGAAGAAGACTACATTCCTGAACCTGACCCAGTGATGAATGAGGAACCTTTCTTAAATGTCATAAAGGCACTAAGTGGAAAATCTTTGGAATGTATACCTTTATTCAGACGAAAGATGGATATTGAGGTAGTCATGGACTGGATTGAACCAATGGAAAATCATTTTGAATGTGAAGGGATAATTGAGGCCCAAAGAGTTACAGTGGCCAAGTATAGACTCAGAGGGTCAGCCTTAACTTGGTGGAAATACCTTCAGGATGAGAGGGTAAGAATGGGAAATCAACCAATAGAAAATTGGAAGGCTATGGTAACCAAATTGAAGGAGATTTATCTTCCAAAGGACTACGAAATACAGCTCCATAGGAAGAGACAAAACTTGAAGCAGAAAGACCTAGATGTGGCCTCATATACTAAGGAATTCCAAAGACTATGTTTAAGGTCTAAGTTGAAAGAAGAAGAGCCAATCATCAATTAGCTCTAAATGTGGAAGAGAAGAATAAGAAGAAAGTGGATTCTAGTTTCAAGAACAATAATAACAATAGAGGTAGAGGAAGAGAATAGAGGGGTCAAAGAGGAGGCTATCAAGGAAGGGGTAGTGAACAAATATCCCAAGGAGAAAATAAGTTGACAGAGCAATAGACTAAGAACAATTCAAGAGGAGGCTATAACAGAGGTAGGGGTAACAATGGGGGTTCTAACAGAGGAAGAGGAGGTAGGATTGGATCCTAATTTACCACTATGAAGTGTTATTATTGTGGGAAACTAGGGCATCCAGCTTATAGATGTCCTAATAAACCCTCTGCAATAAACAGTGACAAAAGAGTAGCATATGCACATGAGGATACTTCTAGTGTCAAGACTCCAGAGGTGGATCATCTAGATTTAGAAATGGGTGAGAACCTGATGTTTTGAAGGGTCTTAATAAGGCAACCAATCAAGGATGGGCCTAAACATAGGAGGGCACTGTTTAGAATCAGATGTAAGATTCTTGGAAAAATGTGTAAGGTGATTGTTGATTCTGGATCCACAGACAACATCATTTCAGAGGAGGCAGTGGTGAAGATTAAGCTAGCCAAAATACCCCATATGAACCCTTATAAGGTGACATGGCTCAACAAAGGCTAGAGTGTCTTGGTCAATGAGAAAACATGGGTAGAATTCTCAATAGCAGGATACAAGGATAGATTGCTTTGTGACATCCTACCAATGGATGCTTGTCATTTGCTTCTTGGGAGGCCTTGGAAGTTTGATAATGGAGCAATATATGATAGGAAGGAGAACTCCATTACATTTAAGAAAGGAGGAAAGACCTTCAAAATTTAGTCTTTGTTAGAAGATGAGGAACCACAGAGTAAGACTCCTAAAGTTATGTTATGCAGTGATAAGAAGTTTGTAAAGGACATTAGAGATGATGACGGAGAAGGCTATGCCATTATGTTAAGACCTAAGGAGGAGGACACACCAGTAAGGGAACCACTACCAAAGGAAGTGCAAGAATTTCTTGAGAAAAATAAGTAAATTGTGAGTGATGGAACTCCTACAACCCTACCACCTAAGAGGGTTATAAGTCATCAAATAGACTTTGTTCCAGGGGCATCCTTGCCCAATAAAGTAGCATACAAGTTGACTCTAGATCAGAACTTGGAGGTAGCAAGACAAGTACCATAACTCTTGGATCAAGGCTTGATCAAGAAGAGCATTAGCCCATGTGCAGTCCTGATTGTTTTAGCATCAAAGAAGGGGGGAAAGTGGAGATTATGAATAGACTCAAGGGCTATAAATAGGAACACAATAAGGTACAAATTCCCAATCCCAAGGATAGAGGATCTTCTGGATTGCCTAGGTGGGGCAATATATTTCACAAAGCTAGATTTGAAAAGTGGTTATCACCAAATCAGGGTGAAGGAAGGTGATGAATGGAAAATGGCATTCAAAACCACAGATGGGTTATACAAATGGCTTGTGATGACATTTGGCCTCTCTAATTCTCTGATCACATTCAGGAGGCTCATGAATGAGGTGCTCAAGGATTTCACTAGAAAGTTTGTGGTGGTATATCTTGATGATATGCTGATTTTTAGTAAGACAAGAGAGGAACATATCAGACATGTAGAGACAGTATTGAAAAGGTTACATGAAGAGAAGTTGGCCATTAACCTTGAGAAGTGTGAGTTCTTTAAACAAGAACTAGTCCACTTGGGATTTGTGGTGTCCAAGGGGTCTTTGAAGATGGACAAAGACAAAGTTGCTGCAATTTTGAACTGGCCTCCACCTACCACAGCCACTGAGGTAAGGATTTTTCATGGCCTTTCCTAATTTTATAGAAAGTTTATTAGGAATTTCAGTGGGATATGTGCTCCATTAATGGATACCATTAAGGGTGGGGTCAAAACTAAGTTCAGATGGACTTTGGAAGATGAAAAATCTTTTGAAATGTTGAAAAGACAAGTGGCTACTCAACCTGTCCTACAGTTGCCAAGCTTTGATAATTTATTTACCATTGAGTGTGATGCTGGTGCAATGGCAGTAGGGGGTGTTTTAGGTCAAGAGGGCAGACCTATTGCCTTATTTAGTGAAAAATTGAATGAGGTCAAGAAGAAATATTCTTCTTATGACTTAGAGCTCTGTGCTCTAGTCCAATCTTTGAGGAAATGGAGGCATTATCTATTGCCTAAATAATTTGTGGTATTTACAGATAATCAGGCCCTTAGCTACATTAACACACAAGAAAAGCTAAGTAATAGGGATTTAAAGTGGATGGAATACTTGCATGCATTCACTTTTACTATCAAACACAAGAAGGGTCAACTCAACAAGGTGGCAGATGCTTTGAGCAGGAGATTGTTAACAGTGCAAGAAGTCCACTTGAATAGCATTGGGATTGAGAGTTTCAGAGACCTATAAAAATCAGATGAGGATTTTGGTGAGGCCTAAAAGGTATGTGTTGACTTTGAGAATCATTTTCATAGCAAGTTCTTTGATTACACTTTATAGAATGGTTTGTTGTTTAAAGGCAATTAGTTGTGTGTACCCAAAGGGTCAATGAGGATGAACCTCATCCAAGAGAAGCATAATGGCTCTCTAAGTGGTCATTTTGGTAAGGACAAGACCTTGGAATTGGTCCAAAGGTTCTACTATTAGCCAAAATTGGTGAAGGATTTCACCAAGTATGTAGAGTAGTGTGTTGTTTGCATGAAGGCAAAAGGAGGAATGAGTAATGAAGGGTTTTATCAGCCTCTACCTATCCCTAATAAATTAGGGGAGTGTGTAAGTATGGATTTCATTGTGGGGTTACCCAAAACTAAACAGAGGTATGATAGCATTTATGTAGTTATTGATAGGTTTAGTAAAATGGGACATTTCATTCCATGCAAAACTACTAATGATGCTAGCCACATAGCTTATTTATTTTTCAAAGAAATAGTAAGGATTCATGGTCTTCCTTTAAGCATAGTCTCTGATAGAGATGTAAAATTTATGAGTCATTTTTGGAGAACTTTGTGGACAAGGCTGGGTACTAACCTATCTTTTGGTTCAGCTTACCACCCTCAGACTGATGGCCAAACTAAGGTGGTCAATAGAGTACTGGGTAACCTTTTGAGGTGCCTAACTAAGGAATATGGATAGACTTGGGATGTGGTCATTCCTTAAGAAAAATATGCTTACAATGACAGCAAGAATAGGATGACAGGAAAGAGTCCATTTGAGGTGGTTTATGGCATGCATCTTAGGGGTGTTTGTGAGCTCAGGGATCTTGGTGGAATGGAGTATAGAAGTGGTCATGCAGAAGACTTCACCTCTACCATGAAGGAGATACAAGACTAGGTAAAGAAGCAGATACAAGACAGTCAACTTAAGTTGAAAGCCAAGGTTGATGAGAAAAGGAGGGATGTTCAGTTTGAAGTGGGGGACTATGTGATGGTCCAATTAAACAAATCTAGACTATAGAAGGGTTTCCTTACCAAGATTCAGATGAAAAGGGTGGGACCATGCAATATCTTAGCAAAATATGGACCTAATGCATTTAGGGTCGACTTACCATCAGATTTGAGCATCTCTCCCATATTCAATGTTCAAAGACCTAATAGAGTTTAGAGGACAGATGGAGGATATCAATCCAACTAGCCAAGGGGTCAATGTTGATGTGGAGGTTACTGCCTTACCTCCAAAGTTTCCTATGGTGGTTGATAAAGTCCTGGACTCCCAGGTCAAGAAGACCACTAGACACAAAGTCTACATGGAGCATTTGATTCAGTGGAAGGATAGACTAGAGTCAGAGGCTTTGTGGATTTTAGAGATATATTTATAGAAGGTGGGCATCTCAGAGGAGCTACTGTCCCACAGGAGTGACATGACTTCTCCTTTTGGGGGAGTACGGTGCAGGAGCACCTAGGTAGGCTAGTTGTGGAAATATAACCTAGGGTTTGATCTTTCTCTATTTTGTCTTGTAGTGGTTCTAGCTAGACCACTAGATGAATAAAGGTACCAAGAGTCCTAGTGTGTGAAGTGTTTGTAGGAGGATAGGTCTTATCAGTCCCTTGGTGACCCTTAGGTCCATTTAGGCCCAATTAGGGAATTTTGGCATCTTGTGGAAAAATGAACCAAGAGAGGGACTAGAGGTCCTTTTTGATGTTTTTTCATCATATTTAGTGGATTGGACAAGTTTGGAGAGGGTTTGACCAAGTTTGGCAATCAAACCCAAAAGTTGCCAAAAGTTGTCAATGTTGTCATTGACAACATTGACAACTTTTATGACAAATTGGAATCTTCGATGAAATTGGTTGGCTAACTATCTGAAACTTACCATTTAGTGTTTGGTTCATCTATATAAGACCATCCTCAGGATTTGTGAAGGGTTGGAAAGTTTGAGAAATTTCATGTATGGATTGTGTTAAGCAATAACAATGGATATTTGTGTGTTTCAAGGTGATCGAGTAGTGTAATGGATTGAGAATGTTTCTATAAGCATTGTTTCATGTAATGTAGGTTATTTCTGAACTTATTGTGGTGTTATATTGGTATATTCAATATTTTTAAGTGTTTGTATAAAATCTTTAAAGTTCAGTCCAGTCTCTGGTCTTGATTTGAGCACTGCTTGCAAATGGAGTCTTAGCTTTCTTTTCCATCGTGGCTTTGGCCCATGCTCTTGGATTATGAAAGTGGATTCCATTTACATTGTTTAAATATTAGGATGGGCCCTGTAAGTGGTGGTAGATATTTTTAAGATGATGCCCTAGGCGAGCTAGAGTGGCATGGCTAGGGATCATCAGTGATTGCAAAGCTAGCTAGAGAGATTAAAAGCATCCATAGCTTCAATCAGTGGAAGTGGGAAGGTAGAATAGTTAGAGGAGGGCCCCCAACCAATAGGAGAAGTTGGGAGGAGTTATTTTGTTTTCCAAGAAAGTTCATTTCTTGTGCAGAAAGTAAAGGAGGCCTAAAACCCTAAATTTTAGGCATGAAAGTAGGGAGGACTGTACGGACACTTCTGAGTGCTAAGACCTAGAAAATCTCTAGTGTCTCCAAAAATGGTGTCTATATCATAAGCCTATTTGTCACTTGTTAAGATATTTTTCCAAGATAATGCAGAAAAGGTGACCAAATAGGGCTAATTGCTTGTAGCCCTATTTTGGAGGTAATTGCATAAGTTCTTGGAGCTTGTTTATGTTATTGAAGCAAAGTGAGTTTGTAGAGGTTGGAATTGGTCCTGTTGACATCTTTATATGATTCCTTTCCAATTTGGTAAAGATTGGAATCCATTTGGATCAGATTGTACAAATGGGACAAGAAAGACCAATTTGGGTCTAGTATGAGGTTTGCAAAAGTTGTGAGTTCTACTTTGTTGATGTTTACTAGTTGAAGGAATTAGGATCTTGTGATAAGATACCTAATGAGCCTTGGGTTAGTGGAAGAACCCTAGTAGTTTAGTGAGTGACCTAAGATACCCTATAAGAGGTCTAAGGAGAAAGACTAGTACTACATTAGAAAGGGTGACATATATAGTGCCCTATCAAATGGATAAGGACAAAGATTTGTAGATGAGTATGTTCTCTTTCATGCTCTAGTTTGCAAGTTTGTAATTTTTTATTGAAGGTTATAAACTTGTTAAGTGATCATTTTAGTTGATGGCAATGGGGTTGGTACAATATTTAGATTAAATAATGTCTTCCCACTGTTATATATCAACTCCTAATTAGATGGGGGCATGTATCCCATGTTGTTATTTTTTATAGGTGCTTGGGCCTGTAGGACATACTAGGGTGGCGCCACATAATTGGAAGAATTGGATCTAGTAGTTGAGTGTTGTCCTAAAATCCTAGACAATGTCCCCTAATTGTTAGGGTTAACTAGAGGTTGTTGTGTTGGTTCCCTTTGAAGGATTAGAGGTGGACCTTGATTAGGGATCACACCTTGTTGGTTACTATCAGGACTGAGGACTTGGAGAACCATAGTGGATGCACTTGTTGCCATAATTTGGGAACTACCTTCTATATTGGTTTGGGAGATCATAAATTGTTTATTTGTAGTAATGAGTACACTAGTTGTGGGGTGCTTTCTCTCAAAAAGAGCATTTTTATATTGAATCCTAAGGGAATACATTATGAATTGGGTAGCACTATGGGTTATGTTGCTAGATGGTATGGTGGAAGTGATTTGTGACGGTGAGGTTGGAGTGTCCCATGATGATACCATTGGTATGTCTACTAAGGTTGATGTGTCAAATCTAGCAGACAACTTAGCATCATTCTGTGCAACTAATTGAAAACATATATTTGGGTTCTATGAAAGCATGACTTCAATGATTTCCATTATCCTAGGTTCTTAAAGGACATCATCAACTTACTATTATGTAATTTTTTCCCTAATATTCTTAGTTTAAAATTAATCCCCTACTGGGGGAATAAGATTTAGTTATGGTATCAATAACTTTGTCCTTTGTGTTCATTCAAGTGTTTCTAGTGCATTAAAATCCAACTATAAGGTCCTTGCAAAAGTAAACTCCATATCGCTAGTCGAATTAAGAATAAGGTCCTTATTGTAATCCATTTTGGCCTTAATCTTTTTGATTATCTGAATTGCATGTGCAAGAATGAAATATAAGACTAAGTTACATGCAAGACAACTATGACAAACTAGGCTAGGACTCTATTTTTCTTTTTTGGATTTTAAAAATGCATATGCAATAAGAGAAATAACAAACAAGGGAAACTATTTTTTTTGGATTTTGGATGTTTTTGAATGCTAATGCACACTATGAATGAATGAATAAAATTATTTCTAAGGTGAAGGAAATATACCCTAAGAGAGTTTTTAGAAACTTTGAATGTAAACCTTCTAAGGAGAGACCTGAAGATGTTGGAAACTATATTGACGTCAATTTTGGGACAAAAATAAAAAATTTCACAAAGTGTTTATGAAAAATACAATTTTGACAATAATGACAAGTGCCTATGAAAAGGAAAATGGATAGGATGATAAATGATTTCTTGGAAGTCAAGATAATGCTCAATACCACTATAGGAATACCCTAAAAAGGTGTACATTTTAATTTGGAAACATGACCCTAAAAGTATATTGTTTGACCCAATGAAATGCAATCTATATTTTTGGATTTTTTAATTATGAAAGTAATAATATGACAAGGAAATATTATAACTTCTAAATGACAAGAAATTTAAGGCTAAAGACTAATATTCCAATTATAGAAATTGAAATTTTCGGCAGAGACAAATGACAATTTTAGGATCCCAATTTCAGATTGATTTTCTTCACTTGCATAAAATGCCTCTGTTGATTATGTAGCTTTTTCTAAGACATTATTTTTGACATGTTTTGATGATTTACAACACAAAAATCACACATGCAGAGTATGGTTTATTGACGGACTAACTCTAAAAATGCTATGTGTATGTTCGATGACTCTTTCAAGCCACAAGTTTTCACTCTGTCAAAAACAACAAAAATAAAAACAAGTAGTATTAACCCTAAGGTCAAAATAGTTTCGTCAAAATGTTTCAGGCACATTTCTTGGTAGTCTATCAGTTCACTAAACTTGTCACACCCTAGAACATGAGTCCTTTTGAGTGTGCCTGTGTTTTTTCCTATTTTCCAAATATGCCTCAAAGAAGATTTCTCTCCAAAAGAAACAATACCCTAGGACAATATAATGGGGATCTTGGGGAAATATTCTTCCCTCCCCTTGCACTAAAATAAGTTGATGTTCAAGGGTGAAATGGGTGGCCTCTATTTTAATATATTTTTAGTCAGATTTTGTGGAGTCTCCCCAATTGGTTTGTATAGAAATAAGACACTTAAGTCTCTAATAGACCACGTCAGATCCTTAAGCATGTAGGCCCAATCTGATTTAGCATCCACCCTTATACCCAAGCTTGGTTAGATATAAGACATTCATGGGTTTTCCCCATGTCTTATTTATATACCGACCAGAAGGTATTTTCTAGTTTGAGGCCATCCTCTAGTGCTGATTAATTTCCCTAGATATGCCTCTCTAAAAAAAATTAAAAAGGTTTTTCAACTAATAGTATATGCAAGTGCACAAAACACACCAGAAATGTGGTTAATAAAATTAAACTCCAAACCAAATATGGACTAATCTAAGAAGCACTCAAAAATGTGACAAACTGCGTGAAGATTACTTGTTCAATTTTAATGCACCAAAACCAAATATTGATTGCTTGTCCAATTTTAACACATGTCTATTTTGAAGCACCAGAGCAAATATGAGGTTTTGTTTTTTTGTACACTGTTCTTTTTAAATGCACCAAAAAATGAAGTGTAAATTGATTTTAGATTTAAAAAATTTAAATTTTTCTTCCAATCCACAAGATGAAAATAAAATGTTAGTATCGAAAGCCTAGATCTACCATGTAATTCTCATAGTCCATCAATTCACTTGCATTAACCTAAAGATAACCAATTTTTTCTACAATTGTATTTACCTTGTCCAAGTAAACATGGAAGGCGCCTTCATAGCCAATGTCAGTTTGTAATTCTACCAATGTTGGTATACATGCTAAATCTTGGTTTTCCTTGATTTGTCTTTGTCTTTTTCTCTGTTTTGTTGATTCTTGGATCCTGAATTTTTTGTGCTTTACCAGTCGATTGTGTCGGTTCATTTAGGAATTTGTGGCATTTCAACATAGAAAGTGTCTCACTTTAATAGGTAGAGTGTGGTGAATCATGTAGACAAATGTGACATTCTAAGATGGTAACTACAGTGATTAAGTATAACAAGTTTGTCGATCTAATTGGTCACTTGCGTCAAATAAAAAACTAGAGACAGAGTAATAGATAGATTTAAATTATAAAATTAGCACATCAATGTTAAATATTCTAGCATAAAAATAGTAGATCCTAGTAGGATAATCAGTAATTAAAGAAAAAATCACAGTGATCAATAAATAAAACAACAGTAACAGGATGATTAAAGACATGAATAGAGCAAATAAAAAAAGACAACCACAACTCATCAATGGTCATATTTGTTAGAATTTAAGATTGGTGAATTCCCACAAGCCCAATAGTCACCTACATACAAATAACCTCCCACATACAATAGAAAATCCTCAAACAATGAAGTACATGAACAATTGGAATTGAAGGAATAAATGAGAATTGAATTAATCAAAATGAGTTATTACAATGATATCAATCCTTAATAAAGGAGATCAAGAAACCTAATGTAAACCATAAAGGATGCATGCATAAAATAAAAGAATTATTAAATGTCTAAAAAAGCTTCCTAAATTTAGCTTAAGTGAAAAAAAAAGGTGACTTCATTAATTAATCAATATGATTAAATTAATTCAGTTAAATAAACTTTTTACTGTAACACCCCCTTAAGATAGACTTAGGGAGTAGCTAAAAATTTGAGTGCATGAATGCAACTACATATAATAAAGAAAACTTGGGTCTCAACAACATGGTCTAATGAGGTACCTAAACACAACCAAATCTCTATAAAGCGGATAAAATGAGAAAACACTGTGGGAAAAAAACTCCTCTCCAAAATGAGATGGAAAAAAAGGTACAAATACAATGTATCAAGAGACTCTCTTAAGACCATAAGTACAACCAACCCCNCCACCCCCCCCCCCCCCCATGAGAGAGGATTGAGAATCCAAAGCCCCCCTAGAATGATAGAATATATGTTTAGATTATCACACCAATGTGGCTCCAATACGGAAGAAATAACAACAATGGACAAAGAAGAAGAAACCCCTTAATGTAAGGTGAAACTGGAAGGCCTGGATGATGCTCAAATGTGAATACATGAGAATCCTATAATGGAGTCTCCAATGAAGGTGAGATAATAGATATTTTTAATCTATCATCTCAGAGGAGATGAATTTACTCTAATATGTCCTCAATAATTGCACTATGTGGCTCAATTCATGGAGCTACAATATCAAGCAAAGCTGAAGATAAATCCTATTGAATAAATGAAAACTCAATAGGAGGTGGAGGTGTAGAAGTCACAACACTGGTCTTAGGAACAAAACATAAGTTCAAGTGACATAACTTCACCTCAATAGGCTCTCATGAAGAAAGTGAGTGATTATCCAACAGTTGAGATGGTAGACTACAATGAGAGAAATAGTACATGTGGGAAGAATGATCAACTCTCTGTGTTATAATAATATTGCTTGTATCACTATCTTTGATGTGCACTGAATCTCATGTAAACTCAACTATCTTCCATGTCCCACTGTGATTAATCTGATAGATAAATAAAAGGTTAGAGGACAAACATGGAACACTTAATACATCATTGAATGAACTGTCATCAATGTCAGTAGAACCTTTCCCACATACAGCCATAACAATGTTGTTCCCCATCAAAATGAGTGGGGTAGGAGAAGCCTCAAAAGAAGAGAATAAATCCTAAGAAGATTTCATATGGTGTAAAGAACTTTAATCTAGTATCCATGTAGAAGAGTGTGGACCATCAGTTGCACATAAAGTATGACCCTTTCCTCTTTTTTGTCAATATGTTTGGAATGATGATGAAGAAGAAGACTTGTGAGAAGTAGAAGAAGAAGGAATATCAATGTTGGTATTCATAAGAAGAGTTGTCAAATAAATCTAAAACTTGTTTTGCATATCTATATATCTTCTTCTCATAGCAATGAGACTCATCGTTATTTGTCTTTTTACACTAAGTACACTAAATTCTTTATGTCTTCGATTTCCCCCACTTAGGAGAAGGTAGAATAGAGGGGTGCTAAGAATTGAAATCCTTCCTAGGCTATGTGGTGTATGGCTTTTGTTTCTACACATGCTTCCCCAGAGATGTTTGAGCTACCAATGCATGATTCTTTGATTCTAGAAGAGCATCTAACTCTGTGATCTTGGAGTGCTCACATGTCAACTAATCACAGAATACCTCAAAGGTAGGAATGAAAAATCATGGACCCAAAGCATCCATGGTGGACTATAATGTAGAGTAAAATATCTGAAATGGACCTCAAATCTTAGAGAGAACTAGTTATGTACACTCAATATCTATTTTGTTCATACCACAACCCTATAACAATGATCTCAGTGGGTTTAATTTCAACAATAAATCCTCAATAGATGGAAAAGAATTAGTTGCCAAAGAGGTCAACTGTATCTCAACATGAAGTGCCCTAAACTGATTAATGGTGCTAAAAAGATCATGAAACTTGGTCCACATGTCCCGAGGTGTAGTGCAACCCTTGAGGTGAAACAAAAGACTATCTAAAATTTTTAGGGAAATCATCCCCATGGCCTCATCCATTCTATTTTGGTATTGCATCACCTCTAATGGGTGATTCAACTAAGGTTGAACCTCATCCAAACAAGACCATAACCCTCTAGATATGTGAAGGTGGTTCACATGTGCCTTTTAGGTTTGATAATTGTGTGGAGTAAGGCACTTAATAGACGAAAGGTTTTCCATGTGAACTAGAGGAAAAATATACCCCCACAATATAAAAACCCAAACCTAGCACAAATTTAAAAGTTGGAAAGTGCAAAAGGAAAAGACCACTAATGAGTGATCATTGTGTACTTGGAGTAAAATATGATGAAATTGACTATAGATGTGGAAAGAGAATTGAAACACCTTTCCAACACCTATTCATTTTTTACAAATGAAGTCTAGATGCAAAAGTTATAACCCTAGGAAGGAAAAAACAAGGTCTCACTTTAACTGTCAATAAATGAAGAAAAACAACCTACACCACTAGATTGAGATCAAAATCATCTTTCCGTTAATATCTCATTTTCCCAATTTCAATAATGTATGACAAAGTTATGGCCAAAACACCACCACTAGGTCAAATAATTTTTTGAGCCAAAATTAGTGAAGCATTGCTAAATTTACTTGAGCGCCTAATTTTGTGGGACTGCCAAAAATAGCTAACTAAAGAGATGACATCAGCATAACCACAACATGTACTTTTGCTATAGAAAATAAAGCTACGCATGCACCTTTTGCTTTTGCTTTTTTTATTAAATTTTTTTTAACCTTTCTTACTTTTTAAAAACCCTTGGTACGCATGTATTAATTTTTAATAAAATTGATTAAAAGGTGCAAAACAAAAAAAAATTAGACATGAGCTAATTTTTTGGGGGGGGTTGTGCCTTTGTACCTGTACAGCAATATGACTAAGAGGGAAAAAAATTTCCCCAGATGCTCTAGTGACCGAAATAGGTCAAATTTTATATCAAAATTTGTTGAATCAACCTTCTGAAGCTTATGGAAAGGTTTGTTTGGGCCCAAATCACTCTAAATTTTTTAGTACCCTCTAGAACAGAGAAAACCCTAGAACTTTAAACCCTTATAAAATTGACCTTGTATGTCTGATTTTAGTAAAACAAAAGGTGATCCTAACTATCTTGAACCTTATAGATCTAATTGTGAGTTCCAAATTACCCCAACATGCACAAAAAAGCTTGCTGTAAGAAAAATATTAAAATTGACAAATGGGAAGCATCAAGTCTAGAGCTCTAATACCATGTTAGAATTCAAGATTGGTGAATTCCCACAAGCCCAATAATCACTTGCATGCAAATAACCTTCCATGTACAAGAGAAAATCATCAAACAAGAAAGTGCATGAACAATTAGAATTGAAGGAATAAATGAGAATTGAATTAATCAGAATGAGTTATTACAATGAGATCAATCCTTAATAAAGAAGATCAAAAACCCTAATGTAAACCCTAAAGGATGCATTCATAAAATAAAAGAATTATTAAATTTCTAAAAAAGATTCCTAAATTTAGCTTAAGTGAAAATAGAAAAAAGGTGACTTAATTAATTAATTAATCAATATGATTAAATTAATTAAATAACCTTTTTACTCTAAAAATATTGAGACACCTAGATTAAGGAACAACTAGCAGGAACTTGAAACTGACATATTTAAAATAAATTGGGTTTGATTTGGTGGATCAATGACTCCCCCAAGTGTCATTAACCTACCAAATCTAGGCAATCAAGCAGTAAATTAGGTGTACATGGCCCGATATAGAAATTTAAATCGTAATGCAAATTTATCGCATTAGATTTTTTATTATTTTGGCGAGAAATAGGTTTGGATAAGAGCTAGGAGACCACACACCAAGGAAAGGGAACAACATGTGGTGTAAATTGTACAAGGTTATAATTTATGGTGCTACATTTATCTATAGACATACTCATGGTAAAGAAGAAGATACACACACACACACACACACACACACAAAGGTGTGTGT
>MU227948.1:3802994-3823817 GCA_018584345.1 Thuja plicata | reverse complement strand
GACATTAAATTGATTAAAATAATTATGCCAAGCAGTAACAGGGTCGTTTGGACATAAATTGAGGGTATGATCACACTTAGGGCAAATAGGGTCTATAGTTGCGACAGACCAAATTCAGGTGGTTACATAACCAAGCTAGGGATCACCGATACAACACAGTATTGACAAAGAAAATTTAATAAAACCAAGGCTGACTAGAATGATGAGATGGAAATTGATGATTTTGAGGTAAATGATAAGGTTTTTTATATTGATCAAATGCTTATGAAAATTCAAGGAAGATTGAACGATAAAGATTGAAACGTGTTTTTAACACAACTGTCGAGGATGGTTTAAGTGGAAAAATCAACAATGGAGATTAAGTGGAAAAATATAAAGGATGGAAACTAAATGAGTTATGATGTCTATTGGGTATATTTCCAATTTTTTAAGTCTTGCTAAAAAAATTGGGTTCCCAATGTCAATTTTGCTTAAAATGTCAAAGGTTTGTTTAGTTGTCCTATCAATTTTCTTTGAAAGTGTCTAAGATCTGGGGAAAGAAATTAAAAATGGTTTAAATCCCTAAGCCCTAGGTTATTTGTGTCCTTGTTGTGCAAAAACCCTAGGTATTCATAACCTGGTTCTAATTTGAAGTTACTTTTGTCGAATAACTTAAGTGATTTATAGGTCATGTGCTTTTAAGTGCCTCTTCCTTTATCTCCTGATCTCGCAATCAGAACCAAATATTCCATTTGATCTAGTGACTTGGTGAAAGCTTGTATCTCTTAATCTTGAGATAAATAGAATATTCTCTAATTCATTCAGAGATTAAGCACAAACAGTTGATCTTGATCTAATCGTGTGGTTGGCGCATAATCACTGTATAAATATGAAGTTGGCTCAAGGATTCAGAGACTCAGGGACAACCGTGGATGAAATTTTGATCATGTGGATAGCACTAGATCTCATGACTTAACTCAAGGTACAAGAATTATTCAGCGACTTGGAGATTTCTCAATCACATAATCTCATAATATAACCCGAGGTCAAGACAGAGTTCATTTTTTCTCAGTCACATGATCTCTAAAAGAAATCAGAGCTAAGTGAAAGATTCAGAGATTTAGCGAGGATCATTGATCTTTTCCAAGATCAAAGGTTGGTGCGTGATCTTCAAACAAATTCCAAGATCAATATTTTCTTCAGCGATTAAGCAATAGTCGTAGATCTTGTTATATCCTTGGCTTAATCATGTGGTTTGCACGTGATCTCCCAATTAACTCATGAGTTAGTGAATTTTTTAGAGACTTAGAGATAAACCTTGTCGCACAATCTCCAGATAGACCTATGGTTAAGGTTAAGTTAAGTAAAGTTCATTTAGAGATTTAGAGATAGCCTAGTTGCATGATCTCAGAATGAAAGCAGGGTTAAGCATATAGTCTCAAGATTCAGCACAGACTGTTGGAATAAAAAAGAATCAAGGGTTGTCATGTAATCTCAGGAGGATTTTATGAAGTACAAAAATATTATGAGATTCAACACTGATCGTTGATTAAGAAAATATCTGAGGGTGAGAGCTAAATCTCCCAACAGAATCTAAGTTAGAAGAATTCTTCAGTGACTTAGAGATTTACTCAGTCGTTGAATCTCCAGAAGAACCATGGTTAGTTATGGTTAAGTCAGAGTCATGTCAAGTTTTGATGTGGGTAAATTTGGACTGTAGATCAAGATCAAATCTTGTGGTTGGCACTGAATCACTCAAAGAAGTCAAAAGGTCATGAGTTATTCAGAAATCAACAGGTAATCAACTAAGATGCAGACATGTGTCTAAGTAGCTAAGAGATCTATGGTATTCATGAAGTCTCCAAAAAAACCCAAGGTTGATAAAATTCTCTGGAAACTGAGAGATAGCCTTTAGTCACATGATCTCATAACAAACTGGAGTTAAGGCCAAATATTGGGAGATTCAGCGCATATCGTAGATTAAAAAGAAGATCAAGGGTAGTCGCGTAATCTCCAGACAAATTAACCAAGTACAAAATGATTCAGAGACTTAGCGCAAGGTGTAGGTCAATATATTAATCGTGTGGTTTGTGTGTGATCTCAGAATAAACTTAGGGTAAGGTAAAACATTCAGTGACTTTGAGTTTTCTCAGTCGTGTGATGTCCAAATGACTTAAGGTCAAGTTAAGGCTGAAAGATGAGTAGACAAGAGAGCTATGAACCATTCATATAACTTAATTCTAGCTGTGTGCACTTAATCTATGAATAGATCCATGGTTAGTTGAAATGATCAGTGATTCAGAGACTTAGTTGGTCACTAGATCTCCAGATAGACTCAGAGTTAAGATAGGGTTTTTCTTTTTGTCTTGTCGCGCTATCTCTAAATGAACATGAGGTTAAGAAAAAATCTCAACGACTTCGCAAGGATCGTAGATCTCATGTCAGATGAGAAACTAGTGCTAAGTCTCCATATGAAACTTGGGTTAAGAGAAATGTTCAGAGACTTAGAGATAACACAGTCGCACAATCTCCAGAATTGAATCATGGTCAAAGTAAAGCCTAGTAAGGTCTATTTAGTGATTCAGAGATAAGAAGGAACAAGTTACTCTGTTTTAAAAGGTAAACTAAAGAAAAGTTAGAGTTTAAAATGATTTTCCAACGCATAATCTTAGAATAAATCTAGTGTTAAGCAAACCATCTAGCGACTAAGCGCAATCCGTAGATCAAGATCTCATCATGTGGATGGTGCTAGATCTCTGAATATAACTAGAGTTAGTAGAAATATTCAAAGAATTGGAGATAACACAGTCGTGCGATCTCCAGATATACTATGGTAAGAGTAAGGTGAAATCATAAGGGTTTGTTCTCGCGCCATTATAAGGAAATAAGGTAAAAAGGTTGGGTTATTAAAGAGGAAAGATTCTAACAGGGTGTAAGTAATTTTTTGAGCTGTGAAAAGTAAGAAAAGAAAGCCAATCATATTGAGTTTAAAGCCTTTTCACATATAATAAGGTTTTAAAACTAAAAAAGCACTCATGAATTTTCCCAGTTTGGCTATTCAAATTTGATTACCTGTCAACTTTAGGCACCACGGCTAGGAAATAATTGATGTCAAGGAACGAAGAGTTATGGAAGAAGTGATTGAGCAATAGTTTCCAGGTCTTTTACTAGACTGGTGAATTCAATTTTCAAATGATAAATAGACACAGTCTTTGTACATTTTAGATTACCAAAGTTTTCAAAGTACAGGGCTAAGAAATTGCTTGAGTTTCAGAGTGAATTGTGAAGATGCTGAACTTGAGTAAAGCCTGTGTTTGAGTGAAGAATTATTTAGAGGATAATTCAGAGCCAGTAAAGATGAGTCAAGATGGACCAAGCGGGGATTCAACCAGTGGGGCAAGTAAATATGCTTAAGAGGAGAAGAAAGGAAAGAGGAACTACTCTGATGAATTCGTGGCTCTGCTACCTAGGACCAACCAAAACAAAAAGGTAAACGATGAAATTTTCTCTGATGACATGTCAAATTGTAGAGATCCAAATACTCCTAGGAATTCTCATTACCATATATTCAATTACTTTTATATTAATAGGGACAAAAAAATTCCCATATTAAACCCTTGGACATTAGGTTTGGCTAAACTAATTATCCCAGATGTCTTCGTAGATGTAGACCTGTTAATTGAGCTGGCCAAAAAGTATGATCCCATTGCCAAAATTATTAGAAAGGGTAATGAACAAGCCTTGGTTACTTTAGATAGGGAATCTTTCATGAAATCCTTTGGGATATACCATCCATGTACCACAGCGATTGATTTAACTAAATTACAGAATAAGTATGTCATAGAGTCCACCATTGTTAGAAGGTTGATCTAGGCTCATGTACCCAGATCAAATAGAAATTACATAGTTCCCTTGCCAAATTTTTGTGCACCATAATTTTACAAGGATTTGAGCTTCTACGTGAATTATATTTCTTATGGGTTGTGTAGGGTGCTAGTAATGGATGGGAGCAATGAGAGGGTTCCTATATATCTTCTGATGATCATCTTGGACATTTAGAACTCACATGATACTGACTTTTACTACATCCAGTATGTCATTGACAAGATACACCAAGGCCTCATAGATATGCATAAGAAAGCCAACCCTAAGTTCATGCATTATTCTATTTTAATGCATTTAATTTTGTTCTTCAACATCAACATCATGGACACAAAAAATCTAAGACCAAGGATGCAATTCCATGGCTAAGAAAACCTTGTACAACTCTGGATTAGGGTTTGGAACTATACTTCAGATGAAAATGAGTAATATGGTTTTCAAAAATAGATTGTGCATCCACTTTTAAATTTTCTAGGTCTAAATGTAACAAGGTTTCCAAAAAAGGTGCTTCAACTTCTCATACCTTTCCAATATGTGGAAAAATGGGCAGGAGATCACAATTGGGGAAATTTTTACTGTGAGCAAACCTTTACCTTGATTAGGGTTTATGGATGTTCCCAGCCCCCACACATACTTCCACAATATGTGCCTCCAAGAGTAGCTATAATGGATTTTATCTAGCAGCTGATGTGGACAGATAAGGAGCACCTAAATCCTCATAGAAAAGGTACTTTCACACCCAGGCAGTTCAAGATTTCTAGCTTTACCATTGGTAAAAGAGCCAAGATGTTGTAAATAAGTGTTTGGGTCAGTGTAGAATGAGCATGGCCTTATATAGGTATGTAGACCCAGAAGGTTTTATTAAGAGTGTAGAAAAGTTGTTGATCCCAAGCATAACTACTATCAAGGAGCATGAGGAATGTATTGAAGAATACCTTATTAGAAACACCTTGGAAGATGAGGAAGAAGCAAGAAGAGTTGAACAGTACCAAGACTTGATAGGATTGGAGAAACAAATTATTAAAAAAGGTATCCCCTTTGGATTTTTTTTCCCAGGAGTTCCCTATTTGCAGAGACTCACCAAAATGATAGAGTCTTATAACCCATTGTACAATCATCTTGAGGGAATGATTGAGGATAAGGAAAGAGGCCCTGAAAAAAATTCATCCTCTAAATATGAAGAGGATAGTGAGGGAGGTTACTTAGTACATAGTCCTCCTCCCATGGACCAGCCACTTTCAATAGAACAGATCATGGAAGTGGATCTTACATAAGTACCTAAGGCTGAGGTAACTAATGAGCCCCCAAGAAAGAAATAGAGTAGAATTAGGGGAGACTTCTCAAGAAAAAACACAAGAGAATAAGAGGGATAATTTAAGTGCCTGATTATTGGTGATAGGCACTACCACCACCAGCTTATGAAGAAAATTAGGGAAGGGAAGAAATTAGAAAAAGATATACAAGAAGAGATTGAATTACCCCTTCAGATGTGTCAAGATGAGAGAGAGCTCCATCAAGAAGAGTTCCTCAATGATGATACCTTCATTAAGATAGAAGAATTCAAGAACTTCTTGATTTGGAGGAAGCAACAATAAATTGGAACTCAATTACAATTGACAAAGGGTGGCCCTGCACAAAGTGAAGCTTTACAATCCCTATAAGCCTATGATCCAGAGAATGAAACAATAACACCTAAGGAGGCTAGACAACTAGTAAATTTTAGTGGAATGTTACTTGTGCTCGGGTGGTATTTAGCTTCTGCATTCATAATTGACCAAATCATAAAATAGCCAAATGCTAAATTGTCTTCTGAGACCCAAGTGGGGGAAATGATAAAAGGTTGTGGATATGACCCCAGATCCCAGACTTTAGCAATGTGGTCTTTAGCTCCAAGGACATAGAATCCATCCCTGGTTAGTGTTGAAGAAAGGATGGATGGAGATAAGATTATCTGGTCTATCCACAACATTTCAGATTTAGAGATCTCCCAAGTTGTTACCCATTTTTCACACCTTGATGAGGCCAAAAAAGAGGAGCTATCAAATAGATACAAAAGACTCTTTGATGAGTAAGTTGTTGTGGTAGAGGATAGAGAGCTATGCTTGATTAAGATCAAAGTATTGTAGGGGGAAGTAGAAACTTTGAACAAGAAGTTAGAAGAGGCTCCCAAAGCTCTTCCCACTCCACCTTAAGAAGTTGTAGATGCTCAAAGAGAGACCACAAAATATTTTCCACTTGGGAAAGAGAAAGTTGGTAAGGATCATAATAAAGTGGCTTTAGAAGCCTTATGGAAAATCTTGCAGCATAGGATAGATATCCTGAAAGGTAAAGTTGACTTGGTGCACAATGCTTATAGTAAGCTACCTGGCCTAGAAATAGAGGTCAAAGGCCACACTGCAACCTTGGATCCATACTTTGGCACTTGCTCAAGCAAGGGATCACTGTTTGAGAGATTAGAAGCCTTGCAACCACATAGGATAGATCTCCCAGAGATTGTTTTTCAATTAGGAGAGGTAATTGAACAAATTGGAATAGAATTATCTTTCTTTAAAGGAAAAGATAATCAGATACAGGAAATGATTAACATGTTTGGTCCAGATTTCAATAGATTTATTCCTCCAATTAAGGGAGAAGATGATAAGATCAAATTAGTGGAAGAATGGAGAAATGAGTTTGACACTCTATTTCCTATTAAAGAGGCATTCATAATAGATGACAGTGTCCTGGATATGGACAGATTCAACAAGACCTTGGATGAAGCTTTTAAAGAAGAGATGGACTTTGTGAAGTTTGTCACAGATGTCAAGGCCATAACTGATGCAAGGTGGGATAAGAAAAAGGTATATTTACATAGTATTCAAAGTTTTAATTGGCCTTTAGAGGAATAGGTTACATAGTGGGACAACATCACTAAGCCCAAGAAGAAGAAGCCAGCGACCATTGACCTGGATGTGGTGGGTGAGGAGTAAAATGGCGCCTGGCACCTGATCAATGAGCACATAGAGGGTAATCATTAGCAAGACTAGTGTAATTTATCTTGTATTGGAGGTCACTAGGTCTCACAACAACCTTAAGAGGTTACCCAGAATATCTATGGACAAAGGTGCCAACTGCCAAAGAATTAGAATCATATCAAATCATCTACTCAAGTGTTTTCTCCATCAACTGATTATGTAACTGTAATTTTGTCTTCTAGCACTTTTAGGTTCAGCTTAGCCATCTAAAGCTTATTGCATCCTTTCTCTCTAAGGATTCCAATATTTCTAGTGCTCTCTATATATTTCAAGTTGTAAGATATTATTAAGGATGATGAATTAAGAACTGCGAGGCAAACTTCTAAATTTTGTCTATTTTCAAGATTTTTGTCTCTCTGGATGTACTGAAGTAGAACTATATTAATAAAATACAGTGAAGTTTCTTGTTTCACATAAATTATGTCTACTTGTGTTTTTGTTTATGCTCTTATATGTTTAATATGTAAGGAATTTTAAATGTACTAGTTATAAGTTAATTATGCGATTATTTGTAATTTTCTTTCAAGGATGGAGTAAATCTTATGAGTAGTTCCAGAGGGCTAGATATTTGTGTAGGAATTTGATACATGGGTGTAGAAATCAGAAGGTAGTTTGTAAGGCACTCTATCTAAGTTTCATGTGTATTTCAATTAATTAGTTTATGTGAATGTATATCTCAATTGACTCTTTTCCTAGGATTAGGCGTTGGTCTAGGTTTTGATAAGTAGTTATCATCATGAATCTTAAATCTAAACAATCTTTTACTTTCCTGTCATTAAGAACATTCATTTTTACCAATTGTATTGAAGGATACGATTCATTTTATTGATTACTTGAAGAGAGAATCACTAGGTTAGCCTTCCTGAGTCTAGAACTCTAAAAATAAGAAGGATGAGAATCTTTGTTTCACTATTATTTTCTCTTGCCAAGTTCATGGTTTGGCTTGTTAAGCTCTGCATTAAAATGATCACAGTCATTTGCAAGACGTGTTATTATTTGTTGCAGTAAAAGGAAAGAGGAAAATTAGTGTAACCTTGATCCACTGTTAATGATTACTGATAAGCAGTAAATTGTGAAAGGTACACCCACTTGAGTCTGTGGAGCTCAAAGAAGAAGGAGAATTAATCTTCATCAATTAGACTTTTACTTGTATTAATCAAGAATTGGGAATCTAAGAGTCAAGCATATTTTCTATATTGATATTCTATAAGAAAAAGTACTAAAAATTTATATATAAGAGATAAGAGATTCATTTTGAATCACACCTGATGTACACATACAAATTTTATGCATGACAGATCAAACTGGTTAAAGACATATTTGAGCATTTTCTACAAACATCACCGAGCGATAGAGAAAAGAGCATTACCGAGAAGAATAGATTATGAAGTATGAGATGAACTGAAGTGAACAAATTGATTAGAGTTATTATGTACTTAGCATAGATCTAAAAATCTACAAAACATATGTGTATTTGAATTAGATCATTACTGTATCAGTTTAACCATTGTTACAGATAAATCTCTTAACCAAGTAGGATGTGAAAGTCTTTATTATGACATTCTAATGAACATTGAGTGTTTTCTTGTTGACCCCATAGTGAATGCATGGTCAAGAGACAACTATTAGTTTTAAATCCTCTAACCAGGTCACATTTAATAATGTGCATTGTAACCTTTAACAGGGTTGGCTCTTCACCGAGCTCACTTTGGAAGAGTGAAATATTTTGGGTTACCGGTCCTAGGTGGTTTTTCCCTTAGCAGGGTTTCCACATTAAAAATCTGTGTCAATGTGCATGAATGTTGTGGATTGTTATTTTTCTTTACACTTTACTTTACTGACATTGATCGGTAATCACAGTATTAATTTATTGATTCTCGGTAAACACTATTTGACTAAAGTTTGAGGTTATAGAATACATTTCACCGAGTTAATTTATATGTTTGAAATTGTTTTTATATACATCTGGAGGAATTAGGGATTGCAAGAAAATTGGGAGCTAACTGATTCACCCCCCTCTCAATTATTCTAACAATTGGTATCAAAGCATACAGTGCTTAGAAATAAATTTTTGAAGGACTTAAATTAAAGATCACAATATGTATAAGAGAGACGCAATAAAGCTGAACAAGGAGAACTTCTCGACATGGAAAAGTAGAATGAGAATATACCTATAAAGGATTGGAGAGGACATTGAAATATACCTAGATAATGAATTCATTCTACCTACTGCACCCTTCATTATTAATTAGATGAAGGAGAAACATGAACATAATGTTATAATGGTGGAGATTGCTTCTTCACTTACCGGTGCTGAATTTGAAGATATCAAGTCATGTACATCAAGCAAGAAGATGTGGGATAAGATTACACTAGTTTATGGAGGAGAAGCAAATGTACAGAGAAATAAAGTTGAAAGTCTCCGGGGAAAATTGGATTATATGAGAATGAAAGGAGAGAACATAACACAGTACAGTACCAAACTTAAGGAATTTATGAATGATATTCGAGGAGCTAGTGGAACTATTATTGAAGACACTATTGTGAGTAAGGTTCTTAGAACTTTATTTGCCTATATATTCTATAAGAGTCTATGCAATACATGAAATGAGAGCAGCACCTGGAAATAATATTACTGTTGATAGTCTTGTTGGAAGGTTCATTTCTTTTGAGCTGAATAATTTTGACAACAGTGTTGTACCTTCTATGGAATTTACATTTATGTCTACTTTGAAAATTGGTAAATCTAGTAGCAAACATATAATCAAAAATAACAGTGATGGTGATAGTGATGATAAGGAACTTGATAAACTTGAATCTTTAATGGTTAGAAGATTGCACAAAGGTAAAGGAAGATACAAAGGTAAACTACCTTTGATATGTTTTAATTGTAAAGAGATTGGCCATTTTGCTGCAAGATGCCCTAACAGAAATAATGATGAAATAAATGATAGATCTAATGACATAAAGGATAACCGAGACTACACAAGAAACTGACAGTATGATAATTGAGATTACAAAGATAAAGGCAAGAAGGCTTGTTACATTGCTAAAGATAAAGATAATGACAGTGGTTCAGACAGTGAATATATTGAGACATTGTTTGTAGCTTTGAAAGATGATTCAGATGAATATGAAAGGTATGTAGAAACAACACTTATTTATAAATTTAGTAAGCATGACATTTGGGTTATTGATAGTTGCTATACACATCACATTCCTGGAGATAAAGGAAAATTTGAATTTCTTGAACATTATGATGGTGGATCTGTTAGAATGGGAAATGATACAAAAGGTACTATTATGTTGAACAATCAAATCAAATGTGAGAATGCATATTGGGTAAAAAGACTTAATTTTAATCTATTGAGTGTTTCACAGTTGAATAAAATAGGTCACCGAGTTGCATTTGAAAATAGAAAAGCTAGAATCTATTATGGAATAGGAAAGTTGATCGGCACTGGTGAACAATCAAAAGGTAACCTATTCTATCTTGACACTGCTGAAACTACTTGCTTATTGGAAAAGAATGAAGATATATGGTTATGGCATAAAAGGCTTTTTCATGTAAATATTAATAATATGGTTAATATTAGTAAGAAAATAAAATTTAGAGGCTTAGTGATCTTATCTAAACTAGACCATGTAATGTGAAAAAATTGTCAAATGGGAAAGATGTCAAAATCTAGTTTTAAGAGAAAGAATTTTTCATATAATAATATTTTGGAGTTAGTTCATACAGACCTATGTGGACCAATGAGAACATAGAGTTATTATGGGGACAAATACTTTATTTTATTTATTGATGACTACTCTAGAATGATGACTATCATTTTCCTAAAAGAAAACTCTGAAGCATTTAAGATGTTTAAATGGTACAAAGGTAAAGTGGAAAAACAAACTGGTAGAGAACTGAAGTCTTTGAGATCTGATAGAGGAGGTGAATTTATTTCTGATGATTTCACAAACTTTTTCAATGAGTATGGAATCAAAAGATAGGTTTCTTCACCGAGGACACCACAGCTTAAAGGAATTGCTAAAAGAAGGAATAGATCAATTGTGGATTATGCTAGAACACTGATGATTGAAAAGAATGTTGCACAAACATACTAGAGAGAAGTAGCTAGTACTATTTTATACACACTGAACTGAGTACAACTGAAGAAAGATACAAACAAAACACCTTAGGAGTTATGATATGGTTATACACCTAATGTGAGGTATTTTAGAATATTTGGAAGTCATTGTTATATTCAAAAAGATTATCAAAATGGTAAATTTGATTCAAAAATCCACGAAGGAATATTTCTTGGATATTCTACTAAGAGTAAAGCTTACAAATGTTTGAACAAGACTTCTAACAAAATCATTGAAAGTGAAAATGTGAGAGTTGATGAATTTGCTGAGAAGAATGATGAGGAAAGCATGATAGAACAGGAAGATTATAGCAGATTTTTCTACATGGAAGAACCTGGTACTATATCGTTGCAGATGCCTAATGTTACCATGTAATAGGGTAATTTCATCAGACAATAGGAAGCATGGACTGAGAATCAGGAAAATACTAAAACTGAAGATCATGAACAAGAACACAATGAACCTACAGGAGAAGACAATGAAGAATAGAGAATTGAACCTGTAATTGCTAAATATGTGATAAGACATCATCCACAGAATCATATTATTGGAGATAAAAGAGCTGGCATGATGAAAAGAAGTAAGTTGAAAGACAACACATGTTTAATTTGTGAATTGGATCCTAAGAATGTTAGAGATGCATTAGAAAATGAAGAATGGATTACTGCAATGAATGAGGAAATTGAGCAAATACAGAAAAAAAAGACATGGACATTAGTACCGAGATCAAGTGATAAGAATTTCATTGGCACCAAATGGATATTCATAAACAAATTGAATGAGAATGGAGATGTAACCAAAAATAAAGAAAGATTAGTTTGTAAAGGGTATACACAAGAAGAAGGGATTGACTACGAAGAAACTTTTGCACCCGTTTCTAGACTTGAAGGAGTTAGAATATTACTTCCATATGCGGCATATAAAGGAGTTAGAATATTACTTCCATATGCGGCATATAAAGGATTCAAATTAAATCAGATGGATGTTAAGTCTAGATTTTTTAATGGAATACTGGAAGAAGAGGTATACATTGAAGAGTCTAAAGCATTTGTTGATCCTCATCAGACAAACATGGTATGTAAGTTACACAAAGATTTATATGGATTGAAACATGCACCAAGAGCATGGTATGAAAGACTATACTCCTATCTTATAAGTATTGGATTTATTAGAACAAGCGATAACAACAATTTTTATTTGAAAGGAGGAAATGATGATAAGACCCTTATTGCTGAAATTTTTGTTGATGATATTTTATTTGGAGGTAATGATAACCTATGCACTTCATTTGCTGATGAAATTAGGAAGGGATTTGAAATGTCAATGTTTGGAGAGATCAATTTTTTTCTTCGCTTGCAAATTTTACAACAAACTGCAGGTATCTACATTACTCAATCAAAATACATCAAGGAAGTATTGAAGACATTCAGAATGGAAGAATCAAAACCAGTCAAAACACCTATGGTGATAGGATGAAAAATTACAAAAGAAGACAAGACACCTGAGGTAAATCAGACTTTGTATAGATCTATGATTGCAAAATTGATATATTTTATACACACAAGACCTAACATTGCACACGCAGTTGGAATTATTGCAAGATTTTATGCTAATCCCATAGAATCGCATATGACTGTTGTAAAAAGAATTTTTAGATATTTGAAGAATACTAAGGATTATGGACTATGGTACAAAAGGGAAGGAAAGTTTGAATTGAAAGTTTATATTGATGTTGATTGGGTTGGGAACATTGATGATAGAAAGAGAACTACTGGTGGAGCATTATTTATTTGAGAAAGATTAGTTACTTGGATAAGAAAGAAGCAAGGATGCATATCTCAGTCAACTACAGAAGCAGAATATGTTGCTTCTGCTACAAACTATTAGAACATAGCATGGATCAAATGACTTTTGAAAGGCATGATTGAAGAGATCACTGACCCTGTGATAATTTAGTGTGATAATACAAGTGCAATAAATATTTCAAAGAACCCTATGATGCATGCAAAAACAAAGCATATATCCATCAAATAGCACTACTTGAGGGAACACGTACAAGATAAACAAGTGATACTGGAATATCTACAATCAAAAGAACAACTTGCAGACACATTCACCAAACCCTTACCGAAGGATATATTTGAGTACTTGAGAGGTAGACTAGGGGTTCATCCCTTGTCTATTGGTCACTAAGATGACTACGAGGTTGCATCAACCTACATGAAATCATAATATCAATCATGTTGATACAAATTTGAACTGGACTGACATAGACAAACCAATACACTGCAAGGTACTTACTGCACCAAACACTAGAGATATTTTTTTTGGCTACTGAAGAGATATATATTTCTTTTTGGCATTTTTGTCAAAGGGAGATAATGATCAATGAAATATATATCCATAAAAGGGAGAAAAGAGAAAGGGAGAGAAATATCTATCTATAGAGAGATTCAAGAACATAAGATTCAAATCTGTAGGGAGAGTCTGCATGGTGAGTTTTTAATGCTGAAATAGTTTATATATTCAAGCTAGGGAGAGCTGCAAAATTGTTACAGTTGTAGAATAGAAGTTTGGTAGTTGTTGTATGGCATTTTTATATTGCATATTTCATATTGTATTCCTGTCAATGCCAAAGGGAGAGATTGATGAACTACAATTGATTTTATGTTTGAATTCAATTGTTGATAGTCAACCTAGTTATAGATGTGATGATAAACATTATCAGTTAATGTATTGTCATTGATGTCAACTTATTTGAGTATCATTATGGTGACAAATATGTATTATAGATTGAAGATCTGGAACAAATAAATTTTATGTGGCTGGTAAATGAAGAGTTTTGTATACACCAAGAGACAGTGAACACTGAGTAAAACATAGTGTATACCAAGCACAGTAATAACTGAGCTAGGGATCGCTGACACATCACGGTATTGATCAAGCAATTTTAATCAAACCAAGGCCAACTAGAATGTTGAGTTAGAAATTGATGATTTAGAGGTAACTGATAAGGTTTGTTATATTGATCAACGGTTATGAAAATTCAAGAAAGATCAAACGATAGAGATTGAAACATGTTTTTAACACAACTGTTAAGGATGCTTTAAGTGGAAAAATCAACGATGCAGGTTAACAGGAAAAATATAAAGGATGGAAAATAAATGAGTTATGATGTCTATATAAGAGACAAGAGATTCATTTTGAATCACACCTGATGCACACATACAAAGTTTATGCATGACTGATCAAACTCGTTAAAGACAGAACCAAGTGTTTTCTACAGACATCACTGAGCAACAGAGGAAAGAGAATTACCGAAAAGAACATAGTATGAAATATGAGATGAACTGAAGTGAACAAATTGATCAAAGGTATTATGTACTTAGAATAGATCTAAAAATTTTCAAAATAGAGTTGTATTTGAATCAGATCATTACTATATCAGTTTGACCATTGTTACAGATAAATCTCTTAATGGAGTAGGACGTGAAAGTATTTATTATGAAATTCTAATGAATTTTGAGAGTTTTCTTTTTGACCCCATAGTGAATGCATGGTCAAGAGAGAAATCTTAGTTTTAAATCCTATAACCAAGTCACATTTAACAGTGTGCATACAACCTTTAACAGGGTTGGCTCTTCACTGAGCTAACTTCAGAAGAGTGAAATATTTTGGGTTATCGATCCCAGGTGTTTTTTTCCCTTAGCAGGGTTTCCACGTTAAAAATCTATGTTTCAATCTGAATGAATTTTTTGGATTTTTATTTTACTTTACACTTTACTTTATTGACCTTGATTGGTAATCACAGTATTAATTTACTGATACTTGGTAAACATTATATGACTAAAGTTTGAGATTACAAAATACATTTCACTGAGTTGAATTATATATTTGAAATTTTTTTTATATACATCTGGAGGAATTGGGGACTGTAGGATAATTGGGATCTAACTAATTCACCCCCCTCTCAGTTATTCTAACAAAGTCTAACGACCCACAATCATCCTCCAAAAGTGCTTCTTCAGATAAAGGAGTATCTTAGTATGATATGGTGGATTATCTTTGTATTTGATAAATAATTGAATAATTAAAGATAATGAGATTGTATTTGATTATTCTTATCCTATATTTGTGGATAAAATTGATGTTCTGATGAAGAGTAAAAGGGACTTCTTACATAGCATGAATGCAGGGACAGCCTACAATAAGGTTATATGTGAGAGTATAGGGCATGACATGGATAATCATGGGAAAAATTGTTAGTCCTAATTTAATAGGCAATGTGATTGTACCTGAAAATTACTTACCAATATTATTAAGGCTACAAAGAGGAATATAACTAGGATGGATAAGAGACGTGACTACTTTTATTTTATACAACAAGTGAATGCTACATAGATTAAGAGATGAACTATTATCAACTATATTACATCTTATAATATTACCATTAATAAGGACAACAATCATGAGGAGATTACATTGATCTTGAACTTCCAAAGAAGGTAGCACATGTTGGTGGAATTCAATTTTTTTTCTTTTGGTTCATGCATACAATCAAGAATAATTGCTACCTCATTTGACCTAGAAGGATGTAAAAATATGAATGCAAGTATATGAATGGATCTAAATCAAACATTTTCATGCAAAAATTATATCTAAAACTAAAAAATTATAATTATGTAAAAATATTATGGTTCACCAAAATGTAATGGTGGAAAATGGGTTCACTAATTTATGCATGCAAACTAGGAAATAGACCTTTTTCCCTTGATTAGATTAAGGAGAGTGGATCCACTTTGCTTAAACTTAAATTCATTGAAAAGGATTGAACACAAGGTGAATTCAAGACTCCTTGTTTGATTTAAGATTGACTATACATAAAATTTGAATTAGATGCTAGACCTAGGGAAAAAGATGAGAAATTGAGGGTTTTAAACATACACAACAAATCACAAAACATATATGTAGACAAAATTTACAAATCTAGAAAGAGCATATAAAAAGGAATTTGTATCCAAAATTTGAGTTAAAAGTGGGGATTCAATGCCACTTGCGGCACCCTTGATCCAAGAAGGTCGAATGTGGATTGGTTGGTTTTCATTAAGGATGATTGGTAAAAAACTCAATACATCATCCTAATGAAGCAACTAATCTTTGATTAAGTAACCTTTAACCCTAATGGGAAATCATTTAATTATCGATCAAGGACATATTTTCTTATATAGAATTTTCGCTATATGTGAAACACAGTTAATCTAGAACCTACCAAAATATAGAACTCAGCTGAAAACAAGTACATTAAAGAATTTTATACCAATCACAACATAGGTATCTTTGGTTGTGGGTAAAATAGTGAGGTTTTGTGTGACAGAATTAGTGTTTGAAAAAATTAACCAAAATTAACTAATTAGCAAAAGGACTAGCACAAGAATCTTAACTAACTAAACCTATGAACCTACAATAACAATATAAGAGATTAACTTAAAAACTTATATTAACCATGCATCATGACAAGGAAATTAAATAACAAATGAACTACTCTAGTTAACAAGTATAACTGAAATTGTACTCATTAAATTGCAAATAACTACTTTTACACTACTAGAGAATTAAATCACCTTAAGTGGCCCTTTCTTTGGGACATGTAACCTTGAATTAACACAATACTCTTCTTAAATAGAAATCACCATCCACCTTTTTAGTAACAATAACAAAACTATAGTAATGAGCTAATTGCAATGCTAGCTGGAACAAAATCTAATACTATGATTTTATCAACTATCAACTAAATTTTCTCAATAGAGTTCTCTACATTTTATAGGATAGAGATATTGATGCAGGAGCATCCTAGGTGTAAGGGTAATCTTGCATCACCCAAAAATATGTCTATCTATTCAATAAGGGTTGTTTTGTACAAAGCTGCTATTTTTGGAAACTTACTATTTTTAGTAAGTTGGTCGTTTGAACTCAGAATGTTCTAATTTTCTAGGTGAAGATTCATCTTAGTCATATAACAATGCCAGTTGAATTTCATTGCCAGATCATCTATATTGGAGAAGTTAATAAGGATTTACTGTAGAGATTTTAGGGTGCAAAACCTTTGGGCTCAATTTTTAGGACCTTAGAGGCTCCGGATCGAGGTCGAACCCCCGGCTGACTAGTGCTTTGCAAGTCAAGCACTGTAGATCGCGATGTCCCCTTTCTGAAAAGTGGTTATAATAGCCAAACGGAGCTATGGTTCAAAAGTTATGGCTTCTGGAAGTTGGGCTACCTAATCTCATGTTTTGTAAATATTTAAAGCCGACCCTTTTGTAATAAAAGTGAAAAATAATTAAATGCTAAGGGTAGTCGGCCTTAATGGCTAGATTTCTGGAAAATTCTCAGGCGGTGGAAAATTGCCTATTTAACGAAGGCCCGTGGTGTTTTCTAGGGTAGTTCTAGGTGGTTATTTGACGCTTTGTCCTACAAATTATTGTAAGGGATGCCCATGTGGCTTTTGATATTTTTATTCTGAAGTTTGTAATTCCACATTTGTGGAGCCAATAAGAAGCCAATTTTCTATTCTTGCAAATTTCTATTGTTTCTCTTTGTTTCTGTCGTGTACTTGTGGTATTAAGGGAAGTCCCCTTCATCAAGTGGTATTAGAGTGAGAAGTTCTTGAGTGTGTAGACAGATCGCCAACTGTGAGGCAGTTTGCACCAGGACCGTGGTTAGGGTTTCAGCAATAAGTGTGAAAATTCCTCCATGAAGGGACCGTGGCGAAAGAGTCGGAGGTGTACTGCCTGAGGTTAGAGCCCTCCAGAGACAAGTGCAAGCATTGCAAGAAGAGATTTGCAGAGGCATGAATCTTGTCATAAGAGAGGAAAGTGAGGATGAAGCCAACGTAGAAGGAGATTTTGATCAGGAAGGCGAAACTTTGAACCAACAGGAGGAAAGGCTTTTTTGGGCCATTTCAAAGATTGGGAAAAGACCTAAGCTTGAGGTTCCCACATTTTTGGGAAATCTTAACCCAGAAGAGTTGATCGATTGGATCAATGAAATAGAAGAATATTTTGAGTATGAAGATATTGAGGATCCTTATAGGGTCAAATTTGCAAAGGCCCGACTGAAGGGTCATGCGAAGATCTGGTGGTAGGAGATTCAGTTGGAGCAAAATAGAAGAGGAAAGGAGAAAATTAGAAGATGGGATAAGATGGTGGATAAATTGAAGCAACAATTCATTTTTGTTGATTATGAGCTTAATCTACTAAAGAAAATCCAAGGTTTGAAGCAAGCAACAAAATCTGTCCAAGAGTATACGGAGGAGTTCTATCGAATCCTCTTCTTAACAGGCCATGTGGAAGCTGACAAGGAGAAAGTTTCCTGTTACCTTAATGGGTTGAGGCCAACATTCAGGAGGAGTTGAACCTGATTCGAATGAACAGTATTGAAGAGGCCTACCATTTTTCCCTAAAGGTAGAGAAAAAGTTGAACAAGAAGTTTGAAAGCAGGCAAAGCGGAAGAGGTCACGGTGGAAGATCTGGTGGATGATCTTATAGAGGCCGAAATGAAGATCAGAAAAAGAAGGATAAGGCCAGTAGTAGTCAGTGTCAGAGGGGAAATAATTTCAATCAAAATAATAGAGATCAAAGAGGAAGAGGATGAGAACAAGGATCAAGAAGAGTAGGCTTCCGTGGAACATGTTTTCATTGTGGAGAAGAAGGTCATAGGGCATATGAATGTCCTCAATGCCAAAGAAGGGCAGATAGGAGAAATGATGGCTAGGCTAGAGTTGCACATGTGGATGAAGATGCAAAATCATCTCATTCTGAAGATGCTGAAGGAGGAGAAGTCCTAGTTAACAGAAGAGTCCTTCTGAGTGGTGAAAATGAACCTGAGCAAAGGAGAAGCTTGTTTCGCACTAGGTGCAAGTGTGAGAATAAGTGTTGTGATGTGATTATTCATAGTGGAAGTATTGACAATATGGTGTCAGAAGAGATAGTCAAAAAGTTGAATCTCAAGAGGCAGAAACACCCACATCCATAACAGATTGACTGGGTGCAAGATGACCACAAGGTCATGGTTAATAAAAGTGCCTAGTAAAGTTTAAGATTGGAAGGTACTATGATGAGGTACTATGTGATATCATACCTATGGATGCTTGTCATATGTTGCTAGGAAGGCTGTGGCAGTTTGAGAGGCATGTTGTACATGATGACCATGCAAATACATATTCCCTAACAAAGGATGGAGTGCAACATAAGCTAAAACCACTGAACAATATAGAAGAAAAGGTATGTATTAATGCAAGAATAACTTTTGTTGATGGAAGAAAATTCCTAGAGGGTATGAAGCATGAGCATATGTGTTTTGCTTTAATTCCAAAAGATAGTAAGGAGGAAGTAGAAGATGTGCCTGTAGAAGTTGTAGATCTGTTGAATGAGTTTCAGGATATTATATCCGATAATGTGCCCGATGGACTACCACCAGTAAGGAAGATCAATCATCAGATGGACTTGGTCTTAGGAGCCAGTTTGCCAAACAAGGCAGCGCACAGAATGACACTAGCAGAAAGTGAAGAATTGAAAAGACAAGTGCAAGAGTTGTTGCAGAAGGGTTTGATTCATGAGAGCTTGAGTCCATGTCCTGTGTAGCCAGTATTAGCACCAAAGAAGAATGGAGAATGGAGGATGTGCACAGATTCTAGGGCTATCAACAAGATCACAATCAACTACAAATTTCATAGCCACGGATGGATGATATTATAGATTATTTGAGTGGAGCTGTATACTTCTCAAAGATAGATCTTAAGAGTGGATATCACCAGATTCATATTAGAGAAGGAGATGAATGTAAGACTGCCTTTAAAACAAAGGAGGGACTTTTTGAGTGGTTGGTCATGCCCTTTGGGCTAACCAATGCACCAAGCACTTCCATGCGGCACATGAATGAGGTCTTGAAAGAATTTTTGGGTAAGTTTGTCATTGTTTACCTAGATGATATTCTGATCTTTAGTAAGACATTGGAGGTGCATCTAATGCATATTCGTAGGGTTTTGGAGAAGTTGAGGGTAGAAAAATTGTTGATTAATTTGAAGAAGTGCAGTTTTGTGAAGGAGTTAGTGTATCTGGGATTTGTAGTTTTAGCAAAAGGACTGAAAACGGAACTGGAGAAAGTGAAGGCTATCCTAGAATGGCCTACTCCAAGGAGTGCTACTGAGGTAAGATCATTTCATGGTTTGGCTAGCTTTTATAGAAAGTTTATTAGAAGTTTTAGTAGTATTTGTCGTCCCTTGACTGAAACAATGAGAGGGGATAGGAAAGAGTTTAAGTGGACTAAAGGGGCTGAGAAGAGTTTTGAACTGTTAAAACAAAAAGTTACAGAACAACCTGTTTTAGCACTTCCTAATTTTAATAAGGTGTTTCAAGTAGACTATGATACTAGTCGTACTGGAATAGGAGTTGTTTTGAGCCAAGAAGGCAAACCTGTTGCATATTTCAGTGAGAAGTTAAATGATGCCAAGAGAAAATATTATGTTTATGATCAGGAATTTTATGCTATAATTCAGGCATTGAAGAAGTGGAGACACTATTTGCTTCCTAAGGATTTTGTTTTATATACTGACCATTAAGCTTTGCAATATTTGAATAGTCAAGGAAACTTGAATCAAAGACATTTGAAATGGGTTAAATTTTTGCACACTTACACATTTATTTTGAAACACAGGAGTGGAAAGTCTAACAGAGTTGCAGATGCTCTTAGCAGAAGACAACTTTTGCTAACAGAGATGCAGATCGAGGTGGTTGGGTTCAAGGAACTCAAGAGTTTG
>MU227948.1:3764527-3787450 GCA_018584345.1 Thuja plicata | reverse complement strand
AAGAAGTTTGGGCCATGTAAGATATTGAAGAAGCATGATTCAGGAAATGCTTATGAGGTAGAATTGCCTACTGAGTTGAATATTTCACCAGTATTTAACATTGTAGATTTGATAGAGTACCATGAAGCGGGTGTTGAAGGTGAGGTCACAAAAACATAGTGGAGTATTCCAGCTACTACTTCAGCTACCAAGGAGATTGAAGATATACTAGATAGTCATGTTGGCAGAAGCACAAGGAATAGGACATATGAAGAATATCTGGTCAAATGGAGAGGATGACCTGTAGAAGATTCATCATGGCTGACAAAGGAGGAGGTTGACCACATTGGTTTTCCTCTGCACACCTGAGACGTGACAGGGTCACTTCTCAAATTACCCTGTGTGTCTGATGCAGGAGCTTCCTGGGTGTAAGGGCAATCTTGCATCACCCAAAAATATGTCTTTCTATTCAATAAGGGCTATTTTGTATAAAGCTGCTATTTTGGGAAACTTACTATTTTTAGTAAGTTGGTCGTTTGATCTCAGAATGTTCTAATTTTCCAGGTGAAGGTTCATCTTAGTCATATAATAATGCCAGTTGAATTTCATTGCCAGATCATCTTTATTGGCGAAGTTATTAAGGATTTACTGTTGAGATTTTAGTGTGCAAAACCTTTGAGCTCAATTTTTAGGACCTTAGAGGCTCCGGATTGAGGTCAAACCCCTAGTTGACTGGCGCTTTGCAAGTCAGGCACTGTAGATCGCGATCTCCCCTTTCCGAAAAGTGGTTATAATAGCCAAACGGAGCTACGGTTCAAAAGTTATGGCTTCCGGAAGTTGGGCTACCTAATATCATGTTTTGTAAATATTTAAAGCCGACCCTTTTGTAATAAAAGTGAAAAATAATTAAATGCTAAGGGTAGTCGATCTTAATGGCTAGATTTCTAGAACCTTCTCGGGCGGTGGAAAATTGCCTATTTAAGGCCCGTGGTGTTTTCTAGGGCAGTTCTGGGTGGTTATTTGAGGCTTTGTCCTAGAGATTATTGTAAGGGATGCCCATGTGGCTTTTGATATTGTAATTCTAAATTTTATAATTCCACATTTGTGGAGCCAATAAGAAGCCAATTTTTTGTTCTTGCAAATTTCTGTTGTTTCTCTTTGTTTCTATCGTGTACTTGTGGTATTAAGGGAAGTCCCCTTCATCAGATATCAAAGCAACTAATATTAGTAGATTTAAAATATTTCATTACACTTGTTACTCTTCAAAATATTTTGACTTATTCACTAATAGAAAGCACACCAAATCAAAACTAAAAACATGGAATATTAAATAAGACACAACCATGCATCATGGGGCAAGTGGTTGAATCTATGTGAGACTTTTTCCTTAAATTGAACAATCACTACCAGTCACCTTGTACAACCCATGTCATTCATGGAAATGATGGGTTCAAATACACCATAACACATAAAGTTTCCTTAATTGAAGGTTTGACCATATCTTCCCCATAGCAGGAATTAGTTCATCATCACATCTTCTAGTTTTTTGGTTGTAGATAAGATCAAACAAGAGAGGATATAAACATCACATTAAAATATCTCAAAATATCACAATTAATCAAGATTTGTAATCATTTCACATAGAATTAGAGATATAATATATAAAATTATATCATGTATATAATAACCATCATAATGTACTCAAGTATAACCATGTCTTAGAGAATTTTTCTAAAATATCATGAAACTTAACCTTAAATAACCCCAAAAAGACACCAACCATAGAATCATCATGGATGTAAATTGTGTTACTAGGATCACAATGTTGCTTAGAAACTTTCCTAAAAAATCATTAAAAAGGTGTAGATCGATTTCAGACAAACCAAGATTGACTTTACTATTTTGGATCTATGAATCTCAATCTATAGGTCTATGTATGATTTGTCTAATTCCAAATCGGTGTCTTCCAATCTTGTTGCTTACGCATGAAAAGATGAGAAAATGTTGAGTTGATTGGGGTTTGCCTAGGCCAAACCCCAATTTTGGAATTAATCATGGAATTGAATTGAAATGTAATTGACTTGAATACTCCAAAGTAGAAAACTAAATCTTATACCTCAGACTTGTTGATGTAATTTTATTTGATTGTGATCACATGTGTTGATGCAATAACATGTCATGAAGGAGATCAATCATAAAGACATGATTACATGAATATTGTTGTAACTTTCTACTCTATAATGCTTACATAGAAAGAAGACTTGAAGGATAAGGTGGGATGAAATGTCAATTAATTTTTTGAGATTGTTTAATCTTATATGTGTTGGATTGTCCAAATAAATTCAAATAAGGCTCTTATATTGGGTTTTAAGGTGTTTTGTGAATTGATCCAACCTCTAAAAATCATATTGATAACCTAAGATTAAGGGACAAGTGGAAAAAACTTGACATAGACATATTTGAAATTGGGCTCAAGTTGGTGGGTCAATGGTGCCCTAGTTCCATTAACTAGGTCAAGGGTTCCCCAAGTGTCATTGGCCTACAAAAGAAACATAGTTAAGAAAAAAGCCAGGTATACACAATCCAAGACAACAATTTGGATCATTGTGCAAATATTTGAGATCAAATCATTAGTATTTCAACCAAAAATATGCTTTGATATGAGATAGGAGATCACACACTATGGATAGAGCACAACATGTGGTCTAAATTGTATAAGTTTACAATTTGCAACACTAGAATGTTCACAGTAGCTCATATGCAATTTAGATAGTATGAAATTTAAGAGGAACAATTTCATGCCTTGATTTTTTTCATTTGTTTTGGACTTATCTTAAATTTTTTTTTCTAATACAATTAATAAAGTAAAAATAAAATGATTTTAGTGAAAAGATAGTACTTTAAAAAAAATTTAACTTGATTCCTGTTGCAAACATCTCAAGGAATAAGTCATGATCTTGATTTTATATATTTGATTACTCTAACAAAAATATGTAGATGCATAAATGACACAAATTTTAAATTAAATTTTATTTTAACCCAAGCTAATCAATTCCCAATTAGTTTTTAACTGCCAAATTGAGTGCATGCCATTTCAAATTTCATGTTAGGTTGTTGTATAAAAGCATACAACTTTAATCCACTCTAATCAATAAAAGCTAAAGACCAAAATCCATATGAATATCACATAGTATTACCATTTGAGTCTAAAGAATTTATTGCATCACCAACTAACTTACATAAATATCTACACTTAATGATATACTAGAGAATATGACATGATTTTATATTTATTTAACCTTTCTTACAAAACTATTTTATTAGAACCTAAATGTTTGAGAAAAGAAAAATCCTTAGAAAATATGTGTTGGGGTAAAATTTCATTGCCAAGAACACAAGCTGCAGTATGCCCTTCGTAGAGAAAAATATTTCCCCAAAGAGATGATTGATTTAAGATGATATAATATGTACAATTATACAATCCTAAATTATAAGCACTTGTGTTCTCTATAATGTAACAATTGTTTAGCACCTATCTTGTTGTATTTACATTATACATTTACATTCTATGACTTCATAACTACACTTAATGCCTACCTAATTCAAATATGGGTCCCCTAATCTCTCTAACTAGAGAAAAATCAAGGTAGGATCTAATTTCTAAATATCCTCCTCTATTTTCCTCCAATCACAAAATTAATTCTATCTCTTAGGCCTTTTTTTACTTTCTTTTGGCCTCAGAATTCAATCTTGTCATCAGAATCAACTAGAGTTATGGATCTCACACTATTGTATTTTAGTGACCTATCTCTCAGAATTCATCAAGTTCCTTGGGGAGTCGGGACTAGGTCGACCAAGTCGGCCTTGTCCTAGACAAGGTCATCTAGGTTGCTTGTCCTAGGAGATTGAGCCCAGATTTAGGGCTTGGGTCCACTTTGATGGATTGGAAAGGTTTCTAGATCTATCGTCATCTTAAGAACCATATCCCTAACATTGGCTGCTCAATTATGACTCCCAAAGTCACCATAAAAGAAAACTATTTGCTTCATTTTGTCATATGTGATTCAAGTGCAAGGTGAAATCCCCAATTTGACAACAATTGATTGCAAGGTGGAAGCTCGAGTTATATGACATCCATTGAAGAAAGGGTTTTTTTTCAAAGACTTCAACCACATCAAGCATCTACATTTTCAAGCAAGCATTTAAAGACATCAATTTATACGTTATCATGGAGTTTCAAACAAATGTTGAGGATGGCTAGGAATACTTTTTTCCTCTAGGGCTTGGTAAGATTTCCCTGTTCTTTTTAAATTTAGGAATTGATACTTCATACTTTCATGTTTTTATTTAGACACATTCAATAAAACATTGTTTGCATTTACATGCTAGAGTTCCACTCTATAACACATAGGATTATATCTAGTCATTTACTTATGCATTCCATCTCATTAGCATTCTAGACATACTCTACATTAGCGAGAACAAAACATTGTACATATTCTAATGGATATCTGTGGAGGTGAGAATCACAAAAATAGGGGTTCACTAAGGAAGAAACCTATATATCCATACACACATACACTTTTTCAGATATATAGGTTACATAAGTACAAATCCAATTATAGATTCGGGAACTAGATCTGGAGGCCCACACGGTGACTTTCTGCAATTCTTTCCAGAAGCCCTCTAGACAAGGTCATCTAGGTTGGCCTTGTCCTTGACAAGTTCATACAATTCAACCATGTCCTTTTCAAGATCATAAATTTTTAGAATAGTCAGACACATATTCCTGGTTTCCAGATCTGAAATTTAGCTAAATCCAAGACTCTGAAAGTTGGAAAATTTCGGTTTAAAGTGCAATATTTCACTTCCTTTTTCATGTGCACACATTCTTATCTCTATTTACCTACATTTATTTTCATATATCATACTTGTATTTCATATTTACATATCATTTAAAATTTATATTGGAATCAATCAAGTCCAACCCTATAAAGCATTGATCCTGAGTTGGCACCCTAACTCACTTGGTTGTGCTTACCAGGTCTATCTTGTGGGCAAGGTTTTTTTATTCTAATGTATAATAGTACCCAAATTATTTGGTGAGTAATATAAATTACAACATTGTTCATTTCTCACCATTTCCTATTATACATTTTGGTGAACCTGAACCTTTCAGGCATTATACCTTTTTTGTTGGTTAGTTAGATATTGTATGCATTTAAAATTTCAAAAATAACAAAAACATTGTCATTTTAGTGTTAGATTTCCTTTTCATGAATTTTAATTAGCTTATATCTACTTTTTATTTCTTTCATTATCTTATTTTTTTCATCTTAAAATCATAAAAAGAAATCAAAATTTCTTGTCTTTTCATTTCTTGCATTAATTTATATTTTGAAAATTACAAAAAAAATTGTATTTCACTGGTCTTTTAGCTTTTTCCAACATGTATGATTTCTTTATTCATGAGTAATTTGATGATTCCTCTAGTAGTCATGATTTTAAGAACCCTTTTGATTCATCTAGTAGTTATGAATCTATTATGATAATTGAAGCCGTTGATGACTTCATCTCCACTCAATCTTCCTCTACATCTCTTCAACCAACCATTTAACAAAAATTTCTTACCTTGCTTCATTTGATTAAATATGGTTTCAACAATTAAACACCTAAATCATTTTTCCACGCTCAACATATGATAACCAATAAGGCTGTGATAACTATCAAAGGATGCACTCAATAAAATTATTTCCAAATAGTTAACAAAACTATGATTATTGTTAAGGGTTATCCTCAACAATATTATTCTCACTTTTTCACTACACCTGTAATTACGGTTAAAGGATATAATCAACAAAGTTATTTGTAAACTTTGAACAAACCTATTGTAACTATGAAAGGAAAATCTACAAGTCCTTTAGATTTTATTGAGGATTACCATGTGGTGGCTTACACCTATCATACACAAAATAATCATCAACCCTCTAATCCATTTTTCCCTACTTATTTACCACCTTCTCAACCTATTCTTATCTCCCAATCTTGGAAAGGAGTATGATTTGATAGAACAACTGTGTGCTACTCCTACTAAGATTTTTCTTTGGGAACTTCTTCAATCTTCCCCTAGATATCATGAAGCCTTGTAAAAATATTTAACCACTCTTCCAACTTCACCACCTAATCAGGATAACATCAATTCCTTTTTGAAATTTATGCATGCTACTCTTGTCCTGACTCAGATTATCTTTACTTGGGATAATTTACCTTCTAAAGAAGTTCAAGATCAACATGATGTTCTTATGATAGTTGTCCTTATCAATGGTAAGATCATTCTTAGGACCTTAATTGATAATGGGTTTGGATTAAATGTTTATAGTATGGACATGTTGAAAGATATTAAAGTTGATATGTCAACTACTAAACCTGATTTGATTCCTATTCCTAGCTTTGACAATATTTCTAAGAGAAAATTAGGCATTATCACCTTACTTGTTAAGGTAGGTCCAATTATTCTAGACACTCCTATTCATGTGATGCATGGACCTCTTAATTATAACCTTATTTTGGGAAGACCTTGGCTACATACTATGCATGTTGTTCCCTCAACTATTCATTAAAAATTCAAGTTTATCTACAACAATTTGACATACACAATTCTTGCACACGATAGACCGAATAGTTGTTTGCATATTGAATCAGACAATAAACCTATATCTATTGAAGGAAAAAAAGATCAAGAATATAAGGATAATCCTCCTTCTACTAGTATCCTTTTGGATGATGATTGGGGATTTTTATGTTTCATACCAACTTATATTGGAGAGTATAAAGTCCCATCATTTTGTTGGCTAATATACTTATCACCTAGCTCTATTTTCTCACTCCCACAGAGGTGACAAATGCAACCATAATAGAATCAACCTCAAAGTAACTAAAATTGATTGATTCTATACTTATTTTTAAAGGTTGCAGCTACCTTCATATGATTTGAAAATGAAATTCTAACTTAAATATCACTTTTAACCAGAAATCAATCAAAGGTGGACTTTTAACCAGGAAGTTAATAAGGCAGTAAGTTTACAAATACAGCAACTTTAAAATATTAACAGTGTCTACATAATTCCATAAGATCTCATTCATAGATAATACCTCCAATCATCCAAAATCATATAAAAATATAAGCTTCAACTCATGCATTTTTTGATATCTTTTCACATGAAAAGAATTCACGCATTCTGATTCAAAGATCAAATATGCATAAGTCCAGTATCATAACTTGAATTAAAACTTCTAACAAACAAAACATCTAACTGAGAAATAAAAATTGTAGTGTTTTTTCTCTTAAGAGTCAATCAAATTTCACCCAAAAGATACAGAAAATCTAAACATCTTACTATATAAACTACTACAGATAACGGTTCTTCAGAACCGTTACTTTCCAAGTCTTTAAAACTGATAAAAATAAATTCTTTTGGAAAATAATATTTTTAGAAAATAAACTCATAAAATATTTTATGCCTCTTCCACTTCTAACCCTTGGAGGCTCACCTCCTCTAACTCTTCAATATTATTTTCCACTTCAATCCTCTAATCTTTTGGCGATATTCTCGGTGTATGTTGACATATTTCATTATCCTGTCATAGTAAGGGATGGTGGTGACTTCTAGTCTGATTCTTCATTTTTCCAACTCTTTTTTTGTAACTCTAGTTTCTTGAGGGATTCTGGAAATATCAACCTTAAGGGACTTCAGGATGGTGTATAAATTACTCAACTTATCAAAGATTTTTGTGCTATACTCATGGATGTCCTCTATTTCTTAAGACAATAGTTCTTCATACTATTTCTTAAATTCCCCAAATTCTATAACATTTTCCTTAAATTCATCAGTTAAGTCCACATCCAAGGTACTAAAATCACCCTTAATATCAATCAAATCTTTGAAGTATTGTTCAAGGATCTTATTAAGGTAGATGGTGTAATCTTTATACAATAAAATTTCCAATCTGCTAAGTACAACCAAGAAAATTCAATCTCCTTAGGGTTATCATCTATCTTTCAGATGCCAATACCACTGGTTTCAATTCCATTATATTTTTTATTTTCCTTGCCAAGACGTATGTACTTTTCTTCTCATCTCTCATTTTCTACAATTCCTGAATCAATACTTGCATCTTGTTTGTATTATCAATGTACAAGCCCTTGAGGGTACCCAGATGTTCCAAACCTTGACTTCGTAACTTCATCATCTATTTGGCCAAGGCTTGCATTTTTTCCATACTCCCTTTGAATTTATCTAGGATTTTTGCATCAAGGATGGCTTGGCTGGAACTAGAAGACTCTCATTTGATTGAGCTAAATAATGTAGTCATGAAATCCTTGAGAGGTTTCACTTGAGATAATTGATCTTGCAGCTTATGATTCTTCTTTTTCAAGGCCTTATCCCTTTTTTTCAATGCTCTCATGTGGAATTTGGTGTGATATGCTTCATTTTGTAGGTTAGAGGGACCCATATCAACATGTGAGATCCTAAATTTAGTTTTTGTGATCACATCCATGCCCATATCCTTGACAGTTTTGACTATTTATAGTATGTTGTCCCCAAAATTGGAATCAATAATGATTTGAGACATTCTCTTGGTCTTATAAGGATTTCAGGAACTCTGGAAAAGTAGAGCTACAGTATCTACTTCACCAGTGACCGAGGTTTCTCTTCTTATCTTTTTCTCCACTACTTGTTTTAACCAGTTAGGGGAAGTAAGGTTTGATTCCACATTTCCAGCGTTACTTTTCTCTAGCATGACATTGTTGTTGGAAATAATGGAATGGTGTATACTGAGAGGGGAAGGGTGAATCGGTACCCTTAAAAATTTTATCACTTAACCTTAATCCTTTTAGTAATCAATACATTGTATTACCAACAATTTGTGCAATTCTATCTTTGTGTATGGTATATTAAATCATAAACTCAATTAGCATGTAAACATTCATAGAAACATTCACGAAATGTATTGACACATGACACAATATTTGGTAATGCAGAAAACCCCTGTTAGAAGGTAAAAATTGTGGTGGAGATGAAACCCACAAAACTTCACTATCTACAGAATGGAAGGGGTTGGTTAAGGCTTACAAGTTTGATCACTTCTGATGATCTTACCCTGTTAGGAGTAACATGTAGAGATTGGTTAAGGTCTACTTAGTTAAGAGCTTTAGCAACACTATTTAGTGTGCACTCGGTTAAGAGATTTACAAAAGGATTGTTAAATCCACCTTCTTGAAGGATTTCTTCTATTTTCTACACTTGTTAGAATGTAGTAAAAAATATTCATTGACCTGAGTATATGCAATCTAGAATTGCTGATTATAGATCCAATAAAGTTCACATGTATAATTATCACCTATATTGATTGATCCATACCTTTGTTCTACTCGGTAGCCTTGGATCTTGTTCTTGATAACTGATTTCATCTTTGGTTGTTCTTCTACATAAAACTCTATCTCTAAGCCATAGAAGTGTTTGCAGCTACAATCATCATCACATCCACCTGTTCTAATTGATTACACATCTATTTATGCAATGAGTTTTACCTAAATGATTTTCATGCATAACAATGTTAACTTTATGATCAAAGGTTTACAACTTGACCTTGATCTCCTAGTTTGCATGTTTCTAATCAATTAGACTGATTAAGACAATTACAATTACATTTCTTGTCTCTCAAGAAATGGATTTAAAGCGAATCAAAAAGATAAATATAAAACACAAGTGTTTTATCTGATGTGGAAGTCAGATCCATATTTCTTGGGATTTATAGCTGTCTCTCGGTAGAATGGTGCTCGGGTTTCTCTGTAGTTTGTCGATTTCCTCTTTTATCTATTCTATCAGGTTACAATGTAATCTTCTTGTCAGGTTCCTCTATCGGGTTACTTTGTCAGGTTCCTCTTGTAACATTTTTGGGTTGCACTAGTAAACTATGTCATCGGGTTCCCTTGTGAACTTGTCTGTCGGGTTGCACTAAACCTATATTTTGGTGTTGGTGTTACGGATAGTTTCAAAACTATTTTCCTTTGCATACTAATGGAAAAATATGTCTACAATATCCCCCTTTGACATTAGTATCAAAAACTTATATGTGAAAAAACTAAAATGTTTAGTAATGTACACCTATTCACCTTGTCATTATGACTCCCCCAATGTATATGCTAGTATACTATATGTATATGTATGTACACTTGCCTTTATACTATTCTCCCTTTTCACCTTATCTTCCCCTTTGATCATATCATTTTCCCATCTATTCATATCATTTTCCCCCTTTTTTGATAGTAAGGGAAAAGGTGTAATTACTTACAACTTGTCAAAAATGTGGGAATGGGAGTTGTTCATGTCTTCCATCATCTTCTCCCATTTCTCTTAAAGGTTTTTTGGGGCCATTTTATCCAATGTAATCCTTGCGTGCATATCATAGATGTTGTCGGTGATAGACATCTTCGGGGTGGCTATCAATTGTCTGGCCATAGTCATATGTTGTTTTAGTAGTGTAATATTTGGTAGCAGTAGAGCTTGTAAGTCAGTTATCTCATCTCTGAACTTTGAGTCTTCCTCTTGAATTTGAAGTCTCAACTTCTTTTCTTCCCTTACTTTGCATAATGCAACTTGATTGCATTGTTAGTTGTTGAGAGACCATGAGAAATAGCAAGTGATATCCTCATCTTCCTTTACTTCATTTGTAGGATCTTCAGTTATATCTATGATTGTCACATCTTGGACTGTGACATCTATTGTGTTCTTTAATGACTCCAAGATATGTGGAATATCATCCATTTCTTTACTAGCTTCTATATCCAATTCATTTTGGGTGACATCCTCATCATCATTTATTAGAATGTGCTCTGGGCTCGGTATATCCTTTGTGTCTTCATTATGAGGCTTTTCGGTGAGTGCCAATACTCTTTTGGGGCTTGTATCTTATTTAGGTACCTCGAGTATTTTTATCCATGCATCCTCACTTTCTTTGTCAAGCTCAATTAGGTTTTCCTTAGCAATTTGTAGGCTCTCAATTTTGGTGAGAACTTCTTTGAATGTAACTTCATAATTTCTTCAGCCTCTTCCATCTTAGACTCAGGTGGCATAATAGAAACTAGGGCTCTTTCCCTTATTTGTTTCTCAGAATGTAATGCAAATGTCCACCTTGATGAAAGTTTGTCTAGAACTTCTTGTGGCATTTTACCTTCAAACTATATTGGTATATATTTGAATATACACATTTTTGTGATGATTGCCTCCTCTAAATTATTTTGATCATCGGGATCTAGAGTTAGCCATTTTCTGAGCTTAGGGTCTATTATTGAACCTGACTTGATGATTGATGCACATACCTCATCAATCATAGTAGGAAATTTGTTTTAAATAGGTTGGAGTTGCTCACTCTCATCTTTCTCAGTGTCCTCTATATCTTCCTTTGTTCAAATTAGTATTTTTCTCCTCTTAGATTCTAATGTTTTCCCTATTTGAGGCTTCCTTTCGTAAGTCCTCACATGTCCTTTCTTGACCGATGGTGAGTCTGCTTGAGCAGTTTGACTCCTTGTCCATGATGTAGCAGTAGTCCTTGGTTTCTTTGTTGGAGGTGGTGGTACGTCAAACTCTATAGATTCAGAGTCACTCACTTGACCTTCACTAATGGGTGACTATCCCTCTATGTCATCCTTTTGTTGAGACTCTTCATCATCTACTGACAACTTCTTCTTGAGTGTCTTAACCATTTTTTCTTTCTTTCTGTCAATTTTCTTCACAACTAAGCCTATTTTTATTCTTTCCTTGGCTTCCTCATATGTTCCAAACCTTGGTTGTGACTTGTCCAATGGTTCATTTATTAATGCTTCAATATCATTGGTGGCTTGATCTATGTTGACCTCATAGTCAAGTGGTGCTAACCATGTTGTCCTTGGTACAGTTGGTTATATAAAGGTGTTATCAATGTCCACCATGAAGAAAATTTCAGTCTTATACATTTTTACCGGTTGATCTGGTATCCTCATTCTTTTTTGCATTTTTTCCTTAAATCAAGTGAAGTATTCATCCATAACTGATGTAAAATTGTCACCTAGTGACTTGATGAATTCACTTATTTGAATTGTCACTGGTCAGGTAGCATCCCAGTTGAAATTACCTATAGATGGAAAGAATTTATGGAAATAGAAAAATGTACACATTAGAAGTGATCCTAACTTACATAAATTGGACTTTGTAGACCTGATTGTCCCCATGTTCTCATTTAACTGCTTTAGTAGAAGCTCGGATAGATCTAATTGTAGACCCTTCTTTACAATCTTGTAAGCAGTGCCAACTGTTCCACATGCTATGTTGTTTAACCTGTTGTATTGGTATATCTTGTATCCTAGTAAACATGCACCAAACTTTAGTTCTGGATCGGTGATGGTGTTATCCTTCAATCCTCTATTATCCCATACAACACCTGTCATTTTCTCAATCTCGGGGTGAGGAGGATGTTTAAGTGCCTTGGCCTTGTCGGTTATGGGCTAATCGATCACAATGTGTATGAAATACCTTGTGATTAGTTTTGGATCATCTAGGTACATCTTTTGGTCATGCACTCTGCTCAGCACTATACGAATCCACTCGGTTTTAAAATCCCTCAGGAACATTAGGGCATTTGTCATCCCTTTGACCTCAATGTGTTTGTGCTCATCCTTGATGGTTCCGCCTTTGCAAAGCTTCTTGTAAGCTTGATCAACCTTAAGATCTCCTATCTCAGCAATCTTACAATGTATGTATGAACAGACATCCTCAGTCAATAAAACCCTAGGTGGTATTCTTGAGAATGCACCCACATCATCAGGTTGTGAAGTAACCATTGGACAGATTTTGTACTTAGGTTCTTCACAAGTGGATTTATTGATCAGATTAACCTTCTTATCCTTAGCATTCTTGATCTTGGTTGCATGGGAAGTGTTTTCCATGATTTCAAGAATTTAGGGATTTTCCCGTAAAAGAAATAGTGAGCTCAGTGATTCTAGTTACTTAATTTAACCTTTTGTAGCTATTATTGTTCAGAATCTGAATGTCATGAATCTACTTGGAATGCTCTGTAATCTGGTCACACTATTTTTCTCTGCTTTTTTCTTTGTTTCACTCTTAATCACTTTTTGAATAATAAGCTCTTCTATCGCCCTATTTATAGATGATGCCCTAAGTGGTGCAATTAATGCTCTACCCACTTCTCAGTGTTCAAAGATGGAGTCACTCGGGTATCACACAAAATTTTGGATCAGGGTAAGTGAAAACTCACTTGACCTTTCATAGGTTTACCGACAGTTCTCAGGAAGTGGCGAAGACTTCAATGCATTTTACATGATTACCAACGAGTCTCAGGTTACATTGATTAACTTGGTTTTAACATGTACACCGATGATTCTCGGTATGTATTCACAACTTATCTTTTTATGTACACTGATTCTTTTTGAGATGCATTAACCGATGAGATATAATTTATAGAATCATAACAAGTAATACCATAGTGCATCTTTAATCATGCTAGTTTGGCATTTCATCAATGTGTATTGGAACTGATGTAAAGTATAACTTAGTATAGTGCAGTTCCATACTTGTTCATCTTAGGTGGGGGTGGTGATATCACTAGATTCATTGGATAAGGTGTCACCAATTGCATTGCTTGGTCCAGCATCATCACTGTTTGTAGCTTTCCTCCACATTTTGTTTCTCATCCTTCTGATATCTTCAATAGTGTTTCCATTGGGAAAATTGCTTGTCTCTGTCACTCGGTATCTGTAGTCCTTTCTTACATGACTGACCCTATGACAGTGTAAGCATGTCATTCTAGGGTTAGTCTAGCTTCTAGACCTTCTTGTCCATTTCCTCATGCATTTTGCAGCTATGTGTCCAAATCTTCCACATGATGTGCATTTTTCCCATGTATTGTAATCCCAAACATATGAATTACCGACTCTTTTCAGTTGATAAGCATTTTCTTGATCTTTAGGCTTCCATGCTTTCTTTTTCTTCTTCCTACATTCAAGAGATGTGTGCCCATGCATTTTTCAAGAAGGAAAATATTTTTCCATGTAGGTTTCCTTCTTTGGTTTTCTCACCTTAGATTTACATTGATATGCTTTATGTCCTTTCTTGTTACAGTTGTAACAATTTCCTATGAATGAAGAATTGGATTTAGGAATACCTTTAGTTTTACTTCTACAAACATTAGATGTGTGCCCTGGTTTTCCACAGTGATTGCATGACTGATTGCTTGGTCTTGGATTTGTGTAGACATATTTTGGATCAGCTTGGTATGGTGATTCTCTATTCTTGGTATACCCTAGTTTGGTATTATTATTGACTCTTATTTGTCCATCCAGAAAATCATCCATCATTTTGGTACTTTCTTCATCTCTCTTAATCATATCATTGTGTTGTTTCTGAATTCTTACTTCATGCTTTATTTTTTCATTTTCTTCTCATAGTTCACCAATAGCTTCTATTTTTTCAATGAGTTCTATGTTCACTCGATTTGCCTCTTGACTCATAAAAATAATCTGATTGGTGATCTCATGATGATGTTTAATAAGTATTTGTATTTCTGACTCTTTCTCTTGTAGCTTTTCAGTGATCTTCCTCCTGTCATCAATAGCTAATGTTCTTTCTTGCTCAGCTTATCTATCATTGTTCATGACATCAATCATCCTTTCCATATGTGTCTCTTGACCGATTTGTAGTATCTTTACTTTCTCTGTTAGATGCTGATTTCTTTCATTCAGACTCATGATGCTACCTTCATATGTGTTTGATGTTTTCCTAGATGTAGATCCTGATGACTTAAATGGATCAGGTATCTCTTCTTCATGATAGTTTGTTTCATTACAGCGAGGTACCATAACCTTTATTTAATCATTTAGTTCTCTCATCTTTATTCTTGTTGCTTTGTATTTCTCATAGAAGATCTATATCTCTAGCTTATGATTCTCAATATTCTTATCTAACTTATACCTTTCCATTGTATGATCTTTTCTCTCAAGTATTTAAAATTTTCCAAATAAGATATCTAGCTCTAACACCAATTGTTGGAAATAATGGAATGGTGTGTACTGAGAGGGGAGGGGTAAATCAGTACCCTTAAAACTTTTATCACTTAACCTTAATCCTTTTATTAATCAATACATTGCATTACCAGCCATTTGTGAAATTCTATGTTTGTGTATGTTATATCAAATCATAAGCTCAATTAGCATGTAAACATTCATAGAAACATTCATAAAATGTATTTACACATGACACAAGATTTGGTAATGCAGAAAACCCTTGTTAGAAGGTAAAAATTGTGGTGGGTATGAAACCCAAAAAACTTCACTATCTGTAGAATGGAAGGGGTCACTTAAGGCTTACAAGTTTAATCACTTCTGATGATCTTACCCTATTAGGAGTAACATGTAGAGATTGGTTAAGGTCTAAAGTGTTAAGAGCTTTAGCAACACTGTTTAGTGTGCACTCGATTAAGAGATTTACAAAAGGATTGTTAAATCCACCTTCTCAAAGGATTTCTTCTATTTGATACACTTGTTAGAATGTATTCAAAAATATTCATTGACCTGAGTATATGCAATCTAGAATTGTTGATTACAAATCCAATAAAGTTCACATGTATAATTATCACCTATATTGATTGATCAATACCTTTGTTCTGCTCGGTAGCCTTGGATCTTGTTCTTGATAATTGATTTCATCTTTGGCTATTATTCTACATAAAACTTTGTCTCTAATCCATACAAGTGTCTATGGCTACAATCATCATCACATCCACCTATTCTGATTGATTACACATCTATTTATACAATGTGTTTTACCTAAATGAGTTTCACGCATAATAATGTTAACTCTATGATCAAAGGTTTACAACTTGACCTTGATCTCATAGTTTGCATGTTTCTAATCAGTTATACTAATTAAAAAAATTACAATTACATTTCTTGTCCCTGAATAAATGAATTTAAAGCTAATAAAAAAGCTAAATATATCTGACGTGGAAGTCAAATCCACATTTCTCAGGATTTATAACTATCTCTCGGTAGACTGGTGCTCGAGTTGCTCTTTAGTATGTTGAGTTCCTCCATTATATATTCTATTGGGTTAAATTGTAATCTTCTTGTCAGGTTCCTCTGTCGGGTTTCTCTGTCAGGTTCCTCTTGTAACATTTCTGGGTTGCACTATTAAACTATGTCGTCGGGTTCCCTTGTGAACTTGTCTGTCAGGTTGTACTAAACCTGTCTTTCGGTGTTCGTGTTACCGATGGTTTCAAACTGTTTTCCTTTGCATACTAATGGAAAAATATTTCTTCAATTATGTGTATGTGTAGGAGTCACCGGAGTATCATGGGTGGGAGAGGAAACTATGTCTATAATTGAGGTAAGGACACTATCCTACATAATCTATTGGTACACTCTATTAGGGTCCTCTTCAACCTCTTTAGGTTTGGAAGGGGTGCTACTTTCATCTAATTCACATACACTTTTCAATTTAACCTGACCTTGATCAAGTTGTTCTCCAACTCCACCACTTTGTGCACTTCTTTCTATGGGACGAGCAGTTGCATTCACACTGGGCATAATGGTAACAACATAGGTTCCTCCTTGGGATTGAGGAGCTATTGACTTTCCACTATTGGAAGATGTACATTTTTTCCTTCTATTTTCCTTCTAGCCAATTAGTTTTCCTTCTTAATACTGGGATAGTCTTAGCTTCCAGGTTGAGATCCTGTTCTCTATTCCAGTCCAATTTAGGAATATTATTATCTTCCAATTGATGATACTCTGGGTCAAAAATGACCTCGTCTTCTTGAACTTCAGCACAAACATCCAAATTAACACCAAAGGATTGAATCTATTATAGAGTAAGTCTCATGAAAATTCTTTTAAACATCTCTTCCTCATCAATATAATCCTCCCAAAAGTCCTCCAAAGAAGGTTTGTGCACATAGGTCCAAGGCCCATATTTTTTTTTCCATGTAAACCCTTTACTATCAAAATTGGCCCTCTCAGACAGAGTATGCAACCTATAATTACAAATGATTTTCTCAATCCCTTTGTGGCAATTGAGGACCTACATGAATAATATGACATAGACACAGGGAAATAAAAACCCTTTTTTCCCAGAGCAAGGTATTTAATATTAACGACGTTCATCATCAAACATGCTTCCAAAAACACTAAGAAATCAGAAGTATATCGAGGGAGTCTCAAGGGTACTTTTTCAAAACTTCCTATCCTCAGATATGTGCATTGTCTAAATTGTGTATAAACACTCCCGAACCCTAATAAAAAACTAGTTGCTTCCTGAGGCATACTCATATTCAGGTTTCCTTCTGATTCTCTGACTAATTTCATAAGGAAAGCATCATTGACCTGAACATAATTTTGCATGTCTTTCCTCATAGTACGTTGAGGGAATTTTTTATACACAAGTGCATGGGCATAATGGATTTGTTCAATTATCAAGCCATCCCAATATTCCTAGTGATAGGATGGGACATATACCAACAAGGAATAGAAATTAAAAAACTAAATTCCCTAAAAATTCTCTCAATTTTTTATTTAAATGATAACTCGTGAGGCTAACCCAATCTATGAACTCTTGTTTGCAATAGATAACCAGAATAAACTTACACATCCATAATAAAAAACCCTCAAAACTAGTGTTACCCACTACCCTATACAATAAAGTAATTAGTTCTGCAATTGGGTTTTTGAAATGAGATTTCTTTAATTTACTAGGTAACTGAGACTTACTACGTTTTTCCCTCTTCAAGCAAGATTTGGCTATACTACTATGGAAAAAATATTCATGCATTCTGAAATATTCACCCCCAGTCTCCATAGACAGTTTCTCCATTGTTTTGATATGAGGAATGCACAAATCCTTAGCAATGCTTTTTGAATTGATTTTTGCAATAAATTTTTTGTCAACCATCTGGATATCCCATGTGTGAGGGTTGTAAAAATTTGTGCAAACCACTACCAATTCTAGACAAAGAATGGTGGAAGGAAATTTCCCTGCATGTATCAGGATACTTTGAAGGAGTTGTTGCTTCCACTGGATTATGTTTTCACTCTCAAAGCTCCCAATAAAATCATAGAAATATCCATGTTCTATCTCAGTATCCTTCACTCTAGATAGCTGGTTTTGATTCACAAATTACATTTTTAGAAATGAAGCATGCACAGTGAATAACGTATTTGAGGAAACTAAAGATTAACATGCAAAAACCTGCCACCCCATAAATATATTGGCTTGATGAGATGCACATTTAATGAAAATACATCATTCCTCTTAAAAATATGTACACCCCATAGAAATTTGCATGTAAACAATAACAAGGACTAACACAGCAAGGAAGGGTCCTACATGGAGTTACTATGGTCAGGGGACCCACTAGTCATTTAGTCACTTAAAATCCTACACTCACAAATAGCATTCAAGGCTTTCAAACTTTTTATAACCTACAACAAAGCAACTGGTGAAACTTAAATATGTTAGACAATTAGGAACTGTTTAAAGTTTCCAACTCCGCAACAACTTGTGAAGAGGGGAACGAGGTTGATAGTTAGGAAAAAATGAAAGGCTGCGACATTGCACATGGTTAGAAAAATTTTGAAAATGAAAACTTACACAAGAAAAATCATCTCTGAAAGGGGAAAATACTAGAAGGACATAGAGAATCTAGGAAATCATGAAAAAAACCTTATTCATTGGGTGACATAGTGAAAACACTGACGCAAACAAAAACAAACAATACACTAACCCTAAGGAAAATAGGAAAGTGTATACATGGAGAAGGGAAAATCTTGATCAGATGGTTTTTAGATCTTTCCCATTATAGGCAAGAGACATGTGAGTACCATCAAGGTAATCCAGCAGAAAGGAATTATTGCCTAGGACCTGTTTGATCTTAAAAGGGACTTTCCATAGAGAATCAAACTACTTATGCAATCCTTTCAGTTCCCTTCTTCTATCCCACAGAATCACCATATCTCCAACAGATAAATCCCTCATTCGAGACCTCTTTTCAAAGATCTTATTCACTATGATTTGGTTTATTTTGATGGTATCAACCACCTTTTCCCTTTTCTCCTCCAACTTATTTAGGTACATAATCCTTTTTTTGATACCTGATTGAAATTGTTCATCTTCAATTTCCTTCTGAAGGTTTAAGTCTATAAGTTCCAAAGGAAAATGAAGAGTTCTGTCCATTCCATACACTAACTAAAAAGGGGACATGCTAATTGATCTCTTGTAATTAACCATGTCATCCCATAGTGCTTCATGAAGCTTCTTATGCTAATCCTTTTATTTTCATCAACCAATTTCTTTACGATGGTCACCAAATTTTTGTTACTAGATTCTACCTGACCATTCCCTTGAGGTTAGTAGTTTGATGAATGATTTAAATTGATATTATTTTTATAGAACAGTGTTATTTCATTACAGGAGAAGTAGCTTTCATTATCGATGACCAATTATTTAGGCACTCCAAACCTCACTAGGATATTATGTTTCAGAAATGTGCACACTACCTCGGCAGTAGTATTTTTCACATGGGTTACTTCTACCCACTTAGTGAAGTAGTCATTTGTTTTCAGGATATAGGCATGCCCCACACTAGAATTTTGATTATTAGGACCAATGAAATCCATACCCCACTACTAGAAAGGTTCATCAATAACCACAGGTCTCAACAATAACGTAGCTAATTAAGGTTGTTAGTAATAACTAAGAGAGGGGGGTGAATCAGTGGCCTTAAAAATTTATCCAATTTCAAACTTCAATCCACCAATCAGTACTTCTCAAATTATTAAGTCCCTACAAGAGGTATGCCTTTGAATTACTTGAAATAAATAACTGTTTGTCAGTTTACCTTGTCCGTCCTTTTTCTCCTTGATAACCGATAAGCAGTAAACTGTATTTACCGATACTCAGTAAATATGCAGAGTATACCAGTCAATCCATAAGTGCATATGTATAATGTAAAACAATAAAGTAATAAACCATACACACATAACACAAGGATTTTAATGTGGAAACCCTGTTATAGGAAAAACCACTAGGACCGGTACCCCAAATTTTCACTCTTTTGAAGTGAGCCCTGTTAGGAGCCAACCCTATTAAAGGTTACAAACACACTGTTAAGTGCAACCTTGTTAGAGGATTTTCAATACATAGGTTGTCACTAAGTATCTGGCATCTATGCTACCATCCTTGAATCAGTCTCATGATTGTCAATAGACTTTATGCAAATCTTACTACCATCCTTGAATCAGCCTCCTTCTTAGACTGTCAATAGGCTTTAGGTAAGACCAGTGCTACTATCATGAGTCAACCTTCTGGTAATCTGTTAGGACATACCTCAATTACAAGAGACTATTAAGTCCTACTCTGTTAAGAGACTTAATGCTTCAATGGTTAAACTGAAACAAAATGACATGTTTCTAATGCAACTGAATTACAGGTTTTCAGATCTATTTACTTACAATATCTTTTTGATCAATGTATCAATACAATTCCTTTGTAATTAACTCTTTCTGCTTTGTAATGTTGTGCTTTACTATCTATCGGTGTCTACAGAATCTTTTAGCTCTCCCTTAGCTTGATTGATCAGGACTGCATGAAGTTAATCCTTCATCAGTTTTTCTTCAGCATCTTCTATTAGTTCACTCTCCCATGTATCTGATTGCTTATTTACCACACAGAGAATGAATTATGCTTGTCTCTTAAATAGACATGATATTCCTTAATTCTTGGTTCTTGATTCTTAGCATGAAAAACAATCCAGCCAAATTGATTTATGGCTTTAACTCTTGATTTATCTCATAGTTATCTTCTTGCCAACTGTGTAAATCATCTTTAAATCACTTACTTAACTATGGTTGAATAAAACAAATCAAACAACCAGTTAAGTCTATCTTTTAGCTCTACTAGTTAGATATTTTTCCATTTTCTGATCTCTTTGTTCTGTCGCTCAATTCTATAGTTCGCCGCTGGTGACAACTGTTAGTTCCATCGGTGTCACTTAAATTGGCTTCAGGATCTCCATCTGTCGGGTATCATTGGATCTTGCTCGTCGGGCAACACTATTTTTAGCCTGTTGGGCATCCTTTGATTCTACTTCATCAGGAAACACTGTCTTCTGCTTGTCGGGCATCATTGTGACTTTATCTCTGTCTTTACCAATGGTGTGCACTCCGTCGGTGTAGTCTGTCACTTAGTGAATACTTGACTTTTATGCATTGCTGAAAGCATAACCTTTATTCCATTGATTCTCTGAAGTCTTTGGCATTGTTTGTATGACCATACAGATGATATCAAGTTGACATCAATGACAATACAAACCATTAAATGATTTAATTTATTGCATAATCTTCAACTTAATATAGTCAACCATTTAATCAGTTACATTTCATCAATCTCTCCCTTTGGCATTGATGGCAACATACTATATTATCACACTATACTATTTCTAATACAATATGAAATACAATTGTTGAGATTCATCAAATTACTAAATAGTTTGTTTTGATAACTAATAAAATGTCTGACCACCGGTAAGCTCTGTGTAAGCTTAGATTTGACTCTTGCAGATTTCTTTTTTCTTCTTTTGATGTGTTGTGACCTCTGTTGGTGTCAATTTTATCTTTGACTGTTCTGTTTCTTTGATTTTTGTGTCTTGTATTTGCAACTTTTATATTAGCTCTCTCCCTTTGGATATGATCTCTCCATGTTTGGAGTAATCTGATAATGAATAATTTCTGATGATAATATGGAAACATTCTCTCCCTTTGACAATAATGCCAAACAAATATTTTACAAATATCTGACATTTTGTAAACCAATTTCTTCTTTCCATAATATATTCCTTGAATTTCCCTTATCCATTATCAATATAACAATCTTCTCTAGTGCTTGGTTCTGATATATACCTTTCTGTATATAGATGTAGCGTTGAGGTTCAGCTTCTGCTTGCATCAATCATGTTTGATATGTTGATAATGTATGGTTGATGCAGTGTTCTATCCTTTTACTGACTGTTAGACATGGGTTTTACTCCTAGTATTTTCCTTAGGTACTCAAATGTATCCTTTGGCAATGGCTTGGTGAAGATATCAGCCAATTATTCTTTTGATTGCACATATTCAAGTATTACTTATTTCTCTTGAACTTGTTCTCTTAAGTAATGATACTTGATGGCAATGTGTTTAGTCTTCACATGTATGACTGGATTCTTAGAAATATTTATTGCACTGGTGTTGTCATAATAAATAACTACTAGTTCTTTGATCTTCATATGCATACCTTCCAACAGCTTGCAGTGGCAGCAAGATATTCTGCGTCTGCAATAGACTGAGAGATGCATCCTTGCTTCTTTCTAATCCATGTGACAAGTCTATCATCCATAAAGAATGCTCCTCCAGTTGTGCTCTTCCGGTCATCAAGATTTCCAGCCCAATCAGCGTCGATAAACACTTTTAGTTCAAATTTGCCTTCTCTTCTATACCATAAACCAAATTCCTCAGTATTCTTCAGATATCTTAGTATTCTTTTCACAGCAGTTATATGTGATTCCCTGGGATTAGCAGAAAATCTAGCAATAATTCCTACTGCATGTGCAATATCTGGTCTAGTGTGTACAACATACATGAGTTTTCTTATTATTGATCTGTATATAGTCTGATTTACCTCTGTTTTCTTTTCTTCCTTTGTTAATTTGCATCCAGTAGCCATTGGTGTTCCAATAGGTTTGGAATCTTCCATCTTGAATATTTTCAGAACTTCTTTGATGTATTTGGATTGAGTAATGAAAATACCTTCACTTTGTTGAATGATCTGCAGACCAAGAAAGAACTTGATCTCTCCAAACATA
>MU227948.1:3733157-3758244 GCA_018584345.1 Thuja plicata | reverse complement strand
GCCTCCTTCTTAGACTGTCAATAGGCTTTAGGAAAATCTTTCTACCATCCTTGAATCAACCTTCTTCTTAGGCTATCAATAGGCTTTATGCAATTTCAATGCTACTTTCATGAATCAACCTTTTTGGAAATCTATTAGGATATACCTCAATTATAGAAGATGGTTAAGTCCTGCTCTATTAAGAGACTTGATGCTTCAATGGTTAAACTGAAACACTATGACCTATTTCTAATGCAACTTGAATTGTAGTTTTTCAGATCTATTTAAGTACATTACCTCTCTGATCAATGTATCAATTCAATTCTTTTTTCTCCACACTTTCTTCTCTGTGATGATGTGCTTCACTATTCATCAGTGTTTGCAGAATTCTATAGCTCTCCTTTAGCTTGATTGATCAGGACTGTATGAAGTTATCCTTCATCAGTTTCTCTTCAGCATCCTCTTTCTATTCACTTCCCTTCCCATGTATGTGATTTCTTGTAGAAATGAATTATGCTTGTATCTTATATAGACATGATATTCCTTAATTATTGATTCTTGATTCTTTATTCTTGGCATGAAAAACAATCCAGCCAATTTGATTTATAGCTTTAACTCTTGATTTATCTCGTAGTTATCTTCTTGCCAACTGTACAAATCATCTTTAAATCAATTACTTAACTCTGGTCGAATAAAAAAAATAAAACAACCAATTAAGTCTATCCTTAAGCTTTGCCAACTAGATACTTTGTCATTTTATGAACTCTCTATTTTGTCAGTCAACTCTGCACTTAGTCGTCGGTGACAACTGCCAGTTCCGTCGGTATAACTCTAGTCAACTTTGGGATCTCCGTCTATCAGGCATCATTGGATTTTTCTCATCGGGAAACTCTATCTTCTACTCATTGGGTATCACTGTGACTTTTATTCTTTTCCTTTACCAATGGTGTGCACTTTGTCGGTGTTGTATGTCACTTAGTGAATACTTGACTTTTATGCATTGCTGAAAGCATAATCTATGTTCCATTGATTCTCTGAATTCTTTGGCATTATTTACATGACCATATAGATGATATCAAGTTGACATCAATTACAATACAAACCATTAACTGATTTAATGTCTTGTATCATCTTCAACTTAACATTATCAAGCATTCAATGAGTTAAATGTGATCACTCACCTCTGCATAGGCTTATTTTTCTAAAGAATAATATTTAAACTCATACTTTTTAATTGGTATACTCATGAAGGCTATAGGTGTTTCATTACCATCCTCATCCTTTTGAAATAAAATGGCTAAGAGGGTATGCTTTGAGGCATAGCTGTAAATGATGAAATATTTTGAAAAATCTAAATGGATTAAAGTGGGCGCATTTTCAATGGAATTTTTAATATCTTCAAAGGATTTCTTACCTCCAATGCTCCATTTGGAAATTGGGTTTCTTTTCATCATATCAACAATGGACCTAGTCATCTCGGTAAAGTCAAGCACAAACCTTCTGAGAAAATTCACCTGACTGAAAAAAGAGTGTACTCCATCTTTATTTAGTGGTAGTTTGAGTTTTTGAATAACCTTTACTCTTTCAAGATCAATCTTGATTCCTTCTTGCGAGATAATATGACCCAACATTTTTTCTTTTGTAACTATGAAAAAGCAAACTTTTTGGGATTCAAGGAAATCCATTCCTCTGTGCATCTCTGCAAGAATAGTTCAAGATCATGGAGGTGATCAAATATCTTCCTAGAAAATATTATCATGTCATCTAGATATATTACTATGATCTTATCTTTGAGGTCTCCAAAATACAAATTTATGGCCTTTTGAAAGGTGGCTCCTGCATTAATAAGACCAAAAGGCATCCTGTTATAAGAAAATACTCCAAGTGGAGTCGTAAAAGTTGTTATATGTTGATTTTAAGGTGCCACTCCACCTGATTATAACCTGAAAACCCATCCAGTATGGATATCATTTCAAATCCATTCATTGTTTGCAGTATGTGATCCATAATGGGTAAAGCATGATTATCTTTAAAAGAAACTTTATTGAGGTTTCTGAAATCCACACATATCCTTATCTCTCCATTTTTCTTCCTGACTAGGACTATGTTAGCCACCCAAGTCAAATGGTGAATAGGATAAATTATCTTAGCTTTCTTCATCTTCTCAATTTCACTAAAAATAGCCTCTGCAATCTTGGGATTGTAGATACATTGTTTTTGCCTAAATGGGGTGGTACATGCCTTCAGTGGGATTTTATGTTGGAACTTACCACCTCTAAAAAAATTATATCATCATAACTCCATGCAAAGATATCTTGATATGAATCTAGAAACAGAATAAACTTGGCATTTTCCTCTACCGAACAACACTTGCCCAATTTTACCATCTTAGGCAAACTTTCACTTCCAATATTAATTTTCTCATATCTGGATGAGACATTTAGATATTTTCCCCCTTCCTTCAGACATTGATCATTTTATTGAAGAGGGTCTCCAAAGATACTATCCCCTTAGGAATCTTGTTTCCTTTCAACTAGATTATCTCATCTTCTTTACCTATTGACAGAGGGTCTATTTCACCTTCAGGGACATCCATGTCAATATCATTTCCTTCAAAATAGAAACTTGCAAAAGATTGAGAATTCTCAAGGAATTCTAGAATATTCTCATCATCATTAAAGACCTACCACTTATTAACATTATATAGAATGTTGGGTCTATACACCACTTCTACATGAAACTTCTTATCAGCAAAGTCTAGGGTGGAAGCAACAAAGAAGCAGAAACTGTCAGAGAATCCTCTCTTGTGTCCTAACTCCTAGGGATTGATTCATTGGTGAATGCATAAAATAGTTCTATATAATCTCATACTTTTTCTCTATAATGTTTGAGTCTATTTTTTTTCATAGTATACATCTTCTTCACTTTTTTTACTATCAATTTAGAGTCTCCCCTAACTTTTAGTTGCCTGATCCCCTTTTGATTTTCTATTTCTAAACCCAATAAGAGAGCCTCATATTTTATAGTTTTATTTTTATTGGCAAAATCCAATTTAAATGCAAAAGGAAATTTGAAATCATCAGGAGATATTAAGACAACTCCATCTCTAGAGCCAGCACTAGTACAACTCTTACCCAACTCTAATGTCCAAAATTCACATCGGGGGTAGGCTTCTCAGATACAGTGGCAAGAGTAGATGACCACATATAGGTACCTAAACAATAATCAACAAATAAAATATCATCTCTTGGATCTCCTTATTTAAGTACGGAGAACTTAGCTTTGCGCTCAAGGTTTAAGTGGAATTTATTTCCATCAACTTGGATTAGTGTGTAGGACCAATCCATTTGAATTTCTTCNCCCCCCCCCCCCCCCCCCCAATCTTTGCAAAACTTCTGCTAAGTAGCATTCCATAGCTGGAAGGAATGCCAGCCACCAAAATGGTTCATTTCAACCTCTTCTTAGGGAAAGAAACTAAGGCCGCTTGATCATATTTTATGTGTCCAATGATGGGAACCTTAGAACCATCCATTGAAAAATACCTACCCATGGAAGAAGTGATAGACAACCCCAAGGAAATAGCAACTGATGTAGGCATGACATTTTCAGATGCTTATAAATCTATGATGTAGCTACTCAGTTTATAACTCATTATGTATACAGAGATATAAAATGGTTCTGGTGAGGTAGGTAAACTATGTGAATTAGGATTATGATACTTTTGTATCACACACACACAGGTTCTTCTATTTCACTATTTTCTTTATATGAGAACTAGGCATGATTTTTTGAAGAGGACACTTCTCCCCTAGCAAACTTGAATAACCTATAAAGACCTATAGGATATAGCTTAATGTATTCATCTTAAGAAATTTGTATCTTTTTATTTTTACAAGAATCAACAATATCAAAAGAGCTATCTTTCAAGGTAGGAGAGGAAGAATATGAAGGGGTTACCTCTATCTATGGAACCTTTGATGAAGTAGGTTCTTTCTTTTTTCCCTTTGTTAGAAAGTATTTTGGTGTGGCAGTCAAACTGCTTGCCCCACCCTTATCATTTTGTCCTTTGGTCAGAACCACACAATTTGTACTACCAAGAGAAGCATAAACATCCTCTGTGCATTTGGGAGTTGGATTTTCCAGTCTGTAATTCTTTTATGTTTTCCTACAAAGATTAGATCATCCTTAATTGATATAGAGGTTGTTTGAGCTAACTCCAGTGTAGCGGCTCTTTCTCTTTTGAGGGTGAAGCAACATCAAGAGGTAAGGTATTCATGAACATGGCCTTCAACAATTCTTGTCTTGGCCTCATATTCACAGAAATTCTCAGACAAAGCTTATTAAATTTTTCCACAAATTCTCTCACAGACTCAGGAATTTCTTTCTTCATTGATCCCAACTAAGCGACCAGACTTTAATTATCTTTAGTTGTTTTAAATCTATTTTCAAACTAAGTTCTCAAATCATTCCAATTATTAATACAACTAGAGGGTAAGGAATAAAACCACTCAGCAGTAGGGTCGGTAAACAATTCTACAAATAACCTTATGGAAACATCAAGGTGTTGAACTACAAAAATGGAGGAACCAATGAAGAAGGCATTTATATGTTCTTCTAGAGAGACTTATCCATCACCACTAATCTTGGGAATGAATTTTTTAGAACTTCTATATAGGTCATGCATTATGGTGCCTACAGGAAAAGACAAGGATCCTATAGCATTATCCCATGGGATAGGACGAGGTTGGGACATGTTTGCAATGTTTGGTGTTTGAAAGCTTGCCTTGAGGGGTACTATAACACCATGCAAGATGAGGGCTTGAAAATCTAAGTTCACACTTACAAGGGATGCCTTACTGACTTTGGGAGGAGAAGAGATTCTACTAATTGAATTGACTCTCCTTCTTGGAGGAAAAATAGAGAAGTTAACTGATTCTAGGAATTCAATATCTAGGTCCACCAAATATTTCTTTATGTCACCCCTAGTAAATCTTTTAGAATCCAATATTACAGATATGGATAAAACTCAGATTTGTCAATTTTCTTCTAAAATAAACTCAGTTTGTTCTAGGGGCCCTAGAAATATTTTCTTCTATTTCCTCTTCTTTATCTAAAACTTCACTTATTCTATGAAAATCATGATCAGACCTTCTTTGTTTCCAATCAAGTTCTCTAAGGGCTTCTATTATGTCTTCTTTATTATTCACAGACTAGTTTATATCAAGTTGGATAACATGAGCTACATTACTTGCAAGATCCATTCCTTAGGCTTACAAAAACATTCATAGTGTGACTCATCAATTAGTATTCAATGTCTCTAGTAGAGTCGCCAAAAATATTTTGGTTAACACATTTATCACCTAGCTCTATTTTCTCATACCCCAAGAGGTGATAAACATAACCACAATTAAATCAACCTCAAAGTAACTATAATTGATTGATTCTTTGCTTATTTTTAAAGGTTTCACCTACATTCTTATGATTTGAAGATGAACTTCTAACTTAAATATCACTTTTAACCAGAAAGCAATCAAAGGAAAGATTTTAACCAAAAAGCTAATAAGGCAGTAACTTCACAAATGCAGAAATTTTAAAATACTAACAGTGTCTACAACATTCCATAAGATCTCATTCATAGATAAGACCTCCAATCATAAAAAATAATAGAAAAATAGAAGCTTCAACTCATTCATTTACTGAAATCCTTTCATACAAAAATCATTCACATGTTCTGATTCAAAGATCAAATATGCATAAGTCTACTATAATAACTTGAATTAAAACTTCTAACAAACAAAACATCTAACTCAGAAATAAAACTTGCAATGTTTTTTCTCTTAAGAGTCAATCAAATCTCACCTAAAAGATCTAGAAAATCTAAACATCCTACTATTTAAACTACTACAGATAACAGTTCTTCATAATTTTTACTTGCTAAGTCTTTAAAACTGATAAAAATAAAGTCTTTTGGAAAATAATATTTTTAGAAAATAAACTCATAAAAGAGTTTATGCCTCTTCAACTTTTAACCCTTGGACGATCGCCTCCTCGACCTCTTAAATATTATTTTTCGCTTCCAATCCTCTAATCTTCTGGTGATATTCTCATTACCTATTTACATATGTCATTATCCTATCATGGTTAGGGTTGAGGGTGACTTGCTATCTGATTCTCCATTTTGCCAACTCTTTTTTTTGCAACTCTAGTTTCCTGAGGGATTCTGGAAATATCATCCTTAAGGGACTTCAGGATGATGTATATATTACTCAACTTATCAAATATTTTTGTAATATACTCTTGGGTTTCCTCCATTTCTTCAGATAGTATCTCTTCATACGGTTTCTTAATTTCCCCAAATTCTTTAATGTTTTCCTCAAACTCATTAGTTAAGTCCATATCCAAGGTACTGAAATCACCCTTAATATTAATCAAATCTTGAAGTGTTGTTCAAGGATCTTATTAAGGTAGATGGTGTAATCCTCATACATTGAAAATTTCCAATCCAGTGAGTACAACCAAGAAAATTCAATCTCCTTAGGGTTATCAGCTATCCTTTCAGTCACCAAGACCGTTGGTTTCAATTCCAGTATATTTTTTTATTTTCCTTGCCAAGACGTATGTATTATTCTTGTAATCTCTCATTTGTTGCAATTCTTGAATCAATGATTGCCTCTTGTTTGTAATGTCAATGTACAAGCCCCTAAGGTTACCCACATGTTCCAAACCTTGACTTCATAAATACTCCACCCATTTGGCCAAGGCTTGCATTTTTCCCATACTCCCCTTGAATTGGTCCAAGATTTCTCCATCAAGGATGGCTTGGCCAGAACTAGAAGACTCTCCTTTGACTGAGTTAAATATTGTAGTCATGAAATCCTTGAGAGGTTTCACTTGATCTAATTGATCTTGCAGCTCATGATTCTTCTTATTCAAGTCCTTAGCCCTTTCTTTCAATGCTCTCATGTGGAATTTGGCATGATATGCTTCACTTTCTAGGTTAGAGGGACCCATATCAACATGAGAAATCCTAAAATCAATTTTTGTGATCACATCCATGCCCATATCCTTGATAGGTTTGTCTATTTCTAGTTTGTTGTGCCCATAATTGGAATCAGTAATGATTTGAGACATTCTCTTGGCCTTCTTAGGCTTTTGGGAACTCTGGAAAAGTAGAGCTACAGTATCTACTTCACCAATGACTGGGGTTTCTCTTCTTCTCTTTTTCTCCACTTCTTGTTTTAACCAGTCAAGGGAAGTAAGGTTTGGTTCCACATTTTCAGCATTACTTGTCTGTAGCATGACATAGGTGTATATGTAGGAGTCACAAGAGTATCCTAGGTAGGAGATGAAACTAAGTCTATAATTGAGGTAAGGGCATTGTCCTACATAATCTATTGGTACACTGCATTAGGGTCCTCTTCAACCTCTTTCTAATTGGAAGGGGTGCCAATTTCATGCAATTCATATACACTTTTCAATTTAACCTAACCTTGATTAGGTTGTTCTCCATCTCCACCACTTTTCTCACTTTGTTTTATGGGACAAGCAGTTGTATTCACACTGGGAATAATGGTAACAACATAGGTTCCTCCTTGGGCTTTAGGAGCTGCTAACTTTCCACCACTGGAAGATGTACATTTTTCTTTTCATTTTCCTTATATCCAATCAGTTGTCCTTCTTAATACTAGGATTGTCTTAACTTCCACTTCAAGATCCTCTTCTCTATTCTAGACCAATTTAGGAAGATTATTATCTTCCAATTAATGATACTCTAGGTCATCAAGGACCTCATCTGCTTGAACTTCAGCAAGAACATTCAGATTAACAATGAAGGATTGAGTATGTTGTAGAGTAAGTCTCATGAAACTTCTTTTAAACATCTTTGCCTCATCAATACAATCCTACCATAAGTCCTCCAAAGCAGTTTTGTGCACATAGGTCTAGATCTTGTACATATTTTTCCTCGCAAACCCTTTATTATCAAAATTTTCCCTCTGATAGAGTTTGTAGTTGATAATTGCTAATGATTTTTTCATCCCCCTTTGTGGCAATTGGGGACCTACAAGAATAATATAACATAGACACATGAAAAGAAAAAACTTGTTTTCCCATAGTAAGGTATTTAATATTAACGATGGCTATCTGTTGATGTGCTTCCAAAAACACTAGGAAATCAGAAGGATACTAAGGGAGTCTCAAGGGTCCTTTTTCAAAACTTCCTATCCTCAGATATGTGCATTATTTGGATTGTGCATAAACACTCTCAAATGCTAATACAAAACCAATTGCTTCCTAAGACATCTTTATATTCAGGTTTCCTTCTAATTCTCTAATTAATTTCATAAGGAAAGCATCATTCACCTGGACATAATTTTGTGTTCCTATCCTCACAGTAAGTTGGGGGATCTTTTTATACATAGGTGCATGGGCATAATGGATTTTTTTAGTTATTAATTCATCCCAAGAGTCTCGGTGATAGGAAAGGACATATACCAAAAAGGAATAGAAATAGAAAATTAAATTCCCTAAAAAATATCTCAATTATTTATTTAAATGATAACTCACGAGGCTAGCCCAAGATATGAACTCTTGTTTGCCACAGATAACCAGGATAAACTTACACATCCAGAATTCCAAACCCTCAAAACTATTTTTATCCACTACCCTATGTACTAAAGTAATTACTTCTATAATTGGGTCCTTGAAATGAGATTTCTTTAATGTAGTAGGTAACTGAGACTTGCCCTCCTTTTTCCATCTTCAACCAATATTTGGCTATACTACTACGACAAAAATATTCATGCATTCTTAAATATTCACCCTCAGTCTCCACAAACATTTTATCTATTATTTTTCTACGAGGAATGCACAAACCTTGAAAAATGCTTTCAGAATTGATTTTTGCAATAAACATTCCGTCATTCATCTAGATATCCCGTGTGTGAGGGTTGTAAAAATTTGCACAATCCACCAACAATTTTGGACAAAGAATGGTAGAAGAAAATATCCTTGCATGTATTAAACCTCTTTGAAGGATTTTTTTTTTCTATGGGGTTATGATTTCGCTCTCGAATCTCCCAAGAAAATCACAGAAATCTTCATGCTCCGTCTTAGTATCCTTCACTCTAGATAGTTGGTTCTGAATCACAGATTGCATTTTTAGAAATGAAGCTTGCACAATGCATAGTGTATTTGAGGAAACTAAAGATTAACATACAAAAACTTTCTACCCCAGCAATATATTGGCTTGATGACATGTGCATTTAATAAAAATCCATCATTCCTCTTGAAAAATGTGTATAGCTCGTACAAATCTGGATATAAAAAAGAACAAGGAATGATGCAGAAACAAAGTGTCCTATGGTGTAGGAGCCCCAACAACCTAAAGGAAACTTCAATATGTCCTACACATCTAGGACTTCTTGTTTTCAATAATGATCCACTTGTAAGACCTAGTGCCAAGATTTGATCTTTATGAACCACTTGGTCAACTATGGTCAAAGGATCCATAATTCTTGAATTTGAGTTATTTTTGTGTTTTAGGTGTTCCATAAGTAGGTTTGGTCCATTAGTGACCCCTAGGAAATTAAAAAAATCAACATTTGTTCAATTGGTGCAAAATATGCAAAAATGCAACATTTGCATAAAAAGTTGCATAGCAACATTTGGTCGAGTTAACAACTTTTTGAAAGTTGGTTGTAAAACTTCCTCACAATGGATAATTGGTTTAAATGTTGTTGTAACCATTGGAGGAATTCCTCAAATATCCCTCACGGGTAGGTGGAGGATGATGATGATGTAATTTTGAAAATAATCAATAAAATAGAACCATTTTCTTGCAAACAGTCAGTTATTCTGGATCTGTACAGCCCTGTACGGACCCGAATAGGAAGAAAACCTATGGTTTTTTGAAGTTCAGTGAATATTCTTTCTTTTTCTTTTGAATTGATCATTTTATCGATTATATAACTTGTGATACTATTAATTCTGCAAAAACTGCATGAAACCCTAAGCACCTAGGGTTTCCCTGAATAAATAGTTATTCCTCCTCATTCCACCATTGGAGAAATATGAGAGTTGGTGAAATGAGGGGAAGGTGTATGTGTTCCAGATTATGAAAGGCACTTTGCAGGTTTGTGGTTGAAGGAAAGAGTTTTAATTGATTCTCGGTTGACATCTCAATGTGGCAACCAATGAATAGTAAGAGCATTTGATGACCGAGGCATGTTGGGGTTACATCAAGCACTCAGATTGAATATTTGGAGTACATTAAGCAGAAAGACCATTCTTGAGTCAATGGTTAGTATCTGCACTCCATTCCCTAGGTACTTATTTTTTTTAATTTGTCCTAATTGGGGTAATTAGGCCTATTAAGCTTATCATTATTTAGGCACTGTATGACCAAGTCATTATCTATCGAGTTGGAGGATATTTGTAACTTGATAAAGGGTATTTGAATCTGCCTTTAGTTTTCCTAGTTGTTTGGGAAATTAGTTAGTTGTAGTGCTTAGTTTCTAAAGAGCTCAGTACATACTATTGCTTGGTACATACTATTGCTCAACACACATTGTTTCAGCTCAACACATACTATTGGTCGGAAGGTGTCAAGAAGTTGGGTGCCTAAGAGGGAAGTGTCATAAAAAATAGTCTTGTTTGAAATCCAATGTTGGATTTGTGTCATTTTGGTCTTGTATAGGGCCTAAACAAAGTGATCCAACCCCATTCCACAAATTCACATGGCCTTTTTTATGTCATCAAAATTTAGTGTACCCCAATAGGGTTATTGGGAGTGATTGTTCAAATCAACCCAAAATAGGAACTTGAATCATCAAGTTTTGTATTATATTGAAGTTGGAAGTTGTTTACAAAGGTGTAGAGTCTATAGTAAGGGATCTCCTTGAAAGGTTGAGAGATCCAATCCTTTAGGAAATAGAAAACCATAGCCTCTACATCAAGTGGTATCAGAGCTCGGTAAAGATTTCTTAGGAGAAAGACAAAATGTTAGATGGAGATGGAGAAACCAATCTCAGAATGACTAACATGGAGTTAGACAAACTAGTTAGGGAACAAATGGCTAATAATAGGACAATGAGGGTTGATAATCAAGAATTAAGAGATGAGTTGGTAAGAAGAAGAAGGATTTGTACTTATACTAGAGCAGTCAATAAAATAAAGATAAAGTACAGATTTCCCATCCCAAGAATTGAGGATCTTCTAGATTAGTTGGGAAATGCTTGTTATTTTTCAAAAATTGACTTAAAGTCTGATTATTATCAGATAAGGATAAGATGAGGGGATGAATGGAAACTACATTGAAGACCATGGAAGGTCTTTATGACTGGTTTTTCATGTCATTTGGGTTAAGCAATGCACCCTCAACCTTCATGAGGTTAATGAATTAACTATTTTATGATTACAATGGAAAATTTCTTGTTGTTTATCTTGATGATATCTTAATTTTCAGTGGCAATTTAGAGGAACATCTAAAGCATTTGGAAATGGTTCTCAAAAGGTTGCATGAACACAAACTTCTCATCAATCTAGACAAGTGTGTCTTTTTGCAGAAGCAACTCACATTTTTGGGATTTGTAATCTCCCAAGGGACACTCAAGATGGATCCCTCAAAAGTGATGCTATTATCAACTAGCCATCCCCTAAGAATCAAGGTGATGTAAGAAGTTTTCATGGTTTAGCTACTTTTTACAGAAAATTTATTAAGAGTTTCAGTCATGTATGTGCACCTATGAAATTAAGAGTGGAAAGTGTTGGAAACACTGAGAGGGGGGGGGTGAATTAGTGTTTAGCTAATTTTTCAATTTTAGCACTTTAAACATAAATCAATTAGATATCACTTGAAGCTTAACACAAGATCACATAACACATAATATGATTATGGGGAAACCTTGATTAGAGGAAAACCCTAGTGGGAATTAGTACCCACAAATATTTCACTAGTATAATGAACCTATTAAATTTCCTTTTCCATGTTAGGAGTAGTCTTTACAATGCAAGTACAATGACCTGGTTAAAGGCCTGACCCTGTTAGGAGTCTTTTAAAAACAACTCTGTTAGGGGTGAGGACTCACTATCCAAGAGCTCGCTGCTCAGTGAGAAAGAAGGCTACAACCTCCTGAGAATAGATATGCACTATATCCAAAAGTCAACTATTGTATATGACACATATGTCTGATCAGTTCCAGTTATGCACTTATACTCTTATCTTCTTTAGGAGCTCTTTCTCATGCTGACATCTTTACATTTCTCTTCTCTCCTTGTTTCTTTGACACTTCCAATATATCTTTACATTGCATATATATATATATATATATATATGCCTGAATAGACATGACTATAGATGAGACCCTAGTCGGCCCAAAAACAACATTAACAATGCTTCCAAAAAAATTGTCTTAAGCGTGTTTACAACAATGTTTAATACATGATTACAAACTTATTACAATAGGCACTTAGCCTTTACATAACAAAAGATTACACGCTAATCAAAAACATGAAGTCGGCTTCATACTCTATATTCTAAACTGCTAGTGTACTTGTTCTTTTTGTAACTTGTCTGTACTACCATTCTGAACCATGCGTGTATAGGGTAAGCATAAAAACATACCATAGAGCTTAAGTCTGAACATGCATATCCTGATGTGGTCATACGCACATGTTTGATGCTCTGATCGACTTCAAGTCACTATTTTGTTCTATCTTCTACACTTAGTCAATTTTGACTTCATAGTTTACTGTCAAAACTTCATATGACTTTGTTTCCATAATGACAACACAAAATAAGCTATATACTCCCTGGGAGTCAACTTGCCAACATAAAGAAAACAAAATTTGTTTGGACTAAGGAGGCTAACAATGCATTTGAGTACTTGAAATCAAGAGTAGCACAGTCTCCCATCCTCACACTCCCTAATTTTAACAAAGTATTCACAATAGATGTTGATGCTAGTAACTTGAATATAGGTGCAGTCTTAAGCCAGGATGAAAAACTAGTAGCCTTCTTCTGAGAAAAACTGAATGATGCCAATAGGAGATACTCCACATATGACCTAGAGTTGTATGCCATGGTACATGCCCTAAATAAATGGAGGCATTACCTACTACCCAAATTATTTGTTGTTTTTACAGATAACCATGCATTAAGCTACCTAAACACCCAAGGCAAGTTAAGTGTCAAACACATTAAATGGATGGAACAACTCCAAACCTACTCATTTTTAATTAAACATAACAAGGGTGTATCCAATAAAGTGGTTGATGCACTAAGTAGAAGAATTGTACTAATCCAAAAAAATACAAGTCAAAAGCATTGGGATAATTTCTCTAAAGGATCTCTACATTGATGATCCAGATTTTGGTGAAGCATATGAAGTGTGTACAAAACTTGCGGACAAATACTACACTAATTTTTCATAATTTTTTATATAGGATGGCCTACTCTTCAAAGGCAATCAATTATGCATTCCTAGGTGTTCCATGAGGGACAACATCATCGAAGAAAGACATTGTGGAGGAATGAGTGGTTACTTTGGCTTAGATAAGACTCTAGAAGCAGTCAAAAGACACTACCATTAGCCTAAGATGCAGAATGATATCAAAAAAATTGTTCAAACCTATGTGATTTTCCAACAAGACAAAGGTGTTTCAACCAACTATGGACTGTATCAGCCATTACCTATACCCTCTAAACCATGGCAAGCAATATGAATGGATTTTGTAAAGGGATTACCGAGGACTAAATAGGGATTTGACAATATTTTTGTAGTTGTGGATCTCTTTAGTAAAATGGCATACTTTATTCCCTACAAAGCACATATGATGCATCACATATTGCTCAATTATTTTTTAAAGAAATTGTCAAAATACATGGTTTACCTCAGTCTATTGTCTCAAACAGAGATGCAAAGTTTCAAGGACATTTTTGGAGGACATTATATGGGAAGTTGGGCACAAATTTACAATTCAGTTATGCCTACCATCCACAAATTGATGGTCAGATAGAGGTGGTCAATAGATCCCTAGGTAATATTCTTAGTTATCTCACAAAACAATATGCACAGAATTGAGATCTCCTTCTACCACAAGCAGAATATGCTTTCAATGATTTTGTTAAAAGATCAACAGTTTGGACACCTTTTCAAACAGTTTATGGTCTTCATCCAAGGGCACCAATGGAGCTCATAAATCTCCCAAATGATTTTCATATCAGTGCTCAGGGAGAAGATCTTACAGAAATGATCAAATAGATACAAGACCAAGTAAAGGATCACTTGGAATAAATAGTGCAGAAGTAAAAAATAGAAGAAGATAAAAGGAGAAGAGAAGTACATTTTTAGATAGGTGACAAAGTGTGGGCTTACCTAAGAAAGGAAATAATTCCTAAAGGACCTCATACAAAGATTCACATGAAGAAGATCACTCCCTACACAATTCTTCATAAATTTGGACAGAGTGCTTATAAAATCACATTTCCACCCACACTCTCTATTTTTAATGTTTCTGACTTAACAATTTTTAGAGAAAATGCAGGTATTGCAGGTGAAAAAGAAGATGGATATGAACCTCAAGGTGAATGGATTTGTGATCTACCCCCCATTCAGACTCTCCTTTTAGAAAATATTCTTTAATCAAATATTCTCAAGAAGACCAGAAAGAACACCTACTTGCAGTACTTAGTGAAAAGGCAAGGACTTCTAGATATTGATGCCACATGGATGACTGAGTCAGATATTATCAAGCCTGGCTTCAGTGTGGACCAACTCACCTTAAGTAGGAACTTTCATTAGGGGAATATGGTGCAGGATCCCCAACATACTAAAGGCATCATCTGTTAGAAACACTGAGATGGGGGGGTGAATCAGTGTTTATCAATTAATTATATTACAGCCAATTAAACATAAAAAAAAAAATGCATTCAAGAATCTTAACACAAGAACACATAACACATGATTTTATTATGAAGAACCTTGATCAGAGGAAAACTTTGGTGGGGATTAGCACCCACAGAATATTATACTAGGTATAATGAACCTGTTAAAGTTCCTTTGCCCTATTAGAAGCAGTCTTTACAAATTGAGTACAATGACCTGGTTAAGGGTCTAACCCTATTAAGAGTCTTTTACAATAACCCTATTAGTGGTGGTGGACTCACTATCCAAGGACTCACTGTCCAATTAGATGAAGGCTACAACCCTCTGAATGTTGATATGCACTATATCAAAAATGAACTGTTGTAGTAACACTGTTGTCTGATCAGTTCCGTATATGCGTAGATGCTCTTACTTCTTCAAAGAGATATATCATCTTCTGACTTCATTATACTGTCCCTCTTCTTACACAATAATCAACTTCTCTTACACACTGTAACATAACAATACATTACATACTTATATCTTTACAAATGAATAGGCGCGACCCAAAACATAACACTTACTCGGCCTCTTAACAAAATATACAACACTTCCAAACAAGTCAGCTCAAGCGTGTTTATAAAAACATTAATTACATCATAAAAAAATTATAACTAAAGGCACATATCCTTAGCATCAAAAAATAATACACACTGACCAAAATAGTAGTCGGCTTTTGTGCTCTATATTCTGGACTGTTTCCTGAACTGCAGTGTACTAATCTATCTGTATCTTTTCTGTACTAATGTTCCATACCTTGCACATTTGGATATAGAATATATATACACCATAGAGTATACATCTAAGCATGCATGCTCTGGTGTGCTTTCTAGCACGTGCGCTGATGTGCTGATCACTGTATCTATCTGACTACTCTGTATTTTGTACTTAGTCATTTTATATCCTAAGTTATCTTTGACAGAAACTTAGTATGACTTTGTTGCCATGATTGACAACATAAAATAAGTCTTGCTTCCTTAGGAAGTCAACTTTCCAACATCATCAACATGTCCTATTCATCTAGGACTTCTTGTTTTCAATAATGATCCATTTGTAAGACCTAGTGCCAAGATTTGGTCTTTATGAACCAATTGGTCAACTATGGTCAAAGGATACATAAATCTTGAATTTGATTTATTTTTGTGTTTTAGGTGTTCCTTAGGTAGGTTTGGTCCATTAGTGACCCCTAGGAAAGTGAAAATCAACATTTGTTCAATTGGTGCAAAATATTTAAAAATGTAACATTTGCATAAAAAGTTGCATAGCAACTTTTGGTCTAGTTAACAACTTTTTGAAAGTTGGTTGTAAAAATTCCTCCCAGTGGATCATTATTTGAAATTTTTTTGTAACCATTGGAAGAATTTCTCAATTACCCCTCATAGGCAGGTGGAGGATGATGATGATGTAATTTTGAAAACAATCAATAAAATAGAACCATTTTCCTACAAACAGGCAGTTATTCAGGATCTTTACGGCCCTGTACAGACCCAAATAGGAACAAAACCTATGAGTTATTGAATTTTAGTGAATCATCTTTCTTTTCATGTTGAATTGATCCTTTGATCGATTGTATAACTTGCAATATTATCAATACTACAAAAACTATCTAGAACCCTAAGCACCTAGAGTTTCCTTGAATAAATGGATATTCCTCCTCATTCCATCATTGGAGAGATATTGGAGTTGGTGAAATGAGGGGAAGGTGTATTTTTTCCAATATTATAATAGACACTTTGCAGGCTGGTGGTCAAAGGAAACAGTTTGAATTGATTCTCGGTCGACATCTCAATGTGGTGACCAGTGAACAGTAAGAGCATTTGATGACTGAGGCATGTTGGGGTTTCATCAAGCACTCAGATTGAATATTTGGAGTACATTTAGCACAAATACCATTCCTGAGTCAATGTTTAGTCTTTGCACTCCATTCCATAGGTACTTCTTTTTTTAATTTATCCTAATTGGGGTAATTAGGCATGTTAAGCTTATCAATATTTAGACATTGTATTACCAAGTCATTATCTACCGAGTTGGGGGATATTTGTAACTTGATAAAGGGTATCTGAATCTTCCTTTATTTTTCCTATTTTTTTGGGAAAGCAGTTAGTTATAGTGCTCGGTTGCTAAAGAGCTCAGTACATACTATTGCTTGGCACATATTGTTGCTCGACACACATTGTTTCTTGACACATATTGTTGCTCGGTAGGTATCAGGAAGTTGGATGGCTAAGAGGGAAGTATCATAAACAATATTTTTGTTTGAAATCCACTGTTGGATTTGTGTCATGTTGGTCTTGTATAGGGCCTAAATAAAGTGATCCAACCCCATTCCACAAATTCACATGGCCTTTTGTATTTCATCAAAAGTTAGTGTGCCTGAGTAGGGTTATTGGGAGCGATTGTCCAAATCAACACAAAATAGGAACTTGAATCATCAATTTTGGTATTATATTAAAGTTGGAAGTTGTTTACAAAGGTGTAGAGCCTATAGTAAGGGATCTCATTGAAAGGTTGAGAGACACAGTCCTTTAGGACATAGAAAACCTATAGCCTTTGCATCATCCTATGTGGAGTTATAGTAAGGTTCTGGGAACCCACCAGTCGTTATGTCACTTAAAATCCTTAACTCACAACTAGCGGTCGGGGCTTGTGAACTTTCTATAACCTATGACAAAGTGACTGGTGTAACTTAAATATGTCAGACAATCAGGAATTGTTAGAAGTTTGCAACTCCATGAAAACTTGTGAAGAGGGGAATGGGGTTGATCGTTAGGAAAAGATGAAAGGTCTCAACATTGCACGCGGTTAGAAAAAAATTAAAAGGAAAATTTACATGGCCAACACATTTAAACTAGAATAATCTAAACCTAAAAATGACTGTAAAATAAAAACTCCTCTTTCTGAAGAGGTAAGTAACAACTTTGTTGATAATTTTGATCCTAAAAAAACTTTGAGAACTATTAAACCTAATTTTTACGACATAATGACTTATGAGGCTCCATTAACTCTTTTAGATATCACTTCACATTATGGACCTAGTTATCATCTCTTAGCAAAAAATGGATTCAACGGGAATAGATGTGGAAAACATGAACAAGGAATCCAAGTGCCCTTGGGAAATGAGAGGCATGAACATTCTTAAGGATTAGGGTTAAATCCTTATAAGCAACCATAATCAGTTACTCTCAATGTTAACACTATCTCTTTTAGACCTTTGAAAATCGTGAATCTTCATTTTATTGATTTTGATCATAAAACTTCTTTTGATACATTTAGTGATGATGATGCTATACCTGAGTTCTTGGGGGCATATGATGATCTCGCTTCTTGGGGGCATATGATGATTGTGGATTCTACGGTGAGACATGCCTTATTATCTTTTATGGATTGTTTTTCTGGTTATAATCAAATCGTTATTCCTACTCAAGATCAACACAAAACTTCCTTTATTACTCCTTGGGGAAGCTTTTTTTGGGTTGTCATGCCCTTTGGATTGAAGAATGCAGGTGCCACATATCAATGTGTTATGACGCTTATCTTTCGTGATTACATCCATAAGATTCTTGAAGATTATGATGATGACATTCTTGAAAAATCAATCACTTGTAAGGATCAAGTTCTTATTCTTAGACAAATCTTTGAGCGAATGCACCAATAGAACATGTGCTTGAATCCTTGGAAATGTGCTTTTGATAGTAGAAAACTTCTTGGATTCATTATTTCAAATCACGATATTGATGTAGATACTGAAAAGATCGATGTTATTGTTAATATGTCACCTCCCCAAAATATCTCATAACTTCATAGTTTACAAGAAAAAATACAAGCTATTTTCTAGTTTGTATCACACTTGTTGGATCGCATGATTCCTTTCACTTCTTTGTTGTAGAAAGATTCTACTTTCTCTTGGAATGATGATTTTAAATAGACATTTGAACAATTCAAACAATATCTTTCTAATCCTCCTATTTTACAACCTGCTCAACCTAATCTATCATTCTTCTTATATACTTATGCTTCTCCTAATGATTTTGTTCTATTTTATCTTAACGTGATAAGAATAGAAAAGAGTGATCAGTGTATTACATTAGTCATACTTTGATAGATTATTAAACTAGATATACTCAAATATAAAAATAATGTCTCGCTTTAGTTTTTTATTTTCAAAAAAGTTGACATTATCTTCTAAATGATGAAATAAATATCATAGTCAAATTTGATCCTTTGAAACATTTTTTCTTAAAAACCGATCTTTCAGGACACTTGGCTAAATGGGTTATGATGCTGAGTGAGTTTTATTTAAATTTTGTTTCTCAAAAATACATTAAAGGACAAGCTTTGACTGATCATTTCACTGAAGCTCCTTCACCTACTTCAACCTTTCAACCTATCACTTCCCCAAAAAATGTGTTTTACCTATTGTACTTTGATTGATCTTGATGTAGAATTGTCTCTGCTCTTAGTGTTATCCTAGTAGATCTGTCAAATAAACCTATACCTTTATCATATCATCTTAACTCTTATTGTACTAAAAATATTGCAAAATATGAAGCCCTTATCGCTAGATTGAAAGCGACTTTATCTCTTAAGGTGAAACATATTAAAATCTTTGGGGACTCAACTAATTGTGCAACAAATTAATAGAACATATCAAGCTAAACATTATCATTTGACTCAATATCAATATTTAGCCTTAACCTTGCTTGGAAAATTGTCCTCTCATTCTATTTCATCTCTATCTTGTAAGGATAATAGACATGTAGATATTATGGCAAGCGCAACTTATCTTATCTCATTAGAGGACAATGTTGAAAGTTATCAATTCACAATAAACAATATTGTTAGTCCTACTATCTCTGAAATTTATAATAAAGACACTTTTTTCTTTAGTATTGATTTGGATGAATGGTATTCACACATCTTTCATTATTTGCAAGATGGTACTTTCTTGAATTAGAAACAAGGAATACTAGAGCTTGAATTTGCAAACTCCCTACAAGATACATCATTCTTGCTGACATTATTTATAGGCACTCCTACAATGGTCTTTTACTTTGATGCCTTAATAAAACTGAGATTCCTAAAGCTTTACAAGAAGCTGATTCAGGATCTTGTGGTGTGAATTTAAGTGGAAAGTCCTTAGTTAACAAACTCCTTCATATGGTATAATATTGGCAACCCATGGAACAAGATTCTTTTGCCTTTTTCAAATGATGTCCTCATTATCAAAATCACAAAAAAAAATCCATTCTCCTACCCATGAACTTTGCTCTTAGTTAGCTTCATGGCCCTTTAATCTTTGGGGTTTGAATATCATTGGAAAAATATCACCTCCTTCTCAAGAACATACTTATATCATCATTGCTACTAATTATTTCACTAAATTGTTAGAAGTGGTTCCTCTCCACTCTACTATAGTTGATTTAATTTGTAATTTCCTCCTAGAGAATATTATTTCTCAATTTGGTATTAATTCTACGATAAAATCTGATAATGGTACTCCTTTTAAAAACAAGGAAGTAAAAAAGTTTCTAGTAAAATATCGTATCAAGAAACTCTTTTCTACTCCATACTATCTTCAATCCAATGGTCAAGTTGAATCATCTAACAAGATCATTGATAAACATTAGGAAGACTATCAACAAACATGCTAAGGATCTGCACACACAATTAACCTATTCTTTATGGGTTTACAGGACAAGTGTATGTACTGCAACAGGAAAAACTCCTTATAATTTAGTTTACGGTGTGGACACAATTATGCCTTTGGAGTTGGAAATACCTTCATTAAGAGTTTCCCTTAATGACATAATTGATAATGACACTTTGAGAGAACAACAACTTCAACAACTTGAAATGTTGAATGGACAACATATTAATGCCCTTGAACATATTCAAGCATATCATAAATATTTAAAGAAGAAGAATAATCATAAAGTGATTCAGTGTTCTTTTTTGTTTGGAGAGTTTTTTGTTTATGAGAATCAATGTAACATCAATGCTCTACCTAGAGAAAGAGGTAAATTCATTCTTAATTATCTTGGCTTATATATCATCACTAAATTTTATGGTTATGGTGCATATAAACTAGCTAATATGGATGATATACCACCTAGGACCCTACAAATGCTATGCATTTGCATCAGTACTATGCCTAACTCTTCTTTTCTTTATTTCTCCTCCTTTCTCTCTTTTTTCAATCTCTATAGGTTCTTATATCTTTACATTAAATCATTATGTGTTAATATTTATTATTTTCATGTATTGCTTCATTCTTGACAAAAATGTACATGTTTTGATCTTGAATTTATGGGTAACATGTTAATCATTGTGGTTAAAATATTAATTAGAAATTGCTTACACCCTTTCTTTTAATTAATATTTTATGTTTGGATATAGTAGTGTTTAGTTATTTCTCATAGCTAGACTACATGATCATCTCTTTACATAAGCATATTACATCATCATGGTTGTGTTTAATTAAAGCTAGCATTTAAATTAAATCATATGTATATATTTTTAGCATCAGTTGCATAATCAATAATAAAAATATGCATCTAAACATAAGAGGCATCACTCCATATATATAAATGATAGGTACATAGTCATCATTGTTCAAAATGTGCCCTATATGTCTCAAAATCAGACATTGTACATCTTAGTTATTATCTATGGGATGATGACTCCCTGATCCCTCAGGTTCATGATGAGAAGATAATAGTCATGCTATGGAAGATGGTCTATGAGAATTCATCAATCATGAATGGCTCCTACATGAGCTCTTCTCTGCACGACCTCGTAATATACCTTGTATCCCTTGTAGCTCAAACTAGTTCCCTGTAAAATCTAGCTGGAGTCGATCTCTCTCATCTCTCAATAGATGCATTTCTACCTGCACTGACACTAACACATCCTTGTGTCACCCTGGATCTTGATGTACCTCATATCTCACATGAGAGGATGATGGTATCCTTGATTCTATGGTGATATCTCTCTTAACCTTGCCTACAAAGCATCTCCATCTACTCATACCAAATATAAAATTTGACATTAATAACATTAAAAACACACACATATATTTATAGACATTTACATTTAAAATTAAACATATTTCAACCTTCCGTACCTGGATCTCCTTCCTCATACTCAAGATTGTCAGTATCTAGAGTCTGTGGGGATTTACCCTGGGATGTTTTTAGGGGCATGGACCAAACACTCTCTCTATAATATCCAAAGGCACCATCTCTCGAGGGTGGCATCTCTAATGTGGCTCTCAGTGGTTGCCTCCTTAGAAGGGTAGAATCTATCCCCTTTATTATCTCCTCCTCAGCTACACCGTGGTCCTCGGCCATGGCTGTCTCCTCTAACATATCTCTTGATTTCTTTTCCTCTCTCTCATTTTCATCTCCTTGATCATCCTCATCATCCTCATCATCCTCTTATCTAGCTCTTACTCTAAAGCATGGCTCTGAGTCTCCTATAGGGTTCCTACCAGAAATATGGTTCTAATATTGTACACAATCATATATCTATGGTAATCCCTCATCACACCTATATCAATGATTGTATGTGGTACCTTGATATCCATCTATAACTCTACATCATCTATTGTGGGTCATGGTATGGTCTCAAGCCTCCTGATAACCCTATGTCCATTAGAATAATGCAACACTAATACGGGAGGACCCTATGTGATACCAAATTTTCATTGCACTCTATCAAAGTAGAAATGCACTACTATGTAGCTATACCTTCCCTCTAGAAATCTATACATCTACATGCACCTCATCCATTGGTCAGTGTCTGTCTAGGATGGAATGAATCTATAAGGTCTCCATATGATATCGACTGCCTTCAACCAGTCGATGGTCGCCCTCTGGTATAGAAGATCACCACACTACCATAGTGAACTTAGTGGATATCCATATGCCCACATATCCGTAGAATCAACATCTACTGGAAATCCTATAAGTTATGTACAAGTGATATGCTTGAACATCCATACCTGCAATAATGTACACATAGCTAGGTTATGGCTTTGATATCTCATGAATCTCCCAAACTCATAGTACAAATGGGAAATCATACTCTTTCCCCATGAGTATACTACGTGAATTATCTCCATCCATCAGACCACATGTGCTAGAAGCATAGAAAATACTATTCCCTTTCAATCAAGAGTAACTACAATAGAAACAATACACATTAATATCTTCCTGGTCAAAGGAACCTCCTCAGAAGCATGCACCAATGCCTTCAAAGGAATGTGATCTCTATACACATAAAGTTGAGACAGACCCAAGAAATATACGTAATCTCTTTCAATATGTGCCTCTCATATCTCAGTACTAAATCTCATTATCTGGCCTCGAACAAGTAATCATAAGATATAGTAGACATCCTCTAGTGTGATGGTCATCTCACCTATGGGTAGGTAAAATATGGAAGTGTCCTAATCCCACCTCCCCATCAAAGCCATTAGCATGGCATGGTGAAATCTCATATGAGGAAGATAGTATACCCAATACAATCCCACATCTCTCAAAAGTTGTATATCCTGAGGTCTCAATCTACCATGCTGCTCTCAAAGGTATGTGTGTATATGAAAATCATACCTTCATGAGATTAGTTTGCAATTATGATCAATTCAATGAAAAGATAACAAAGATTAACTAAATAAATTGAAAACAATGCAAGAAGCATCTCATGGCTCTCTATCTAAGCATGCTAATGAATGCTCTCAGCTTTCACATCCATTAGTGATAGTCCTAGAATGAGAATTGATAAATATTATGCCTATTTAGCTCAAAATGATCACTAAAATGTAAATTCAACATGTAATTGCTATGCAAATGAATCTATTTGCCTATAGTGATGATGCTTTACTCATGAAGTGTGTGTTCTTGTCAAATGCATCAAAAATGGCTTCTATTTAACGAATTTCCCAAGGATAGGGGTAGAGTTTATTTAGCCATGCTTAAGGCTTGGTTGAGTTAGTTATCTCAAATGTTAAGACAATTTAAATGGTGGTTTCAAATAAGGGAAAAAAATGAGTGGTCAAGATGCAACTCCAAGATGTGTGATGGAGAATCAATTTGGCTTGATCCATGTGAGCTTCAATTCTAAATCCTCATTGGTTGATTCAATTTATCTCATGTGATGGATGAGGAATTTAAGGAATTTAATTAAATGATTTATTTTATTTTCTTTAGCCATGTGCACCCTTGAATCGGTTGGAATTAATTTGATTTTAACTATGCAATTAATTGATTAATCTCAATTGCACAATTATTTGATTATTGATTTAATTAATCCAAAGGCTTTTGATAATTCAATTAATTTCTGATTTGAATTGACTTGCTCACTTCATTTCTTGTTTGATTTATCATGACCAATTTTAGGTGTCTACAAATGCCCCTCTTTCAATCGATGTGTGAAGCGCATTGGTTCAAATAATGTCTAATGTCCTAATTAACCTGATTTGAAATGATGATGCTTGATCTAATTTTGATTGATGTTTGATTCAGGGATAACTTTAAGAAACCCCCTCCTAGGAAAAAGTGTAAAATGTTGGTGAATCATACAATAATTTAGGGGAAAAAATTTCTTGATGATGACAAATTTTTTTTCAAAATTAGGAAAAATAATATAAATGCGAAGGTGAATTTTTCCCTGCCAAATGAAAATTTGATAAAATCCTGGCGAATAATATATTAATGTGGGGGAAAATATATATTGTGTGAGGTGAATTGTTTGCTTTTGAAGTAAAAACATTATAATATATGAGGCGAATGATTTTCTTTTGAAGGGAAAAAAATTATTTGCACTGGAAAATTTTATGTGTCGTTTGAAAATATATTCATTTTTTTGGCTAATCTATCATTAATAATCAAAAAAATAAATATTTTATTGGAAATTTTCAAAAGATGGGACTTTACAATGCATCATGTGGTCCAATTCCAACTAATAACTATTAGGATTAGGATCACTGAGAGGGAGGCGGTGAATCAGTGATCTATCAATTAATACTTTTTCTTATTATCTGAATCTTTACTTAATGATTATGTACTGAACTTGAATATCAATGCAAGTAAGATAAATATACACAACACATAACACCATATATGATTACGGGGAAACCCAATGTAGGTGAAAACCCCGGTGGGAATTAGTACCCACAAATATTC
>MU227948.1:3709500-3729551 GCA_018584345.1 Thuja plicata | reverse complement strand
CAATCTCCTTAGTGTCTGTGATGTCCTTTGGTGCTTTCATTCTTTCTTGCATGGCATCAATCTGAATTTGTGCTTCATTGTATCCTATATCGCTGGTATCTCCTTTAACCTTTTGAGCATACAACTGAGATTCTATTAGATCCTTGCTTGTGTGTAACTTGTCAATATGATTCTTTGCTGCAATCAATTCAGATTCCATCTTCTCTTTGTTGTTTCTTAGCTCCAAGATTTCCATGTTTGCTTGTCTCAGTTCTTCATCTAACTACTTGTTTGCTTTGACTTGATCATCATAGGCATATTGATTATTACATAGATTTTCATCTAATTCTTCAATTTGATCCTTCAGAGAGGAATTTTCTTCATTCAACCTTTTTACTACTTCCCCCAAATCATTTGAAGAACAATTCCTTAATTCTTTTTTCAGTTTCTTGATAAGTATTTGCATGCCTTCAACTTTTAGTTTTAGATCTTCATTTTATTTTTCATATGTGTCAAGTTCTTCAAGGGCTGCTTTAAGATTATTTTTTAGGTGCTTCATTTCTTCCTTCTCCATGATCTCCTCAACTGGTTAAAATTCTTTGCTGAGGACCAGAGCTCTGATACCAATTGTTAGGATTAGGATCACTGAGAGGGGGGGTGAATCAATGATCTATCAATTAATACTTTTTCTTATTGTCTGAATCTTTACTTGATGATTATGTACTGAACTTGAATATCAATGCAAGTAAGATAAATATACACAATACATAACACCATATATGATTACGGGGAAACCCAATGTAGGTGAAAACCCCGGTGGGAATCAGTACCCACAAATATTTTGTACTAGTGTCTTATGATCCTTGTTAGAAGATCCTTAACCCTGTTAGGAGTTATCTTTACAATACATGAAGTACAGTGACCTTGTTAAGGGTCAGACCCTATTAGGAGTCTTTTACAACAACCCTATTAGGGGTGGTGGACTCACTATCCAAGGACTCACTGTCCAAATGGTGAAGGCTACAACCTTCTGGATATTTGATACACACTGTATCTACAAGGTGAACTGTTGTTGTGACATTGCTTGTCTGATCAGTTCCTTTTGTGTGCTGATGCTTTAACCTCTTGTTTATCTCCACAAAAATATTTTATTCACTCTAAAATCTTCTACTTCAATATCTATATCATCAACATATGATAGATATATCTTTGTTGCTTTTACACTCTGCTCTGCTTTTCTTATCTCTGGCTTCCGCAACTTTTCTCATCACAAATGACCTTCTATAAGTACTTCCGCAAAGGAAATGAACATGTTGGATTTAGGAAAACTTTTACCATGTATCTTGATCACTTACATAACCACACAACCCTTCATTAAGTCAACTTAACATTAATTATAACTGCTTTACTCAAACCGAACAGACACGTCTTTTCACACAGTCCACTTCACCAAAATAGCTCTAAATAATTATCCTAGATGAATCAAGTCATGCACTTTTAACCATAGATTTTTAGGTCACTAAAAATAACTAATCTAAAGGCACAAGTCCTGAGGATGAATGCAACTTCAACGCCAAAATAATCTCTGTCGGCTCTTTCCATGATCTCTGTCATGTTCTGACATTCACTGGTTGTACCTCTTCAACTGGCTGTATCTTCTTCATACTTGTAGATCTGATCATGCTCTCTTAGAATTAGCATTTAAACATACTCATAAGCTTATCTTCAAAGGAACATATCATTTGGATAACAAATGAACACACACTAATCAAAACTATAATAGTATGTTCCTTGCTCTATCTTGTTTTCTGTACTTAGCCAATTTCTGATCTTCTGATAATGTGTGTTGACTCCAAAACTTCATATGACTTTTTTTCCATAATTAAAACACTAAATAGAGTCATATACTTTAGTATAGTCAACTTTCCAACAATAACTTGTTTGCATATTAAACATATGTTGGTATCGATAAGCACAAAAAGTTACATCGACATGCAACCTAACAGTAACATGTAGCATTTTATAATGTTAAATGTCTTATTTGAGACCGTTTGATGATCCTAGATCAATGGCTAAAGTTTAATTTTGGCCTAATTTCTTGAAGGAAACAAAGTTCTCTGGGAATTCACCGGAATGATGACACATATCAAATTAATTTGCACCATAACCATTATCTAATTAATGCAACATCACGTAATGACATCATTATTTACACATATCAAGTCTTGCATCTGTTTACATGGACAATTGATAAATTATAATGTATCATAGTTGTCGTTAATAAAAGAAATTTTTTATCACTGACACTAAATCTGGCTATTTCTAATTTCACACAGTCATGCTTTTAATATGAAAGATTTACAGAATTCTAAAGGACAAAAGAACTAATTTCACACACTCGTGCATTTAATATGAAAGATTTACAGAATTTTGAAGGACAAATGAATTAATTAGGTTAGATAAATAATTGAGGGCTATTTATAGATGATCTACACTTCTTTCTTCTTCAAATCTCCTTTTTTTTGGTCTGCCTTTGCTAGTGCTTGAAAGATTGCCTCTGGTTTAGGTCTTTAGGCTATATAATTTTAGATATTTTGGTAGTTGTTTTTTGAATATGGACACTCCTATCCATTTGATAAGCACATCTGCAGAGGAACAGAAGTCCTTTTTTGGGCCCGGTCTCAAACCAAACCCTTGAATGAATTTGCAAGGAGTTTGGAGCCTTAACAAATGAGGCTGTGAAGATAGTGTTACGTCGTGAATTTTTGGAAAATATTGATAGGTACCGAGTTAACACAGACATTACCTCCCATTTTTTGGCATTTCTTATGGACCTTGGGGGAGAGAAGGTGGGTATGATCCTTCTGTTAAGGAAGCTATTCAAACACGAATTCCTGGGTGACATTGTTGAGGTTGCCTTTTATGCCCAATTAGGGGTGGGGATCCCTTGGGCAAGTGATTTACGCAATCTTTTCGAGTCAGGTGAATATGTGGCCATTCAACCTTTTCTTTTGAACCTGGATGTTCAGCAGTTGATGTGCCATAGGAAATGGGTCCAGATTGGTAGGGATTTTCTTTGCAAATGGTTTATGTTGGATGACTTGGTGGACTACGGATGGTTTTATGAATTCGCAGAGCTTATCATCTCTAAAAATTTCTACTTAGACAGAGGGGAAAATCCTTAGTGTTGTGTCCCTGTGGCCTCCGCCTAAAATTTTTTAATTTCACTCTAGTAGGTTTTGTCTTTAAAGTTTTGTAGGGACTTCAAGTCTCCAAGTCTGAATATTGTAAATTTATAGAAAATATAAATAAAAACTTTGCAACTTCATTTTAGTTTGTTTTTTATGGATTTATATTTAAAATATGTATGTGTGACATATGTGATTTTATAATTTTTGAAATTGAAAATGAACCAAACAAATGTTAATGTATGTGTGTTATTTATTTAACAGTAATAACTTAATATTACTTAACTTTTGCATGTATCATGTCACATGTGTGACTATGCGACTGCCAAATTGTGAAAGTTTAAATTATTCAGTTATTCTTTAAACTTTAAAGTAAAACTAAAATCTAAAATTAGCCAATGCCAAATGGAAATTCATAAAACATCTAATAATTACATTTTCTCGACTCCCGGTCATGTCAAGTTAATATCGCCTCTTTGGTTGCCGAGTTGTCTGTTGTCATTGGCAACTGCAAGTGGTATGTACATTTGGCAACTGCACATGGTATGTACATTGTACTATCAACTATGAGTATTGATACCGTTGACACATACCTAAAACTTGTTTATTTAGAACCCTAAATTGTAAATGTATTAATTGAGACTGTTGATTGATCGTAGATCAATGGCTGGAGTTTTATCTCGGGCCCAGTTTCTCAAAAGAAACTAATTTTTGCAAGAAGTCTGCGGAATGGATACACGTTGCAAGTTTGGCATGATAACTTGAAATAAATGAATGTCTTGTCAGAGTGACAATGACATTCTTTAACTACGACGATCCACTCGTTAGTCATCAAGCACATCGCACGGTTTCCATAATTGCACTAGTACAGACTATAGACTGTAGTTATTAGTATAGTTACCATTTTATTAATTTTCCACAGACCCACACTTGTGCATTAATGGGAATGATTTACCTAAAGATATGAAAGATATGGAACGTGGCTATTTATAGATGTTCTTTCTTTCTTCTTCATCAATTTCAATTTTCTTTTGCCTTTCAGCCTTTGCCCTCTGGTTTTAAGTTTTTAGATTTGTGATTCTGTAGATTCGTAGAATTTCAATTTTTTTGTCTGTAGTTTGAAGATTTAGGTTTTTAGTTTAGGGTATCAAGGCTCTGCAAGTAGAGATGGACACACCAATTAGGTTGAGAATCACATCCATTGATGAGTAGAAGCCCTTTTTGGGCATGATACCAGACAAAGTTCTCACTTCTATTTGCAAGGAAGTGGGTGCTTTAATTAACAATGTTGTGTTCATGGTGCTCAGCCATGAGTTCATTCACAATGAGAAGAGATACTGCGTCAGCATGGACATTACATCCTACTTTATGGAATCTCTTCTTGACCTCGAAGGAGAGAAGGTAGACATGCTTATGCTGTTGTGGAATGTTTTCAAGGAATAATTTCTGGTGGACGACGTCCAAGTCATTGTCTTCGCACAATCGAGGTTGGGTATCCCTTGGGCTAATGAAATTGAAAAGATTATCCAATGAGGAAGCAATGTGGAAAGGCAACCCTTTCTACTGAACCTTAATGAAAGGCAGCTAACGCGGCATCGGAAGTGGGCATGATCAGGGAGGGACTTCCTTCGGAAGTGATTTCACCTTGATGATGGGGTGGAGACGGACTACACCTGGCTCAAAGAATTCACAGAGATTATCCTCCATAAACAATTCTTCTCAGACATGGATGGAGATGAAGACCCTTAGTATTTTTGTTCTTGAAACCAGGTTTGCATAGTTCGTTTTGTATTTTTGTTTTTTCTTATATGATCAACCAGTGCCCTTGTGGCAACAAATTTTGTAACTATTTTTTAGGGATACTTCCTATTTAGTAATTCACACACACACTCACACCATTTTGTAGGGGTTTATAGTGCGACTATAGTCTAAAGTTAAACTCTATAATTATAAAGTATATTATAATATTAGTGATGTAAATTTTTGAAATGATTAATAAAAATTTTGCTCTTCGACTCTTTTAATGAATGATAATAGATTGCCTGGACTCTCAACTCTATAATTTTTTTTAATTGCATAATTATTGTAATTTTTCTGTCTTCCTCCAAAAATGAGAGTCGAGACATGTATCAGTGTGTGAGATAATAGATTGTCTATGTAATTTTGTTTAATTGTAATTTTGTAAAGAAATCTAAAGACTAATAGTAATATGTTGATAAATAATAAATTATATGCCCATTCACATTGCCATATCAATGTGTGATATCATATAATATGAACCAAAAAAATATAACAATGTTTAATGTATGTGTGACTGGAGTAATAACTTAACTTTTCCATGTCAATGTATTATGTGTCATGTGTGCGACTGTGGAATTGTAAAAGTTTAAAGTCTAATTATTAATACCCATTTGACATTTATCAGTTTGCATTTTATGGGTAGTAATAAATTAATAATTAGACATTTATCTATGATTGCAATATTTTAATTAGTTTCTTTTATATTTGATAGTTTCAATATTTAATTTAATTTAAATTTAATAAATTTTTGGCGTATGGTGTTACATGTAACTGTATTTTTGGCAACCGTTGGATGAGCAGAGATCAATGATGTACGATGTATTTCAGGCCGAAAGGGAAAAGAAACCCCATTTTTGGAATCCTATTTTGGAATCATGACACATGTCCACTCACACAATTGGTGTCATTCAATAAATATAATTAAAAAAAATTTCATTTATTTCTTTTTAGTTTAAAAGTATTGCAAAGGTTATTTATGAAAATCAAACTAGTAAAAATTGTATAAAAATTTATCATAGTATATAAAAATGGGTTTTTATTTTTATTAGTTAGTTTTTAATCATGTGTGAGGTGACTACGTGTGAGGTACTCTAGTACTGAAAAGTGAACTTAGAAGCCAAAATTTAATGAGACCAGCGACACATGATAGTGACTGCCAGTAATTGTTGGATGAGCAAAGATCAACGACGTGCGGTGTATTTCAAACTGAAAGGGAAAAGAAACCCCATTTTTGCAAACCTATTCTAGAATCATGACACGTGTACACTCACACAATTAGTTTTATTCAATGATGACTGTGAGGTGACTAGGTGACTATGAGTCTACAAGTCTATGTATGACGTACTATACTACTACTAAAAAGTGTCAAGCCAAAAGTAAATGGAACCCACAACACGTGATAGTGACATCCATGATCGTTGGATGAGAAATGTATCAATGACCCAAGGTATATTTTGGGCCTATTTGGGGAACGGTCACTTCTTTTTGCAATTTTCCCCTAGAAATAGGGCATGTGTCATGAATTAACACTCAACTAAGTTTAATTAAAATCAAAATTGGAGTAAAATAGTAACTTAAAATTTAATAAGAAATAAGCTCAATTTCAGGTCCTACTGACCTCAGATATTTGTAATGTCAAACAATTAAGTGACATGTGTCCTAGTGACCTCAAATATCTAGAGAAGCAATAAAAGTTAACATGATTGAGGAGTCAACTCAGTACTCACAATTGTACAATTTTAACCTAAGTTTTATATTTTTAGTTCTTACTAATATATTGTATTGGAGATTCAGAAAGGGGTTATGGCTTCTAGGTTGAGGATTGAGGAATGCAATAAAGCCTCTCATCTCTCTACCTACTCATAGTCTACACAAATTGAATTTTCAGGTAAAATCCTAAACACCCACATCCCGCCCTTTAAATTTTTCAAATCTAGTGATTTACTGTTTAGATTGCAGTCATAGAATTAGGATTGAATTTTAAAACATGTCTGTAAATTGTAGCTGTCACCTGTATAGAATTATTTGAATTTTCCTACAAGTAAATAGTAATACCAGTATACCACGGTCCCCGATGGGAAAAACAAATACCAAGACTATGAGTAAAAGTCAAAGAAAGGAAACAGAGATAATAGACTTCCACAAACTGGTTAAAACACCAGGTTTCACTAATGAATTCCATGATATTTTTGATCTTGTTATCCATGGAGATAAGGAAATCATGGAAATTAGATTTTCACTTGAAAATAAGTGGAAAGATCTAATGAAGGATTCAAATTTAGTCCATTTAATAGCATGGTAAATGCAAAGACAAATAAAATTGCATCGTGGTTGTTGGGTCAACATGCATGGCATTACCTCAAGTATTCCCTTGTCTAGAAATTATCATACTCTGCGCCAAAAATTATGATGAAAATAGAAAAGAAATTGTCAATAAAAATATTCAGGAGGTAATTTTGTCAATAACCAAGATTGAATTTGCTAGTCTGTTGGACCTAGGGTTTGAAGCACAAAACTCAAATGTGCACATTGATCTAGGAAAGCTGTAAGATAATTATGAAAAATAGATGCAATAAAGAAAGATTCATATATCAGAGGAATAAAAGCAGTTCTAGTCTGGATCCATATCATAAGCCTCCTTATGATTATGATATTTTTGTGCAATGGGTTTAGGATATTATTTCCTTTCTAGCTTTTTGTTTGGGATTGGATAGTAACAAAGAAGTGGGTACTATCATTCTTGAAATGATTTTTCATATTCATTGTGAAAAAAAACCAGTAAAATATAATTTTATTGAGCACACTGTTCATTGCATGCAAGAACAATTACTAATGATTAAAAGAGGTACATAGAAGACATTTACTTTCACAACCTACTTGTGTTATCTTCTTTTAGCAAAGCATCGTGAAATATTTTAGACAAAAAGCTTCAAAATCAGGTCCAAAATGCAATATATGAATGGACACCTGAGATAAGGATGAGTGATAACAGAAGGAACTATTAAAAATTTGTAGACTTCTTTTTGACACCAATGTATCATAAAATTACAGGCACTTCATTGCCTAGATTTCTTATGTCTTGTAGATATTGCATTCAACTCATAAGTCAAATACAATTGGTTTACTGGTACTTCATGGAAGAATACACCGTGTTAAGGTTTTACAGTTTAGTGGTAGAACCCTAAAAACTTCCAATACATGTTACAAAGAGGGTATTTGCATTAGAATATGTTTGGAAAATGGAGAGAACAGATGTACTCTTTCATGGTTAGCAAAATAAAATAATATTTCCTTCCTTATCTTTCTCATTGGGAGGGTTCACATTTGAGAGAAGAGGATTCAAAGTGGCAGAGACTTTTTTCCAATTTTCTGCTTTACTATTGATAGTCACTGGCAATATGATCCACTAAACATAATTGGAACAAAGTTTAGAATGAATGGGAGCTCCACAACCAAATGTCAATATGACAGTATGTCATTGATAGAAAATTTTAAAAACATGGAGTCCTGGGACAAGGTCAAAAAAGATATGGAGAAATACACCACTGAAAATAATAGTTCAATACAAGAATTGTCATCACAAATTATGGCATTGCACAAACAGAAAGGAAAAGTGCAGCACGGGACATCCTACAATTTCTACCAGTAAGCTTCTCAACCATCTACAAAATCTATTTCAAAAAACCTATCCCTTCAATGTAGACATGATTATTGGACTGCAACCAAAGTTATTGATTTTTGGGAAATGAGGAAGAATTTTGGCGATCCAAAGACCTCTATGGATCTTTATGATGTGGATGAGGACGGAATATTTAGTAATTTGTGGAATGCAGAGCATTCTACTCAAGCACATCACAGTGATTATAATGAGGATGAGAGGGATTCTATGAATCCCACATCAACTGATGTATATTCAATAACAATTGCTACTAGAGTCGATGCGTCCAAAAAATAAAAATATGGTAAAGGGGCAGAGATTGTAGAAAAAATGGGTTTTCTAGGTAGGAGTGGTATGTGTCCCACAGGAGAAGGGCATTGGTATCAAATTTCCACACCCACTCCACCAAAACATGGTTGGACACCAGTAATTGGAGGTTTATCAGAAAAATGTACTACTCAGTCTCATACCCTTGCACCTTCATTTGTTCCAGCTTCAAATCCAGTTCCACCTTTTCCAAACACTCAGATTCAATTTGAATCAAGTGCCACTCCCACTAGTGGGGATGGCATGGTTAGCACTAGTGGTCCAAAATTGACATTACAATTGGGAATTACATTATTGGATCTCAAAGATCAAGGCAGCGTAAAGAAGCAAAAGGTTATGACAATAATGCCAATGGTGTCTATGACTGTGAGTCTAACAATTGCCACACCTTCAGGACAAAACCCTCTGAACAGCCCAAATACTCCACTTATAATGGGTCAGGGTGTTACTGCTACTAATCCTCATGGTGCAATTATTAGAACCATAGGTGGAAGCTCGTACATAGCTGCAAGTTCTATTTCACCTTTCAAACATTCAATTGTGTCAGAAAATAAAAAAATTTAATAGACAAAATACTAAGACATTGAAGAGGGATGTAGTTGTTGCAGCTCATGATGCAGAACCTGCATCAAATAGGTTATTTCCCACATATAAACCAAATAAAGAAATCATGGAGTTCATGGTTGTTATGCCCCTAGCTAGAGATAATGATCCACTAGAGAGTCAGATAGATCCATCTGAATTTCAAGTTAGCACCCTCCAAATGGATTTATCCAAAATTAAAAAATGTGGACAAGATAAATGTGTCAAAAATGACCAACCAAGTGGTCTACAGTTCAGTGATAAAGTTGGAGAGAGAGAATGGAAAGCTTCAGGGAAGAATAGAAAATTTATAGGCAGACCTGGTAAATGAAAAGGCAAAGCAAAAAGCAGCAGATAACAGATGCAAAGAACTAGAGAAAAGGGTAAAAAATTCATCCTCTAAAGAATCAATTAGAAAACAAGAACATATGGAGGCAAAACTGAAAATTCTGAGGGAAAATTTGGAAGAGAGCAATAAAAATATTGAGGATGAAAGAGCCCCTTCATTAAATTTATACAAAAGCATGGAGAGTGTGGCACAAGTAAATAATAACTTAAAGAAAGAATTGGAGGATGAGAGGGTAAAAGTAAAATAGTGGGAAGAGAAAGAAAACCAATGGGAAGATGAAGCAGAGAAAATAAAAAAATAGAGTGAACACCAATTGTCAGAATTGAGAGAAGAGGTAAAGAAGGCAAATAATACAATTAAAACTTACAAAAATAGCTTGAATGACCAAATGAAAAATACAGTCAAGAAAATAAAAAAGAGACCTTTGGGGGGAAATAAATGTGACTGGTGATAGGTTGTGTGATTGGTTTGAATTGAATAAAATTCTTAGAGATGTTTTTGGGAAGCTCAAAGAGCACATTGAGAAGAACAAAAACATTTGTCAGAGAGAGAAAACTGAAAAAATAGATTTTGTATCAAATCAACACAACCAGTGCTAGGAACTTGGCAAGCAAGAGAATTCATGAACACATTCATGCATCAATAAACACAAACTTTTTCTTTCAAAAATGTCAGAAACTAAAGGAAGTAGAGGAAAATTTTGCCTTATTTGAGAGAAATCTCGCCAAGATGAATCAAACAACAACTGAAATGATAGGTCATGGTTCACCGATTCTTGGTCCTAGTAACTCATTAATGAATTTTGTTGGAAGAGAAACTTACAAAAAAAAGGTTGGAGGACACAATGATGACTGATTTAGGCAAGATTCCTCAAGACACAACTCATGAAGGCATTGCAAAGTGCATCAAACCATTGACAAATTTTAATGTAGTATTTGAAGGATCATTGCTTTCAAGTCACTCTAATAAGTATGGATAGCTAACGAGGTTGCAGGTTATTTTCTATAACTTGACAAATTTTGACCTTCCAAACAATGTAGAATGGAGAAAACTAAAAAAATTGGCAGAATCATGTCATCAAAAATAGTATGTTAAAGTACTTTCAGTTTGAATCATCTCTATATTATTTATCTATTGGCTTGAATTGAGTTAAAAGTAACCAGTTTGAACTTTTTTTTAACAGGATCAATGTAGCCGATGCTATAATGTTATTGCTCAATGCTAATTTACTAAACCAGCCTGTCAAATGCAGAAATGTACAGTTGTAGAGATGTTGTACTGGTCTTGACTCTTACTAATTTTGATTTTGAGACTTCACATTAGGCAAATAGACCCGAAGCTATTGTTGGTCCCTTGTTTCTTTAAAAGGGAATTCAGGGTCATTTACTAAGGGTAATGAAATTTATATTGGGTATTGACTCTTGAGTCATAATTCATTGTCAATTCACTTTTGCAAAAATAATCACACAGAGTTATGTTCTACTTCTTACTACTATTAATGAATGAATTGTTACATTGTGTCATATTTTTAAATAAATTAATGAGAATCTTTTTTTTTAAGAATTGTATCATATGAATTTCTATGTTTTCAAAAAAATGAAAAAAAAATCTTTAAGAATTATACCATATCAGCTAAATAATGCAAATGAAAACCATTATTAATTGTATAATTCATGACATTCACATTATCAACCACATTCATGTTTTTGACATTGGAATATGATATTATGAATGATTGATGATGAGATACAGAAACTGACAATAGACTACAACAAAAATTTTAATAAATACCTAGGACATGTTACTTATACAAAGGTTCAAGTTGCCACATCATATCATTATTGGGATTCTCGGATTCATCACCATCAACTTCATAACTTCCTTGGTTCTTCGATAGGTTTTCTTCACTCTGCATACCTCCTCTTAACTCAAGTTCAACGCTAGCATTATCAATACCAGTACATGAGTCAATGAAAGTCACGTCATTGTCTCTAGCACTCCCATTTTGGTTTGAAATATTTCCCAGCCCTCTTCTCTGACATTTCTTCCTCCATGATTTCAGTGCCCTATCGTAAGGAAAAGTATGGACTTCATACGTGGTTGTATAGAGCCTCAAGCAATTTTCCAAATTCTTGTCTAGTTTATTTCTTTGCTTTGACTTTAGGAACCCCAAAGCACTAAAAAATCTCTCATCCTCCACCAATCCCAATATCATGGTCAGACATAAATCAGAAAGCTTGAAAATTTTTGATATTGAATCAATCAACATTTTGCTCTCAGCTATATATTTCCAAATCCTTGTTGTTGATCCATCTTTGTGGGGGTTCTGCATAATATTATATTGTTCCCTCATTGTCTGTGAAAAATGGCCTGATTGTTCTCTCCAATGAGATTCATCTAAAATTTCATTTACTAGAGTTACTCCATTTAACTCTTCAGTTTTTCAAAAATGATCTATCAAAGTTAGTAGCTTAGTTCTATAATCCTTCAAATTGTTGATACTCTAATACCAAGGAAGCACAATAGACATGGATTCAAGTAGTTTTACTGGAGGGAATCTTTCTCTAATCTCTGAGGAAAGATCATAGGCAATGCACTTCATAGAAGCAGTTATAGACTCAATGATCTTGGTAAAGTCTTCCCTTTTAACACTTGATATTTGCTTCCTATTCTTCCTTCCTGGTTCCTCAGACTTGACCCTGGCATATTAGTACATTGGTATCTCACATCTGTGTACTTCTTCACATAACTCGCCGTTTACACTGATCTTTTAAAAGTTGTCAGGATTGTCCAAATCTATGATTTAGAGACAGCTGGAAAATTTTACATCATCACATGATTGATAGAGATTATCCAGCATCATGCTTGTCAATTTACGAAGTGCAACATATTCTGCAATATACATTTCTCTTTGCTGGGCCTTTTTCATTATATTTCTCATTTCCTCCAGTAGGGGGAGAAGACTTGCTAACGTTAAGAGTGTCTCTACATTAGTTAACCTTTGTAGCAGCTCAGGAAATTTGGGTAGCCCTGATTCTTCATGACTTGAGTTCATTAGACCAAGAAACGATTGATATTATGAAAACACTCGATGCGTTGTTCCATCCAAAGAGATCCATCTAGTATCATTATCCTTTAGAATCTTGTTCCTTTCAGTTAGTCATTTGGAAAAGTGTTGAAATTCCCTCAATCATTTCAAACTTTGATAGAAGTATTGGTAGAGCTCTTTGATTAAAACTTTAATTTTTGTATTGGACCATGCTTGCTGACAACTCCAAAAGCTAGATTCATTTTGTGGGCCATGCAGTGAATGGGAGTAACATAGGGTGCACAAGAAGATTGTATGTTTGTGCAAAGACCGCCCCTATGGCCTTGCATTACTGAAGCTCTATCCGCTCCAACACACACCAACTTATTAGAAATCATCATGTCATTTATACCTCCATATTCAATTAGAGAACTCTTTACTAGTTCAAATAAATTTTTAGTTGTCGCATTATCCTTCATTTTAGCAACAGTTAGTAAATGAGGTTGGCAGAAAAAAATGTGTATAGTATAAACATGCATACATACCCATGAAGTATTATCTACTATTGTAACCTTGTCTAAAGACAATGCAATAAAACTTGACTCTTTAATTTTTGCCTTTAGATCCTCTTTTTCAACATCGGCAAGACAACTTGCTCATTCACATCCACTATTTACTGACCAGTGACTATTAGGATAGTTATGAACTTTCAGAAAGTGTAATAAAGCACTCAATGATGGGTAGTCTATCATAGGATGCCCTCTTCTCAAAATATTAAAGACAACACTTAACTGAATAGCTTTTCTCATTAGTTCTACTTCCAATGCTTTTCCAAAATAAAATTCAATAGAGCCTTTAACTTGAGCAGGCTTTGTCTGTATATTCTGATGAAATTCATATAATTCTACATTCCTAACATGCAGGGATTCATCCTTTGTTTTCCATATTATCACTGATTTTTCAATTCCATCTATAGTTTTATTTTCGTAAACTTTACCCATATGCTTCTCTATGGTGTTGGTTTTTAACTACAACCTCTTTTCCTTCTTATTTATCTTGGTGAAAATATTACATTTGCATTCTACCGAAGGCTAACCTTCAATTGAATTTTCCACTGGTTCCAATGAATGGATACTTTGACACCCATTCTATTTGAAAATTCCTCGACAACTCCCACTTCCAATCATTTTTTATTCCCTAACCTTCTTTGAATTGTTTTTTCTTTTCTTTTTCCCTGCACCATCATCATCTCTGACATTCTCAGTCTCATCCAATTTGATTATATCATTATGGCTATTTTGGGTATTTAACTAAATATCTTCTTCAAGTTCATCATGATCTGAGATATCAGGTTCGCCTACTTCTTCAATATGTCATGTAGTTTCAGGTTGTGAATCTTCAAAATCTACTTGTGATGAAGCAGCTTCCCAATTTTGGACAGAAATATTTCCAACACCATGACCAAAGTACGATGATAAGGTTATGCATTTTTTTGGCCTCTCTTGGCTTTCCCCACTTGCAGGAACCTTACCCTTGGCCTTATTCTTGTTTGACATCTTCATTCTCCAACGACTTCCACTGCAAAATAAAAATGTTAAATTTTTGAAGAAGTGACAATAGACTATAATATATATAAATATGATTCTGGATTCATTGGCCCTAAAATCATGTCTGAGGTCTCCCTAGTCACCACTATTTTCTAATTGGTTACCACTAAATAATAATGAACTCAAAACTACAGAGTCGCGGAATAAGTATCACTTACCTTTGCGTCAAATTAAATTGCAGTCGTGACTCGCCAATGCAGTATGCAGTTGCACTCAACAGTCTGAAACTTTGCGATCGATCAAATTTTTTTATACTAATCCTTATTTGGAAAATTCAGTGGGAGGTATTAGGTATACAAATATTTGGCAAATCCCACGTAATTATTACACGTCTTTTGTTATTTCTGAGGTGATTATGGGTCATCCAATACCTTTGCATGATTAATAAAGTTGGTGAAATTATGTCGGTTAAAGACACGCGTCTGTAAAATGCCAGGCAAATTTGGGGTTGTCTATAAATATATACGTATAAAATGATTGGTGAATATAGGCCATCAATTTGGGGTCGCTTAGAAATTATAGACGAATGTTTTAAATTTACGGGGACCAAAATTTATATTCCATTGGCAATAATGTATAAGAAATAGAAAAATTAAATAAATTGATGGGCGATGGGCTCGGGATGTGGACCTAATATTAATAAATATTGAGAAATAGGGTCGATCCAATAAATAAAAAATATTCACCAATTCTTGGGTTGCTGACATGCGACATTCGCCAAATGATGAATAATCGACACTAAAGTTTTCACTGGTTTGATTCACTGGTGTTTGATGGAAAACCTGATGTGAACAACTGATTTAAAATGCCCCACTAATGATAATTGAAAATTTTAATGCCCCAGATTTTTATTGGTATAATCTCGTTATTGATAACATCATGCCCCCTCATAAATGAAAGCACAATTAAGATTGAAAGAGGAGGATTCAAAAAGAAATGTGATCGATAAATTGTGAATTTATTTTGGATAACCGACGGTCAGAAGAAACTTCCCCGGTGATGAAAACTATCAACTTAATTAGGTAAAGGTTAAAAATACCCTTTCAAATAGGTCAAAAAGGTATAAATTTGGGTGAAAATGTCACTTTCACATTTTATTTTCACTTTTTTACTTCCACTTTTCTCTGGGTGAATAGTGAGTTGATAGCAATGGTTATCCTGATTCAAGAGCACATGTTCGAGCATGGGTGTCAGTTTTAGCGTCTAGCAGACTATGGTCCTTTGATGAGTACTTTTTACCTCTTTTGTTTGGTCAATTTAAAATTGTACTGCTTAAATTTTGATTTTCACGCATTGATTAGGGTAGAAATTTGTTTTTTTCTGAAGTAGCACATTTAATAGGTAAAATAACGTGTACACTAGGGAAGTAATGCATATGTAGGTTAAACTAGTGTGTAGGGTAATGTAATTTAGTGCTTAGAAAATACAAAGTTTTAACACTTATGATAGATGAAGCAGCGTGTAGGAAACCCTAATTCCAAAAGTCAAATGATGTAGCGTGTAGAACTAGGTCAAGTAAGCATAGTCAACAAACTGATGTGTACTAAGCGAAGTTGCACGTTTGAACCTTAAAGTAATGTGTAGCATAGATTTAACTAGAACATAGGAAATTTAGTGCATACATCATGATGAAACAATGTGTACGCTAGGATAAAGTGATGTGTAGCCTGATTTGAAAATTGAAACCTGATTTTGATCATCTTTGATTTGATTAAGATATCTTATTGATTGTGTGTTTGATTAGGCCTAATTTTGTGATGAAAACAAATGTGTTTGATGTTAGTTCAATCATTTTGATGAATGTTTGGTAATGTCAACCTGGATAGGTATGATACTTTTATGTTTTCTCCATCCTCACAATATAGAGTCAGGAAGAAAATAGATGTGCTCAAGAAGAGAGATAGATTGATAGAAAACTTGATTGACTTAGGATTATTAGTAATAACTGAGAGGGGGGGTGAATCAGTGGCCTCAAAATTTATCCTCCAACTATTTACCACCAATCAAATATACCTCATATTATTATGTCCCTACAAGATGCATGTCATGAAATACTTATAATGATTAACTATCTGTCGGTTTTCCTTGTCTGTCCTTATTCTCCTTGATTACCGATAAGCAATAAAACTATTTACCAAAACTCAGTAAATAAGTAGAGTATACCAATCCATCCATAAATGCATATTTGAAATGCAAAACGGTAAAGTAATGAACCATATACACATAACACATGGATTTTAACGTGGAAACACTGTTAAGGGAAAAAACCATTGGGATCGGTACCCCAAATTTTCACTCTTCTGAAGTGAGCCCTGTTAGGAGCCAACCCTGTTAAAGGTTACAAACACACTGTTAAGTGTGACCTTGTTAGAGGATTTTATACATAGATGTTTTCACTTAGTATCGGGCATCTATTGCTACCATCCTTGAATCAGCCTCCTTCTTAGACTGTCAATAGGTATCGGGCAATTCCAATGCTACTTTTATGAATCAACCTTTTTGGCACTCCTTGGGATGTACCTCAATATATAGAAGACTGTTAAGTCCTACTCGATTAAGAGACTTGATGCTTCAATGGTTAAACTGAAACACTATGACCTGTTTCTAATACAACTTTGAATTGTAGATTTTCAGATCTATTTAAGTATATTACCTCTCTAATCAATGTATCAATTCAATTCTTTGTGCTCCACACTTTTTGCTCTGTGATGTTGTGCTCAATGTTCATCGATGTCTACAAAATTCTTTAGCTCTCCTTTAGCTTGATTGATCAGGACTGTATGAAGTTCTTTTTCATTAGTTTCTCTTCAGCATCCTCTTTCTATTCACTCCCCTTCCCATGTATACAAAAATGAATTAAGCTTGTCTCTTATATAGACATGATATTCACCATTTCTTGATTCTTAATTCTTGATTCTTGGCGTGAAAAACAATCCAGCCAATTTGATTTAAAGAATAACTCCTAATTTATCTTGTAGTAATCTTCATGCCAACTGTATAAATTAGCTTTAAATCAATTACTTAACTCTGGTCGAATAAAACAAAGAAAACAACCAGCTAAGTCTATCTTTAGCTCTTGCCAGCTAGATATTTTGTCATTTTCTGAACTCTTTGTTCTGTCGGTCAACTCTGCAGTTAGTTGTCGGTGACAACTGCCAGCTCTGTTAGTGTGACTCCAGTTAGCTTCAAGATCTCCATCTGTCAGGCATCATTAGATTTTACTCCATCGGTCAACTCTATTTTTATCTCATCGGGCATCCTGTGGTTTTGCTTCATTAGGAAACATTGTCTTCTGCTCGTCGGGTATCACTGTGACTTTTCTTCTTTGCCTTTACCAATGGTGTGCACTCCATCGGTGTTGTCTTTCACTTGGTGAATACTTGACATTTATGCATTGCTGAAAGCATAACCTTTGTTCTATTGATTCTCTGAAGTCTTTGGCATTATGTACATGACCATACAGATGATATCAAGTTGACATCAATGACAATGCAAACCATTAACTGATTTAATGTCTTGCATTATCTTTAACTTAACATTATCAAACATTCAATCAGTTACATATCATCAATCTCTCCCTTTGGCATTGATGGAAACATAATATATTATCACACTATACTATTTTTAATACAATATGAAATACAACAGTTGAGATTCATCAAACTACCAATCATTTTGTTCTGTCAACCGATAAATCTCTGATCACCGGTAAGCTTTGTTTTATCTTAGATTTGATTCTTGCAACTTTTTGCTTTTTGATGTGTTGAGTCTTCTTCTTGTTTCAATTTCTCTCCTTTGCATGTTCTCTCTTTTATGATGTCTTTTTCTCTTTTCAGAAACTCTCCCTTTGTATAAACTTTCATACAATTTTCTCTCCCTAAGGATATAATCTCTCCCTGTTGGAGTAATCTGATGATGGATAATCTCTCTCTTTTTCAGAAGAATGTGATAATATGGATAATCTCTCTCCCTTTGAAAACAATGGCAAACAAATATTTTTACAAATATCTAACATTCATGTCAAACAATCTTTTCTCTCCATCCATAATATATTCCTTGAATTTCCCTTATCCATCAGCAATACATTAATATGCTCTAGTGCTCGGTTCTAATATATACCTCTCTATATATAGACATATCTTTGAAGTTCATTTTTTTTGCTCGTATCAACATGAATGATATTCTGATAATATGTATGTTGATGCAGCCTTCAGTCATATTATTGACTGGTAGACAAGGGTTTGACCCCTAGTCTCTTTCTCGAGTACTCAAATGTATCCTTGGGGAGTGGCTTGGTGAATATATCAGCTAATTGTTCTTTTGATTGCACATACTCAAGTATCACCTCTTTTTCTTGAACTTATTCTCTTAAATAATGATACTTGATTGCAATGTGTTTAGTCTTGGAATGCATGACTGGATTTTTGGAAATGTTTATTGCACTGGTGTTATCACAATAGATAATCACTAGTTCTGAGATCTTCATATGCATACCTTCCAGCAACTGTTTGATCCATGCAATGTTTGAGCAATTTACAGCAGCAGCAACATATTTTGCTTCAGCAGAAGACTAAGAGATGCATCCCTACTTCTTGCTAATCCATGTGACAAGTCTATCACCCATAAAGAATGCTCCTCCAGTTGTGCTCTTCCAGTCATCAATATTTCTAGCCCAATCAGCGTCGGTAAACACCTTAAGTTCAAATTTGCCTTCTCTTCTATACCATAAGCCAAATTCCTCAGTATTCTTTAGATATCTTAAAAAAAAATTCACAGTAGTCATATGTGATTCTCTAGGATTAGCAAAAAATCTAGCAATAATTTCTACTGCATGTGCAATATCTGGTCTAGTGTGTACAACATACATGAGTTTTCCAATCATTAATCTATACAAAGTCTGATTTACCTCTATTGTCTTGTCTTCCTTTGTCAACTTACATCCAGTGGCCATCGGTGTTCCAACTGGTTTGGAATCTTCCATCTTGAATATTTTCAGGACCTCTTTGATGTATTTGGACTATGTAATGAAAATACCTTCATTTTGTTGAATGATCTGTAGACCAAGAAAGAACTTGATCTCTCCAAACATAGACATCTCGAACTCTTTGCTCATCTCATCAACAAATTATTTGCATAGCATATCATTGCCTCCAAATATGATGCCATCAAAAAATATTTTAGCAATCAAAGTGTTAGCATCAGTGTCTTCTTTCAAATAAAGATTACTATTTTCACTGGTCTTTATAAATCCAATACTTATTAGATAGGAATGAAGTCATTCATACAAGGCTCTAGGAGCTTGTTTCAATCCATACAAGGCTTTGTGAAGTCTACATACCATATTTCTCTTGTCTGGATTGACAAAACCTTCTGGTTGTTCAATTTATACCTCTTCTTCAAGTATTTCATTTAGGAATGCTGACTTGACATCCATTTGATATACTTTGAATCCTTTATATGCAACATAAGCAAGTAGTATTCTTACTCCTTCTAGCCTAGCAATGGGTGCAAAGGTTTCTCCATAGTCTATACC
>MU227948.1:3693441-3709450 GCA_018584345.1 Thuja plicata | reverse complement strand
CTTGCTTTGTTCCTTGTGACTTCTCCATTCTCATTCAGCTTATTCCTGAATATCCATTTTGTACCGATGACATTCTTGTCATCTAGTCTTGGCACAAGTGACCATGTTTTGTTCTTCTCAATCTGCTTAATCTCATCATTCATAGCACTTATCCATTCCTCATTATCCAGTGCAGCATTGAAAAATTTTGCCTCAAACTCACAAATTAAATAATTTGAGGTTAAAGACTTACTTCTTGTTCTTGTACTAGCTTTCTTATCTCCTATGATCTGGATCTCTGGATGCTTCTTTCTTACATATCTTGCAAGTACAGGTACAGCTCTTTGTGTATCAGCTTGATCATCATTTTGATCTTCATTTTGTTCTTCATTACCTTGAACATTATCTTGATCATTATTCTGACCTCGGTAATAGTAGTCTGACCGTCGGTTGCAACATTCTGTTGTTCTGGAATTAAGCATTGTTTCTCAGGCAGAGTGTTGGGTTCTTCACAATATACAAACTTGTTGTAGTTCTCTGGTTCTTTTGTTCTTTCTAGCTCATTATTTTCTACAAATTCATCAATCTTTAGGACCCAGCACTCCAGACTCGACCTCACATTGGAGGTAATCAAACAACTGGTAGAGTCCCTGCACGAGAAAGTCAATGCGGTAAAATATTCTTTCAATTTATATAAGTATTTTGTAATAAAGACTTCCGGGGCCGACCCCCTCAGCACAGATACATGTACCCCAGAAGATTCAGTTTTGGAGAGTTTTGATGAAATAATGAAGTCCCGGTATCAATCCCCGGAGGGGATAGATGGGGCCCAGATGACAAAATTAACTCGCATGGTACTTAGTGGCCATGACACGGAAAAAATGGCCAATGAGTTTAAAGAGAATGTTCCGGACCTGGGGGAACAAATTGAAGTGGCTAAGTACCAAAGGGCCAGCTTAAAAGATATTGACAAGGATGGCATTTCCCGCCTCCTCCTGGCTTTCAATGATAATAAGCAACCTTGAGTTTTCTCCGGATGCCGGGGAAAACTCAAAGTGTTGGGTATTCTTTATTCTTTTGGGGACGTAAGTTCCCAGATCCTGGAGTTTGGGATCCAAAATTCTGTATTCTTTCAAGTGATCTGTGTCCCAGTCCCCGAGGCTGACCGGTCACTTTCAAAAGCAGTTAATAAAGGCTGTCAGAAGGTGGTTGGCTACATCAAGGGGGCGTCAACTCAATCGTTGGTTTTCTGACAGGATGGTCTTCCCAAGGCACCACTCAGAGGTACACCTAGTGCATTGGAGACAGGGCACCGCATTTCCCATTTATGAGGCATGTAGCCTCGATCCCCGGGAGACCTACTTTCTTCCTTCTCCTTCCTGGCTCTCTTCTTGAGGCTGATTCTTCTGCTGTATATTCTTGTCTCATTCTTCTGACATGACAGACCTATTCTGTCTCCAAGTCTTTTGTAGGGTGGCGCGGGTAGTACCGGCCCCCATATATTGTATTTTATTGAAACATGATGTAAAGTAGGGTTAGGGTTAGAAGAGAATTGTATAAATAGCCAGACCGGCCCATTTCCAAGGGTCAGTGAAATTGATGATTTTGTTGTCTATAGTAATAGCAAAGTGATTTCTCATTTTCAAGTTGCAGAGCTCAATGCTCCATTGTTCTGTTTTCAATAGTTAGACGCTCCCCTGGAGCCACTATTGTATCACGCACCAGTGCTTGCTGGAAGAGACATTAATGAAGAAGGAAGAATTTTGTGCAATGATGTTGTTGGCATTCCTGCTTCTGAGTTAATGGTATTTTATGTTTTATGTTCTTTATGTCTTCTACTCTGATATGTTAAAATAGATCAATGACCTTCTTACCCTCGCTACTGATAAAATACTAGCTGATGGTTGTGTATTTCTTTGGTATTTAGTGTAGTATGTCAGAGTATTATTGATGTTCCCGACGTTTAAACATGACTATAGTTAGATGAAGTGTTTCTAACCCTGCAGGATCTTTTTCATTTTATTTTCTAAGTGTAGAATGCTAGGGGAAACCTTACCTTATTAAATCTCCAGAGAGAATGAGTTGAAGAAACCAGCTGTCCCCCTCGAAAATAGTCACCTCTCCCAACCGAGCCCCGCACCGTTGTGACCCGACACCCAGGTGCTTGAAGGCCCAGGGAATCTATTTTCCCTAGACTACCTTTACAGGTGGAGTTGGCCGATACCTCCGGTACCCGGTGACAACTTATGACTGTTGGCAGACTCGGTTAGCAAAACCCCGTCAATAGAAACTAGCGCTAGAAGGAGGGCATGAACTCATCCCCTTCCAGAGATTCTAATTTTACACCTCCTGAGGGTTCCCCGAGCTATAGTTTTAAGAGGCAAGCCTTCAGCGGGATTGGGTCTTTCTCCCCAACAAAATTTGAAAGAATCCTTAGGTCTGCCCCGCATCCCAGAAGGTTTGTCAAACTTGAGCCTCCTGCTCGAAAGAAATAGACCTCGAAAGTCACACCAGCCACCATTGTCTGGGGGTCTAGCCTACCTCAAAATACCCAAACTTCTCAGGCAATCCCAGGAACCAGCACCCAAACTACCCAAAATCCAGTTCCCCCAATGGCCGCGTATTTTGGAAACACCGGGTCCCCAATGGGAACTTCTTCGGGTGCAATCAACGACTTACCCTCTCACCCGGAGAAGATCTGCCCACGATATGAGCACTTAGGCTCCCGAACCACAGAAGAGCATTTACAGGCATATAAGGATGCCATGAACCGACACCGGATCCAGCATGAAGATGTTGTGACTCAGATGTTTCCCTTGTCTTTAGGGCAAGGCGAGTTGAACTGGTACCTTAACATTCCTGCTAACTCCATAAACAGTTGGCAGGACATGGAAAACGCCTTCCTGACTACCTTTTGCGTGCATGTGGACCCAGCTTGGTCCCATAGACAGTTCATCTCCATCAAGAAGGAACCCAATAAACCTCTTGCAGCATTCAACCATAGGTTTCAGCGCACCCTGAAGCGATGCACGGGCCCTTTTATTCCATCCCCAGAAGTAACCATACAAACCTACCTTAACGAGATGGACCCTTTCGTTGCCACTCTCCTTTGGAGAACAACTGCCGTGGGCGACCGGGACACTTTGGAAAAAGTTTACAACCTAGCTTTAGAATTTTCCCATGGTCTCAACAAATCCCCAGGCGGGATTGGGCAGAGTACGCCCTTCAACATGGTCCCTGGAGGAACTGCGTATGCTGGGGGGTACAACCCCAATCTGGTGATGGGTACCCCCTCGATGGAAATGAATCCTCTGCCGCCCCTAATAGACCAGTAGGCCTGGTACATTTACCCAAAAAAAACCCAGACAGTGTCGAGTCTGGAAACATTCCCTTGAAATTAGCCACAGCAGGCACAACAATCTCAGACACAACCGTCCGGAGTGCCCTTCTCTTAGTCGTCTGTGACTGGAGGATTTCCGCCCTCGACTCTGGCTAATACTGCTGCCTTCCTGGGAAACCAACAACAACAACCTTCACATTGTGATACTAATACTCAGTTGACCGCTGAGGTTGAATCCCTCCAGCGAATGTTGTCTACCTTGACCATGGACATGGGTCAACTGAAGGCGGGGTCCTACGCACCCCAGAATTCAAATTCCCAGAGGGGAAACATTTTCTCCGGCCAACGAAATAACAACTCTGGAGGAAGAAACTTCAACAACAGGTCTAGGCCCAATCAATAGCAATGGAATAATAACGTGAACACCGGAGGCCCGCCTCCAAACCAAAATGCCAACCAAAATGGTGTTGGACCATCACATTTCACACCAGTTGCAGACTTCCAGCCCATGACTAATTGGTGTAGATTGCACGACATGGGTTCACACAACAAGGTGAATTGTGCCACCTTGGAGAAGGTCATCGTGATCTCCCAGCTAGATAGGCAACAGTCGCATGATATCACCCCTCCAAAGCCTCCTGTCCAAGAGCCAACCCATAGTGCCTTCACCTGTGACACCATCTTCTTCAGAACTTCCGGGGAAGATGAGGAAGAATCTGAACTGCAAGGATTCTTTGATGAATCTATCTCGCCCTTTGAGGCCAATGCCTTTACTAACCCGCAGACTCCATATAATACTCAGAGTCAGGTTGGTAAAGGACCAACTTACATGCCTCTTATCAAAGATATCACTCCTCCCCAGAGTAACACGACTGACAGACCCGCTCCTCCAAAAGGTCCTAGCTCTGATCAAGCGAAAGACCTAGCCGAGGAAAATCACTAGTTCCTGGGAGGAAGATTTGACATTACGAAGGCCTTGGAATGGACCACCACTTCCATGACCTTGATGGAGGTTTTGTTTAACTGTCCCAAGCAGAAGAAGTCTCTTCTAAAGCTCTTGGGAAACCCGAAAGCCGTCAGCCACCCGCCCAAGACCATCTCATTCGAAGATGCTAACGCGGCCGTCTTTTGGGGAAACAATGAGGATCCCCCTTCCTACTAGACCTGAATATCCAAGGCAAAAATATACACAATTTCCTAGTAGACTCCGGAGCTTCGGGTAACATCATGCCCTTGTCCATTTGTCAGAAGCTCGGATTCCATCCCACCCCATCTAATGGTGCAGTGATCCAACTAGATAAGACTGCTATAAAAATGGTGGGGGGAATTAAAGAATGCCCGGATACAGTTTATCTAGGACCCCAGGATAGCCAGCATAATTGACATCCAAGTGGTGGACATCCCAGAAACTTATGGGATGTTATTAAGTCAAAATTGGTCTAAGTCCTTGAATGGATACTTTTTGACCGACTTCACCCATTTATGGCTTCCATGAGAAGGAGAATCAAATAAGATCCAAGTTGAAAGCAAACCCTGGATGAAGCAGGCCCTTACCGAGGTTGGGAGGGTCAATGAGGTATTTTTCTCTGAGACTTCTCTGGGGGTGTACCGACCCTTTGAAATCTTAACATTTGATTTCATCCCCGGAGAGGATCCCGTAGTGCTGCAGAGAGCCCAGGACCTAGAAGAAAAGATGAGAGTTGAGATCGACTCTCAAGGCACCATAGCCACCCTTACCACACTCCTATCTGGCACTTGGTGCCGAGTGCACTATTAGAAACATTTAGAGCTTGAATGTGGACCTTGCCTTTCGATCGCTAACCGGCACCTCGATACCTTTCAGAATAAACAACATGTAACTGATTCCTTGGGGCCCAGTGTTCCTACAGGATGCACTCCTTTGGTGTCGTCTCCCCGGGAATCCCAAATCCAAACACCTCCGGAGGTAAACTCTACCCTCATGTCGGTAGTCTGGGAGGAAACCCCTAAGTCTCCCAACCACAATCCAAAGGCTACTCCCCTTTCCCAGCCCCAGATTATGAACAATGACTTATGGACCCTCAAGTTTGATGGGTCCCAATCCAAACAAGGCTGGGGGGTTGGGGTAGAACTAATCAACCCGTGAGGGAAATCCTTCCTCGCGTCCTACAGACTGCAGTTTAACTGTACTAGAAATGTCACAGAGTACGAGGCTTTGGTCCTTGGACTCTTATTTGCGTTAAGGAAAGGCGTCACCCGCCTCCGGCCTCTGGGTGATTCAGAGTTGATTGTTAAACAAGTCTAGAGTCAATACACATGTCACGATAAAAGGCTGGCCACATACCGCAACCAAGCTTGGAGCCTTATTGAAGATTTTGATGCCTTGGGCATTGACCTCATTCCCCGGTGATGGAACTACATCCTGGATGCCCTCGCCATTTCTGCCAGCACACTTGAGCCAATGGTTGGCTCACGACTCTAGAGATTTTTAGTTGAGATGGTCCCTACCCCATCCATTCTAGATAATGTCACCCACTTTCAGGTTTTTGAGGATGATTAGCATATCCTGGCCTTCATGGCAAATGTTAGCATCTTTGAAAACCAGATAGTGGAAGAACGAGACCATGACGATACTAGGTAGGGTGACAAAGATGATGGGATCATGGACCTACCTACTAACACCATTCTGAAGGGGATGGTTGCGCTAGAACGAATCTTTGACTTAGACCCTTGGGCCCGGGAGAAGGTGTCATCCTCCTCTGAGGGAGGAAAGTTTGAAAAGGTTAACATCGGCCAGCCCGGTGAGGAAAAGATCATTCACATTGGTACCTCCTGTTCCCTTGAGGAAAAGGAGAAGATTCTCGCAGTTCTCCAAGAATACATCGACGTAATTGCTTGGGGTTATGAAGACTTGAAAACATATGACACATCCATCATGACCCATACTATTCCCCTGAAACCTGATGCTAAGCCCTTTTGGCAAAAGCAAAGACTGGTCAACCCCCTAATAGAGCCCCTGATTCGTCAAGAGGTAGAAAAACTATTGTCAGCCTGAATAATCTTCCCAATCTGGCACACTACGTGGGTTGCCAACCTGGTCCCTGTGAGAAAGAAGAACGGTGAGATCCGCCTTTGCGTGGATTTCTAAAACTTGAACAAGGCCTCCAAGAAAGATAATCACCCTCTCCCTTCATTGGATGAGGTGTTGCAGATAGTGAATGGATCCCAGATGAAGTCCTTCTTAGATGGGTACTCTGGATATAACCAAGTCATGTTTAAGTATGAAGACAGAGAGAAAATAGCATTTACCACCAAGTGGGGAATGTTTTCATATAGGAGAATGCCCTTTGGCCTGATCAATGCAGGGGCTACATTTCAAAAGACCATGGACATTGCGTTCAAGGGCCTTATAAATTGGTGTATAATCATCTATATTAATGATTTGACCATCTTCTCTCGGGACAGGCGTGACCATCCTGCCCATCTCGCTCAGATTTACGAGAGATGTCGCCGGTATGGAATATCCCTCAACCCCAAGAAATGCATATTTGAGGTCACCGAAGGGAAGTTGCTCGGGCATATCATCTCCGAGAAGGGTATATCCATAGACCCTGATAGAGTCGAAGCATTTCTAAACTTACAAATTCCTGGCAGCAAGAAAGAGATGCGATCCTTCTTCGAAAAGATTAACTTCGTCCGGCGGTTCATCACGGGATTCACAAAAATAGTAAAACCACTCAATGAGATGATGAAGAAGGATATCAAGATTGAGTGCAGTCCTGAAGAAAAGCGGGCATTCACCTAGATCAAATAGATAATAACATAAGCACCTGTCCTGGCTAGTCCGGACTATTCCCTTCTGTTTTACATTTACTCATTTGCTTCGCCGCATTCTGCCATGACAGTGTTGACTCAAAAGGTTGAGGGGGAAGAACGACCAATAGCTTTCATGAGCTCCCCTTTTAAGAATGCCGAAGTCTGATATTCATCACTAGAAAAGCAGGCCTTTGCTCTAGTTCACGCCATGAAGAAATTATGGCATTATATTCTCTGGAGCAAAGTACATGCTATCATTCCAAACCAGGTCGTCAAGTCTCTGTTGATGCAGAGTGAATTGGGCGAGAGGCAGGGGAAGTGGATGGCCATCCTCCAGGAATATGACTTAGAAATGCAGCCTATGAAGATAGTTCGGGGCTAGGGACTAAGTTGAGCGATGGCAGAAGAGACTCCCCACATAGAATGTCAAACTTACACAGTGGAGTCCATTACCCAGGACCCATGGTATACCGATTTGGTATATTTGTTACTAAATAATAAATTCCCAGAGGGATTACCTCCCCACAAACGTCGTGCCTTGCAGATGAAAAGCGTCCACTTCATGATCAAAAACTCCGTGCTCTACCACAGAAACTACGAGGGAGTGTACCTCCGGTGCATCGACAAAGACCAAGCTGTGAGAGTGATTAATGAATTTCACAGGTAGTTTGGAACCGGGCATGGCTCAGCTGACGCCACTGCCCATCAGATCCTTTGGGCTGGCTACTATTGGCCTTGTATATTCAAGGATGTTTACACTCACGTTAGAAAATGCCACACTTGCCAAATCACGGCGCATCATGAGCGTAACCCAGCTATGCCTTTACAACCAGTCTACGAGGCTAGACCCTTCACCTAGTGGGCATTTGACTTCATCGGGGAAATCGACCCAAACTCGTCTGCTAATCACTGATACATACTCACTGCTACTGATTACTGCACTCGGTGGTCTGAGGCTATACCGTGCAAAAACAACATGACAGACGTAGTTATCAAGTTCCTAGAAGAAAACATCATCACACGGTTTGGAATGCCCTTTTCTTTGGTATGTGACAATGGTCTAACATTTTGTTCGGCGCAGTTACTCGAATGGACCTACAATCGGAGGATCACTTTGAAGTTTTCCAGCAACTATTATCTCCAGGGGAACGGTGTTGCTAAATCAATGAATAAAAATCTACTTGAAGTGATCAAACACCTACTAGAATAAAATCCCCGGGATTGGCATCAAAAGTTAAAATTTGCCCTCTGGGCGGATCGCATTCGTGTAAAGGCCACCCTGGGAACATCCCCATTCCATCTGGTTTATGGTCAGAACCCAGTATTCCCAGTTAACTTACAGATTCCCATTTTATAGTTCATGCAGGAATTTAGTAACAGGGACAACATCATGGAGGTTCGGCTCTTAAATCTAGTGCGAATAGAAGAACATTGAGAGGCAGCCCTTGAACATTTCGCATGTCATCAGTGGTAAAATGATGGTTTGATAGAAGAGCCCAATACAAGGCTTTTCAGATCTCAAATCTGGTCCTGTTGTGGGACAAGGCCCAGGAAAAGAAAGGGAAGCATACCGAGTTCCAACGGCTCTGGCTCGGACCATATCTAATCTCAGAAATCTGCGGGGCAAATACTTATCGTCTTAACACCCTGACTAGTGAACCTGTCTCATTGCCCATTGATGGACAGTTTCTCAAGCACTACTTCAAATAGGGTAAGTTTGTCCAAATTTGTATTATATGTAAAGCCTCCCACTTGTAAATATTTCTTTCGGGTGCCTCATTGCGAGGTACCTTGTCTTGTAAATAGCCTTGTCGACTGTCCTCTGGGGCAGTCCTCTTTTGTTATTTTTGTTTTTATTTTTGGTTTTCTTCCAGTCCCGGTGTTTTGTTCTATCTTATAGGAATTGGAATGATTCGCATGAACTCTGGTTTCTGGTACAATGTTTTCAGCATGGTGAACTTTGGAATCTGTCTTTAGCATAGTGGAATCGGCCCGGTCTCTGGGGTTGTTTCACAGGATGTGGCACATTTTGAGCAATCTCCATCGGGTGTTGTCTCCAGAAGTCTGGCAATCAGTGAACACAAGTAATATAAGGAACAAGTAATCAGACACGCCGAGGGTAGATTGGTTGTACTAATTGGTTGACCGAGGTCTGAAACTTTAAAGAATTCTTTTCGGGTCCAGAGTTTTATCCCCTCTTCAAATATCTAAGTATAGGTAGACAAGTGAAAGAAGTACCGCCATTAAAATTAGCTAAGCATAAGCTTAATAGTGAAAGAAGGACCGCCTTCCCACCTGGAAGTAAGCAAAATAAAAATAAAGAGGAAAGCGGGATGAAACTCTGGCCTCCGGGAGAAACGAGCAAATTGATGACTGGTTTGATGTAATTAGTGCCTTTTCTCTACTCCTCCCAAAGGTCATCGACTTGATTTCCTCCCAAAAGAACACATGACACCACTGATGAAAGACTACAGACTAATTCCCATGTGGTTGGATCCTCTCAAATATGTTGCTCTCCGCCTGTCAGATGCCTTGGAAGGTGGCTTGTTCCAATTTTGCTAACTAGAGATTCTATAGTTCTCAAATGCGTTAAGGCATTTGTCCCAGATAGTCGCCATTTGTTATGCCCTGCATCCCCATCCCTACATTTTGTGTGCAAAATGTTGGGTCTCCCTTTTTTCTTTTGTTTGTTTTTTCTTGCGGCTTTGCCTTGTCTTTTTTCCTTTTGTTTTCTTTCTCCGGGGTTTTCTTCCCCGTTGTGTTTTGTTTGGTTGGTTTTCTGTCTCTGGGACTCCGGTCCCGGAGGTCGTTCTTCATCGGGAGCCAGACTTCGGACTCTGGGATTTTTTGCCACGATGTCTGAAAGGTTATCATCGCAAGGAATCCCCGGGCCCAAGGTCCAGAGGTTTGCTTGTCCGGAGATTTTCGGAAGGAGGTAGATTACCCTTTTTACCACGGGTATAAATAGAACTTATTTGTCACTTTCACATTTACCGCGATTAAAAATTTTGAGCACTCAAAGCGATTTTAGAGAGATTACAAATCTATTTGCAGAGAGTTAGCTATAATCAGTGCTTAACACTTCCAGTCATTACCAGGCAATTATGAGTGCTTCGTGGTGGCGGTTGTGACCGTCTGACAAGCTGAAGCTGTTGCAGAACTCCCATGGTAACCCCTTCCTTTCTTCCACCCTTCGGCATTCTCAGGTTGGTGTTTTTGTTCTGGCCTTTTTGTTTTCTTCTGGTTTGTTTGGTGTTTCTTTTGTCTTGCTTTCGTTTGTCATCTTTTTGTTTGGTCTGTCTTCTATTTTCTGGTTTTTCCGCCCGTTGGTGGGTCGGCTCTGCCAGAGGGTCATCTGCCCTCTGCGTAGAAGTGGTTGGTTTGTAGATTATGTAGATAAATGTGTATACTCTGCCTTGCCTGGTTTCCTGTGGATGTCATTTCACGATGTGTATATTTGTGTATATTTATGTATATTTGTGTATATTTGGTGTATATCCCTTTTTTCTCATGTATATACCCCTTGGCCTTCATGTATATCCTTCCAGGTGGCTTGACAAGGTGATCGAGTCACCTATGTTACTAGTTTTCTGCCCATAAACTTGTTCTGGGGTAGAAAACCACCTGTTTGAAACTCAGCTCTCGACCAGTCTCAAACAGGTGATTTTCTCTCTCTTCCATGAAACCAGTCAGACCCTCATTTATTTCCCATGCGCACAATCAATTTCAGCCAAGTGGCCTTCCCTTTTCGCGCGTTCGGACAGTTGGCTCCGCCGTCATCGCCATAACTTCCATTTAATACCTATGCATGTGGCGCCCACGTGGGCTTGATGACTTGCCTTTTTACACGTCCTCACCAACGGTTACCTCTCTCGGCTCTGGGTGTCCTACCATTGATCTATCCCGTGTCTTTACCAAGTGTGATAAAATCCCCAGACCCGGATGTTTAATGAAATTCTTAAGTTTGTGATGCGTTTGCTTTTCAGCTATTTTTGAATGAAACTAACTTTTCAGAAAAAGCCAGCATCACAGTGGTAAGATCTCTGGACGCCAGAATATTTATTTAATTAATACGTTCTGACGGTCGCTTTGCCTTGCAGGTTTCCAAAGTTCATTTCCCAAGCATGTCTGAAGCATCCGCATCCTCTCCACCTGGAAGTCCAGAACTATCTTCCGCGGTAGCCACCAGGGCGGCAGTAAAATCCAAAATAGAGAAGGCCTTGGAGAAGATGCCCCTGACTATGAAGTTCGTGCAGCACAATGTCATTATGGGCTCAAAGATCGAGTCCAAAGTCAAACTTATCACCAACACCAGCGTCGGAACATGGCCAGAAATGCAGGCCTTGGTATAAATAATGTATATCCAGCGATAGGCTGGAGACCAGCTAGCAATCAACGTCAGGGACTTCAAAATCCTCAAGGCGGCTTGTTTCCCATGCTCCGTGCAATCTCCAAAGCTTATCTTGACGCTGGCCACCAACTACAACTCTTATGTTTGGGCTGTTATGCTCGTAGCCACAGAACCAAAAAGATACCCTACTCCTCTGGTATCCCTCGACCCAAACACATTATGGGCGGGTCTGAGAATCCCACAATTTTCCAAGGCCTCAATGGTTACAAGGATGGATGCCTTGGCCTAATTCACACAGCTAGAGGATGTCGCCCGGGTATACATGAATACCCATTGGCTCAAGGTTCCAAAGAGGGACCCAAAAAGAATGAAGATAGAAATTCCCCGCTCAAAGTTCAAAGAGAGCATTCAGATGGGAATGATAGCCTTGGCCCGGGTCTTTGGGCAGCCCTCCGCCCAAGAGTTTGCTAAATAGATGTATTACTTCCTCCTCGGCATCTCCACCAAGGGAGGATATTTAGACTGGGCAGCAATAATCTCCAACCATATCGACTCCCAGTTCCTCCAACTAAACAGGAAGAAGAAATTCTATATGTCTTCCTATGTTTTCTGGGCCCTGGCACAGCAGAGGCCCCACGCCCATGGCTTACTTATAGACGGTGTGCTCGGGATTGGCCCAAGACAAAAGGCACCGTGGGATCATTTTCCACAAGTTTAATGGGAGGCCAGCTTCCCTAATTTTTGTCAGGTAAATGATGCGTTTGTTTATTATCATCTTCTCACACCCACCTTAGATTTTGGATACCGCCTATCCTCAGAGGCGATGAATTTGGTCCATATTTATGGACATTATTACATCCAGTTCCAACAGCACACTTACATTAGGGTCACCGGCTTCTCTGAAAAACCCTACTTGTTGCCCAAACACTGTGGGGACAAGATCGTGCTTTTGGAATACTACAGGCAAATAATGGAGGTGCATGCCCTCTTTGCCTTGAAAAAGATACCCAAAATTCTATTTCCAATCACCTGTGGGAACTACACATGCAGCTTAGCCGCTGTAAAGGAGGCGGACAATGAACTGAAAAGTTACAACTTGGGAGAATTTTACTTAGCGCGAAATTTTTTTGATATGCACAGAAAGATAGCAACGACACTGCCCCGGACTTCAGAGCCCCATCACATTCATATGGAGGATTTCTGGGCAGATTGCCAAGATGATGTGGAGGTGTGGAGCAGGCACTACGTCAGAATGACGGCCAGCATGATGTAAAAGTTGAAGCTCTGGAGGTTCCCAGCGGACTTCTTAGATGTCGCCCCCACTATCGATCCCCAGTATAAGGCAAAGGGGATCGACATAAGGACTCTTCCACCAGTAAACTAGGATGCCCAGGAAGGGCCCACAATTGAGGACTTCACTCAAGAGGTGGTCAAGTGAAGTCATGCCTATTTCAAGAAGGTGTGCCCCGAAAGTACCCGCCGAGCAGCCCAGTCGACACCAAAATTAACTTCGGGGGCCGAAACTTCTTCGCAGGGAGTGGATAAAGGAAAATGAATAGACATGACCCCTCCTGAGCAAGAAGTCCCCATCAAAGAAAAAATAAAACAATCAGTGCCAGCCTCCCAGCAGATGAGGGAGAAATTAATAACATGGCTGGCCACTCCACCGCTCATGGTTGGGCCAATTCGCCCCTCTTCCTCCCCGTCGCTAGCAGCCTTAATGGTGAAGGCAACAGGGGTGGATCCCATGGAAGTTGTAGCAATAAGGGATGCGGGGCCACCTTTGGTTACCCAGAGAAAGAAAAGGCTTAACAAAAAGCCTAAGGCAGAGCCAGGGTTGGGAACATCCTAAGCCCAACAAGTAGAAATCCTCTCTTCTAGTTTCCCAAAGCCGGAGAAGGAAATAGAACCTGCTGAAGTCCCGGCCAGTCCCCCTCCGTAAGAGGAATTTGATGATGTTTTTGCAGTCGATGAGTTCAGAAACTTGTAGAGGGACAAAAGACAAACAGGGACAGAAGTCCCAGGGGCAGAACCAGAAGCTGCAGAGCAAGAAGTTCCTGAACAAGAGCTTGCACAGGAACAAGAAAAGTAGGTAGAAGAGAAAGAGCCAGAGCTGGAGGTTGCCTTCGGGGCTCAAGTGATGAAGGGTCCGAGGGTGGACCAACAAAGGCAAGGTGAAAAAATGGCTTCTGCTGGGGGAACCGGACCTTCGGGAATAACCGTAACCCTAACCGCCATGTTCCAAGGGCCACTCCCGGGAGCAACCTTTGGGCAGGTGATTACCGCGGCCCAAACTCTAAATTTCGGCCCAACACCTCCCCTACTGCCAAAAGATGTACCAACAGAGGAATAAGCCCCGACAGTAGAAGAAGAACAACAGGAAGAGAAACATGAAGAAGAAATCCCCGAGGAAGCCTACCAAAGTCCAAAAAATAATAGATACAAAGGACAAGGCTGAGGAGATGGAGGTTGATGAAGAAAATGTTGCTACAGAAGAAGTAGATGCAGGGAAAGGGATAGATGAGGTCCACGCCACTGAGGAGTAGCAGCCGCAGGACACCGGGGAAGAACCAAGGGAACAAATTCTGGCAGGAAGGCCACCCCTACCGCCTCAGTGGCTAATAGAGAGCAGGAAAAGAAAAGCTCCATCAACTCCCGTAACTTCCCTCTCCTTGGCCGAAATGATGGCCCAAGTCTAAGTCCAAGCCCCGCCGAAGGCCAAGAAAGCCCAGAAAGTTCATACTCTTCGAACTAGGCTGGGTGGAGAAACAGTTGCCATTGTGGCAACACCTCCCCCAGACGCCGATGAAGCAACCATAGAGCCCGGAGATTATAACGTTGCAGAGGTTTCACTGGGTAAGAGGGGAAAGCAAGGTGAGGTGGACTTGCTAAAGGAGGCAGCTAGGGTAGTAGAAGCCCGTTATGAGAAAGAAGCCCAGAGGCTCAAAGGAGAAAAGGCAAAAAATGCAAACCTTATGGGGTTGCTCACTGAGCTGGCTTGACCTATCAATGTTGCTCCTCCGGAGGCCTCCACCTCTGAAGATCTACCGTAGGGTGACATAGACTCCCTGCGAATAATGAAGAAGAAGGCCTAGGCAGTGAATGAGTGGGTCGCCTTGCAGATAGGAAACATCCAGTGTTTCCTGGTATCCAACCTCCCAGATTTATATACGGCCCGACAGGTTGTACACCAGGAAAAAATTCTTATTGAACTATGGGAGGGTGATATCAAGAATTATTAAGCATGGAAGGTGGAGTTTGAGAAACTCCTTAGCCTGGGAGAGGAAATGATTTCTGAATTCAGAATTCTGGGGGATGAATCATTTGATTTTGTGAGGACCCAGCACTCCAGACTTGACCTCACAATGGAGGTAATCAAGCAATTGGTAGAGTCCCTACACGAGAAATTCAATGCGGTAAAATATTCTTTCAATTTATATAAGTCTTTTGTAATAAAGACTTCCAGGGCCGCCCCCTCAGCACAGATACATGTACCCCAGAAGATTCAGTTTTGGGGAGTTTTGATGAAATAATGAAGTCCCGGTATCAATCCCTAGAGGGGATAGATGGGGCCCAGATGACAAAATTAAATTGCATGGTACTTAGTGGCCATGACCCGGAAAAAATGGTCGATGAGTTTAAAGAGAATGTTCTGGACCTCGGGGAACAAATTGAAGTGGCTAAGTACCGAAGGGCCAGCTTAAAAGATATTGATGAGGATGGCATTTCCCGCCTCCTCCAGGCTTTCAATGATAATAAGCAACCTTGAGTTTTCTCCGGAGGCCGGGGAAAACTAAAAGCATTGGGTATTCTTTATTCTTTTGGGGACGTAAGTTCCCGGATCCCAGAGTCCCAAATCCAAAATTCTGTATTCTTTCAAGTGATCCGTGTCCCGATCCCCGAGGTCGATCGGTCACTTTCAGAAGCGGTTAATAAAGGTTGTCAGAAGGTGGTTGGCTACATCAAGGGGGCGTCGACTCAACCATTGGTTTTCTGACAGGATGGTCTTCCTGAGGTGCTTCTCAGAGGTACACCTAGCGCATTGGAGATAGGGCGCCGCATTTCCCATTTATGAGGCATGTAGCCTCGATCCCCGGGAGACCTACTTTCTTCCTTCTCCTTCCTGGCTCTCTTCTCGAGGTTGATTCTTCCACTGTATATTCTTGTCTCATTCTTCTGACATGACAGACCTATTCTGTCTCAAAGTCTTTTGTAGGGTGGCGCAGGTAGTACCGGCCCCCAGATATTATATTTTATTGAAACATGATGTAAAGTAGGGTTAGGGTTAGAAGAGAATTGTATAAATAGTCAGACTGGCCCATTTCCAAGGGTCAACAAAATTGATGATTTTGTTGTCCATAGTAATAGCAAAGTGATTTCTCATTTTCAAGTTGCAAAGCTCAATGCTCCATTGTTATGTTTTCAATAGTTAGACGCTCCCCTGGAGCCACTATTGTATCACGCACCAGTGCTTGCTGGAAGAGACATTAATGAAGAAGGAAGAATTTTGTGCAATGATGTTGTTGGCATTCCTGCTTCTGAGT
>MU227948.1:3617511-3643113 GCA_018584345.1 Thuja plicata | reverse complement strand
TTTCCTTGATCAAATTGTAATTAATTCAATTATTTCAATATTTCCTAAGGTTTGATCATTTTTATTTAATTAAAAGATTTAATCTCCCTTTTAATTAAATAAAATTCCTCTTATTTAATTAAAAGATATAATCTCCCTTTTAATTAAATTTATCTTATTTAATTAAATTCAATTCCTCCCATTTAATTAAATAAAATAAAAATCTCATCTAATTTATTTAATTGAAAGAAAACCCCTCTTTTAATTAAATAAATAAAAATCCCCACTTAAAGCACTATATTTGTTGAAAAAGGAAATACATTAAATTAAATTAAATAAAAATCATTTTTTCATCACATCTTCCTAAGTGGTGGGTTTTTGCCTCTTAATCATAGCCTTTACTTTTTGCCTCTTAATCTCGACCGTTCACTTTTCTTTATAAGGAAACCTCTCCTTCTCATTTTCATATTATATTTTCATAGTATTGTTATGCTGCAGGTTTGGAGAGCAATTTTTGGAGGAGGATTTGAGCACTTTGGCTTGGATATTGCAACTTCTCTCTTCTTGTCTTATTCTTCTTGCATCCATGGCTACTCATATAGATTAGATTCATGTTTATTTTCAGAGATTAAACTTGCATTTGTATTTCCTTTCATAGATTAATCATGCATTGTTATCATTTAGATTAATTTATTTTCATGCATTGCAATCATATAGAGTAGATCTCATTTTCATGCATTTGAATCTCTCGTTTCATGGTGTACTTGCATAGGCACTAACTAGGTCAATCTGAGGGCCTCTATTTCACACCTTTGCACTCCATGGCTAGAGAGCTATGGTTCGATATTTGAGGCCTCATTCTTAAGCAACCTTGGATGGAATGATTCATAGAAGTGTGTCAACATTTTAGCACACAAGTAGGAATTGAAGAAGGAGCCTTTGGATCATCATAATGCTCAAGTGTTGCTTCATATTCAAACTCCTCCAAGGTACCATCATCAAAAGGAATAATATCAACATCATCAAGTCAAAGAAGGCAATCTAAATTAGGATCATCTGAGAATGGAGGAACATGTAGATCTCAAGAAATCTCCCATATAAAGGTCCAAGTTGTGTGAGGGAACTAAATACCTTCAAACTCGGGGCAGATATCATGAATGGAGCTGTAATTGATGCTAAAGCCAATCAACCCTATGATATGATCATTTCAATTACTCTAAATTGACTGCATCCATTATTTCTGTGGCTCAGGAATGAGTTCATATATATGAGGCAAGAGATCAAGCCATCTACAAAGTGCGATGATTCCTTTTCCCCATGACTCATAGTTATCCCAAGTCAAAGTGATAACAAAATGATGTGTTGCATAACCCATGTTTACATTAATGACACACTTCTCACATCATATAAAGATCAACAAAATAATATTGTGCAAAACCAATATGGACTTCAATAGACAAAAAATGTCAGCAAACATAAAACAACTGAAAAATATCTCAACCATCACAAAGTTGATGAAAAGAGCTTTTCGTTGATATTTGGATTACAAAAATAAACATTCATTCAAGAAAAAGTTGTGCAAAATTTTTAAAAAGGCAAATTTTAGGCACTTTTGGAGCGATGGGGACTTAATGCACAATAATTGGACCATCCATGTGACCACACCTTATGTCGAGAGTGAGAGAAAATAAAACTAGGCAATAAATTGATAGGTTAATACAATAAATCAAGAGTGAAATATGAAGCACATGGTGAGACGCCAAATGAAATGACACGAATATATCACCTAAAAGTAAATAAAATTTGCAATTAATTTGAGACATCAAATGACGAGTGCCTCAATTACAAATTGAACCACTCAGAATGGATCTCCAAACTAAACTTAGGGGAAGGAGATGTAGGTAGACCACTTTGATACCATGTTGGAGTAAAACTCTATTGCTAGGAACACGATTTACAATATAACCATCACATAGAGAAAAATATTTCACCAAAGAGATGAATTGATTTGAGATGATATAATATATACAATAAGCCCTACTTATATAGGCAAGGCAATATGTAGGAGAACACATGATATGGACACATGTCTCAATAAAATGTGAGGGTAGGTAGAGTTCAACTACCAACAACTGCCCAACAACAATTACTAAATGGAAGACAAAAATTAGTAAATAATATTTAGCTAACTATCTAATTATTAAATGATGATGGCTACGTAAACTTAAGCATGAATAAATAGGATAAAGCCATATTTACTCTAGTGGGACATTCATCATTACTTGATTCTGCATAAGATCTAGAAGGTAAGGTGAATAGATTCCATGCATTGATGAGCTAGTATATCATTTCAACAGGTGTAGAGTTTAGTTCCATGAGTGCAAATTTAACCCAATACAATTATAGCTCAATTAACCATTTGTTAGAGCTTTCTAGTTTCAAATATAATTTTAGAGCACAATTTTGGATAATGATGAATAATTCATAATAATAAACCTCACATTGCATGTGAAGCTAAGTCCTACTTCCTTTGTCTTTTTGAACCTTGCATTTGTTATTAGTTACTAATCTCAACTCTTTAACCTTAGCGTTAATTACTCCTATCGAGTTTATTACTTTACCCTAGATTATTTGAGAGAGATATATTATTTTCCTTTTAACTTTTAAATACCCATTAATAAAATGAATATAAAAATATAATAAATCTTAATATAAATAATGTAATGATGAAATTTTCATACCAAGATAAATTTTCAATTATTTTTTATTTTTATTTTGAGATAATGGGTTAATACATTTACATATTAACAAATGATGTAATCTTGTGCAAATTCAAGTCCCTTACCTATGCTTTCACTCATCCACTCACACAGATTTCTATACACTTATCCATTACATTGTCTACAAATGTATACATTACAATATTTTCCCCCAAATCATATATCACTAAGAAGATGATAGGGGTTCTCAGTCTCGATTTGTGCTTCAGGCAACCTAGGTTGTGGGTTTGACTCTTGATTAAAATGCAATATATGATGTGAGGCACATTACATATCAGTTGAAAGGTCATAAAAAGATCACCTTGTTAAAGAACTAAACTCTTAGTCATTAGACTAACTTCCAATTCCTCTCAACAATTTTTTCCCCAAATAATACATTAAAATTAACCCTATCCACATATTTATTCTATACATACATTATTTACTTTAATGTATCTTATGGATGCACATTCAACCCATAACTACATATTTGACCATTCTTTAATTGTATTATGGAGTACTTGAAGCTCCTTTCCCATTTAATTACATGCTTCGAAGGCAGCTCGTTGGAAATTGTGAAAGAATACAAATATTTAGGGGTTGACTTTCATCATAGACTCAGTTGGGAGACTTGTAGAGCGAAAATGATACATGGGAGATGGAAAGCGTCTTATCTTCTTCAAAATAGATGCAGGAATGCAGAACTTTGGGACTGGAAAACAAAAGAAAACTCTCCTTGGTTTGCTAGTCACGCTAGTTGTTCTTTATGACTGTGAAGTTTGGGCAAGTAGCATGACAAAATGTGGATGGAGACAATTAGAAAGAATTAAGAAGCACTTAATCACAAGCAACATCAAAGTCAAAACCTCAGTGCCGTATGAAATTCTTTTAGCGGACGCCGATATTTTCCCATTGGAGGCGGCTGCGATAACTCGGTTATTAAGCTATTTAAAGAAACTTGAAAACATGGATAACCAATGATGGCCTAAAATTGCAATGAAAGAGGACCTGGTTCGCAGGAGGAAGACTTGGATGAAGCAAAACATAAAGTAGTTGAACATGTGGAACATCAAGTTACAAGAGTGTCTTAATACCAATGAGGAAATAAAAAAGTTTGTTACAAAAAAATTCAGAATGCCACGTGGACTAATGACATGGGTTGGAAAAAGGCTCTCTACATCAAAGTGTTCAATCCAACTTGGGACCATAGGGAGAAAGCTTACCTAGGGGCAGCTATTAAAGGGAAAGCTAGGTTGTTAGCCATTCAATTAAGGACAGACTCGCACCATCTCTGATGTGAGATAGGTAGATGGAAAAGGCCCAAGGAAGCATGAGAAGTGAGGACTTGCAAGTTTTGCGAGACATGGGCGATTGAGACTGAATGACACTTTCTCATAGAGTGTAAAGCTTATGAAGACACCCAAGCTCATTACGAAAGCATCTTGAAGGCCAACAACATGCATAGTTTATTTGAGGAAGATAAAATCAACCAGACTGCCAGTTTGATTGTTAAGATCCATAGTAGGAGATCGAAGAGGGAAAGGAATATAGAGTTATTTTAAGGCTGTGATTTGGCGGGCCCATAGACTGACGAGTCTCGTGCATGTCATTAAAATCCCTCATTCATTCATTCAAATACATATGCCCCCATTTGTCAATCTAATATAAGTTAGTGTATGCTTAAGCCTTTATTAAGCTTAGGAAGGTATAGTTTCTCTTTTAGCAGAATAAGAGCACTCCGATATATAATCCAGGTATCTCTTTAAGCCATCAATAAAGTTGATGCTCTTTGTCGATGTGAGAAGTCAGAAATAAGAGAATGGAAGAGTATGAGTAATTTAGTAGGAAATCTAAATGTTCGAGGACCGAAAACCGGAGAAGACTTTGACATTTCTGGGCGAAAAGTGGGTGGTTTGGAGTTTGGAGTAACATCACTCTGGACAATTGGCTTCTATTAGGCACCCCTCTTTCTAATCAGGTACCCAAATTTTATCATCTTCATCCCAGATTTTCGAATGTAATTATCAGGCAAAGGTAGATAATCCATAATCGTCTACAGGAGTTTTTGAATCCCTTTGCCTCATTTTTCTAATGCAATTATCAGGCCAAGTCATATAATCCATAATCTTCTGCAGGAGTTTTTGAATCCCTTTCGCCTCATATTTTCTAATGCAATTATCAGGCCATGTCATATAATCCATAATTTTCTACAGGAGATAGATAATGGATAACAACAACAACGAGGAGGAGAAGATAGCCGAATTAGCGGACACCCACTTGAGTTGTGCAGTCGCCTTTGTGGAAGGAGGCATTCAGGAAGCTTGCGAAGATGCTTGCAGTATCTGCCTCGATCCCTTCTCACACAATGATCCTTCCACGGTTTGAATTCCTTCTATTTTAACATATCTTTGTGCCTTATAGTTCTTGACATCTTCATTTGGATAATTAACTGGTTTTGTACTCATCAGTAGTCGTTTCCCAGGGATGATTTTGATTCATTGTCTCTTCAGTTGTATAAATAATAGACGAAAATTTACATCTGTGCCCCCTCGGTGCCCTATTTTTTTGTATGTACACGGATGCATTTAAGTGGGTATGTACATGTATGCATAGAGACAAAACCCACTAAAAAATAGAGTGAACGAGCATACCATATTTATGTATATCTCTGTATACATATGCAGAATAGACTATTCATGTTCTCCCTCTCTATTAATCTATGCATATATTGTGTTTGGCGTTATTTACATGCGCATAGGTATGGAGACCCACTAAGAGGAGAGAGAACGATTATCTAAATCAAAATGTGTTGTGGGTGGGTGTGTATGTCTGCAATGAGATAAACTGATATAACTTTTTTAATGCGTTAGGCCAAATTAGTCTGCAAAACTCATCAATTTTTAAAGTTTAGAAGATTGTTTTTATGAATCCAGTTTTAAAATGAACTTTTTATATTTTCGAAGTTTCTTTTAATTTATTGGTTGCGCAGAAAGAGAGTGAGCGAGGAGCCCTCTAAAGGTTGTTCATTCAACCAAATAATATTTCGTCACTTAAACTAACATTGGATCCCCTCTTTTTCTTCAGGTTACAACCTGTAAACACGAGTTCCATTTACAATGCATTCTGGACTGGTGAGTTTCGTAGCAAACAAGTTAATGGGGCGAGCTATTTTCTTTGGCGGATGATGGTGGGATAGTTTATTCGTTCTTTGCATGCAGCATAATGTAGGTTAAGTTTAGTGCTGTGAACGTTCTATAAAATCATACTAGAGAATGCCCCTGCTGTAAGTGTAGAGGCATTCGTTTGAATTGGAATTATTAAACTGAGATAAAAAGAACTCATAGTTTTTTGACAGGTCTGCATGGCATAAATCTTGTGCCAGGATCTTTCAGGCCTATTCAGAATGTGTTTAATTGTTGAATTCTGGTGTTGAATATAAGACCCCGGTGTCAGTGTAGGTCCCCAAGGCTATTGTTTGACAGCATAAAGAATAGAGCATTTCAATCTGGTATTGTAGACAAGGGATAAACAATTGCCTATCAATTTGCTTCAAATTCCTTAACGCCTCTGTACTTTTCCTTGTTGGCGTGGATGTCTCGACTCAGGTCCAAATCTGGTTGCTCCCCATGCTTATAACCTCATCTATTCTCTGTTATGGAAGCACCCCAATTAGGATAGGTTGTTATATGGTTTGTTTTTAGAGTGAGCTTGTTGGAATTGGCAGCTATTTGTTATGGATGGGAGGAATTTACATCCCACTTTCAGACACATTTTAGATCACATTTATTCAATAGAAGGTTGGACCAAGTAGTGGGAAATTTCAACTTTCAAATTATTGTCTTGGTATGTTTATTTTAGGGTGGCTGCCTTCTTTCTCATTTTAATGTCTCGATTGGCTTACTTCTTATGATGGTCACAATTGTATATTTATTGTGTAGGATGCTATTACAGTTAACTTGCTTAGTGCTTTAGACAATGGAAAATTCAATGGCTCTTACAATTGAGTTTCTTTCATACAGGTCTCAAAGAAGCAGACAGTGCCCTATGTGTTGGCAGTTGCTTAGCTTGAAGGACCCTGCCAGGTTTTTTGTAATATTAATTTCTAAGCATGGTTTTGAATAAGCTCTGCAAGTGTTCATGAACTGAGCTGTCACTGATGCATAATAAATTTGTTCCTGACAGCCAAGACTTACTCGAAGCTGTGGAAAATGAGAAGGTCTCCAGATTAAGAAGGCCACAAAATCTGTCAAATTTTCATCCTACTTTGTTTGAAGATTTTAACTTACACAATGTCTGTAACCAAACTTAAGATAGTTGTACTTGTTTGTCTAGTTCTTTGTTACATTAGAGACATGCTCAGGCAGGCTGGGGTGACTTGTAACTTCTTTTATGGTAAGCATATGCAGATTCCAATCAACGCAGACGAGCTGGATTTCGAAGAGCATGTAATGCAACATTTGGCAGGAATGGCTGCAATGAGCAGGGCACATCAATTTGCTAGGAGGGGAAGTCCACATAATAGATCTTCTGCTCATGGTCAGCCTCATTTGAGTTTACCTTCATCAAATCCTAATATGCTTCCTCCGCCCTCTGTCTCCACTTCTCCAGCTTCTCAGGGTGGAAATTCTCCGTCATTGACTGCAGACAGTCCTACTACATCTCTTGTAGCTGGTGAGGGTGAGCAACTTGAGAGAGCATCTCAGTTGACTCACGAGGTATCTGATTTCTATTCAGCTAGAAGTGCAATAGCACCAACCATTACACATAGGTGTGTGAGGTCAATAATAAGGGCTATCAATCAAGTTGAAAATTGTCAGTGGATTTTTTTAAAAGTTTTGTGTGGAAGTGTGGAATGGAAATAATTGTTTGCTTTCTGTTCTGTGTTTTGCAACAATTTTCAATCAGGAATGTTGCAGGACATCCTTCAATTAAGTCTCAAGGGAGAGCAGGACCATCTGAAATGCAGTCATTTTCTGAATCACTAAAATGCCGATTTTCAGCCATGTCATCCAGGTTTGCATTCTATTTAATATGTATTAGCTACTTTTTAATATCATTTCCTGATGTTGTAACATGAAGAAGATCATTGCCAGATGTAAAGAATCTATCTCAAAGACTACAAGAGGTTTTAAGGAGAGACTATGGGTACACAACACTTCCGTGAGAGATCCTGGTAAGGAAGCTCAGAGTTCTGTAACTACTGGAATTGGTGGTGTTGCCCATATGGTGGAGCATCTTGATCTGGAAGGCAAAAACAGGAGAGGCATTACCATTGTTCCCAAAGATACTGAAGGAAGCTCAGGACATGGACCTTCTAGGCAACAGATTGATGAGAACCATGGTAAGATGTGTTCTGGAAACAACATCGGAGTAAATTCATGCCCTTCAAGTTCGGGTTCAAGCAGAGTTGCTCCACATCCTCTGAACAGTGAATCCAGTAGTAGCATGGACACTTCCTCTTTGAAGGTATTTATCTGTAAGTTACTTAGGAAAAAACAACATTGTGATTTTGAGACATATTATCTTGAGTCTTATTTATGCATCCTACATGTCTGCTCTCCCTCCCTCTCTCCACCCCTCCCCACCCCCCCACCCCCCCTTCCGCCCTCCCCCGCCCATCCCTCTCTCCCACCACATTATTGAATTTTGATGAAACTATAAACAATAATCTTTAATCATTGTGAAAATGTTTTGTAGTGTTTTCCATGTAATATAAAATTTGTTTAGACCATAAACATATTAATATTTTTATTAATCAACCATTTACATGATTCCACATCATCATAAATATTACAACGCAATGGAAATCTGGGGGCGGTGTTAGGAAGAAGCTGTTTAGAATCAGAAGAGAAAGAAAGATTCATTATACCAGAAGTCATACGTAGAAAATATCAAACCCCAAGAACCCAAACACACCTGTATAACAGTTTAAATCCAAATTCCATAGATACCACAAGCTGGGAAGTAGACATTTTGTCAAACAGCTGGAAAGAAAAATGAAAACATATAAAATAATTACCTTGATTGAGTTGATATAATCAAGTGATGATCAAGCGCTGAAGCCAGACCAAAAATCTGATTAAGTGTTGATGAATCCAACCTAGATTGTCGTAAAAAAATTCAAAGCTACTGTAGGAATCATCCCCTCAATTGATTCTAGTCATCTCAATATATTCTATTATTGTCAAACCGCTACAATATTAGAATATGATATTGCCAGCAATATTGAATTAATCCATTCAACTTTCCAATTGCTAAATTCTGAAAGCAAACTCGCTAATGGGAGGTTTAAATGAAATCTTAACACCACATAATGTGACTGACTATATATAGTGCCAATGATACAGACAACAATATCATTTAACACAGAAAATTTAATTAACAATTACTCCATTAACTGAAATTCCATTTTCTTTCAGCAATCATAGAAAATAGAGTGGTACGATGAATAATTATTTCTAATTGTAGAGTGTGCAGAATTGAATCAATAAGGAATTATTCCAAATAGGTGCTTTGTATGCCAGAACGGAGTGGCGTCTAACAAAGAATTTAGATCAGGTCAGACAATATTCAATATTCCTTTAAGGTTGCAGCTGGTGACTGTTATTATTTTTGCCTGACCTTGGCCCAAATATCCAGTAGGGAGTCTTAGAAAGTTTTACAAGGTCGTCATTGTTCTTATTAATGCGTCTTTGGGGTTTTAGCTTTTAACTTTTAAGTCATGTCATAGAAGGCATAAGTATTTTGTGAAAAAGGGCTTTAGGCGCCCAAAAGAAAAAAATTAACTTTCAATTCACCTATATTCCATGCCGCTTTTAGAGGGAATGCTTTTTCAAAGCTAAAACTTGTCTTTTAAGTTTTAGGGTTAATAATGGCACTAAAGAAGTCCTGCGTCAGTTTTTGCATGAAAATTGCCTCGTTGCTCAGCATGGCACATTGCAGTGGCATTGGAAAAGTTTCAGGGTCTCATCATAAGTCTTATCCACGTTGGAGAAGAAGAGAAGAAAGCTTGGCACATAGTGTGAAGAATGGAAAAGTTCCAGGATTTGGTTGAAATCATACCTATGTTGCAGTCCCTGCATGTGTGCTTTCACAAGTGCAGGCCTTGTGTGTTTGGTTTTACAACTTGCCAAATATGCCTTGTTCGGTTGGAGATTTATGCATACCCATGTTGCAGTCCCTGCATGTGTGCTTTCACAAATGCAGGCCTTGTGTGTTTGGTTTTACAATTTGCCAGATATGCTTTGTTCTGTTGGAGATTTATACATTACAAAGCTGCCAAGAGAGTTTGTATGAAGTTATATGGATGTAAGTTTTGTTTTAAATCTTTGACTTAAAGAGGTTTTGATATGGTTTAGAAGAAGTGTTTTGAAATTTTTTATCCGTCCTAACCAAGATGTAATTCTAAAGGTTTTTATGGCGAGTTTCTGCCACCATAAAAAGGGTCAAAAACATGCTAAATTCCCTCAAGGCCCTGTGCATTTAAAGATAACAGTCTGACTGTGATGAAGACCTTCTGCCAAGTCATGTGAAAATATAATGACTGAAAATATAGGGTGCATTCCAACACAACAGCAGTAACTTAGGAAAATGGCTGCAGGTCGGAATGGTCAATGTTTAATGAAGAATCCACTATTAAAATGTAAACTGCAGCCAAAACAAGTCTCATGATTACCCCCCCCAAATTCCTTACTAGCTTAAACACCTGAGAAAGGATGTTTCACATCCTTAACAATATTAAAAAATTTGAATCGTGCAACCTAAGTGTCCCGACACCCTTTAATGTTGTGTTTGGAAGCTAAATCATCATCAGCTCCTTGAGGAGGGGCATTGCTAAAGACACAATTGTTAGAATATGTCTACTTGCAAGTCCCATTTAGAATGGAAGTTGTCATATATTTTTTGGAGCTGAGTAAGAAATAACCTTGTGCTAAAATATAGATACAACACCAATACATATTAAACAATTTCTTCAATCAGGTTGTGGCTAGCTTAGAATATTCAATCCCTTAATTTAGTCAACCCTTTCAAAAGAATAATAACATAATATTGAATAGAAAACTAAGCTCCAAATTAGGTCAGAAATTATATCATTCTCCAACAGTTAACTAGTGCAGATATTAAGGAGGATAAGATATATGAATATTATTAGTTATCTCAAAAGCTTCAATCCTGAAGCAAGATTGGAGTAGCACAGAAAAAGGAAACTATATAATTTTGTAAAACCCTTTGGAAAAATAATACTGAACGCTCTCATCAATCTGAAATGTCAAAATACTGAAACTTGGAAATACTTTGAACTTTGGCCCCATTTTAGAAATTCTTCAATATACTCCTGAAACTGATCTTCTTGTGCAAATGCAATCCTTGGATGGAATCAACTTAGTTGGATGAGAGGGTTTTTGTTCCCAAATCCAATCTGGAAACCAAGAGGGTGTTTGTTGCCAAAAGATGAACATGGATGCTTAATCTTCAAGAAAGGGGTTTTTATAACAAAAATAGATGCATTTTTTTCAAGCCCAGCTCCTTTTATAATCCCTTGTTTGCTATTTCTAGCCCTTTAGAAGAAGTCTTTTGATTTATTTTCTTTCAATTCCAATATTTCGATTTGTCACCTTGACCTAATGTCATTTTTTTGATAACACTATATAAAATCACATTTTGGTACCTTATAATTTAATAATAAAATATAAGTTGCCTTTTTGTATAATTAATGTTATTTTTTGGGCAACTTAAGTTTAATTATTAAATTGTTTCCTTCGTTAAAAAGGGGACATGACATTGTTGATTTTTGTACCAGAAATGAAATATAAGCAGCACAAAACAAAAATATTGAACACAAAACACAGTAATTACCCTTGGAAAACCCTCCGACATGAGGGAGAAAAACCCAGCCACAAAATATCACTTTATTAATGAAAAAGAAACAGAAGTCTGATTTACAATACACACAAAACTAGGCTCAAACTGAAGCAACGATAATTTCTCCTCTGTATCTGCAGACACTAACAAAAATTCTCCTTTGATACAAAAATGCTCTAACCAAGAATATTGAACCAGCAATATGATAATCACACCTATGTCTCTGCAAACAATAATGAATACTGCAAGTGATCACACCAGCAAAGGATATCAAAACCCATAATATGAAAAACCTCCCAATTCCGCCTAATCGCGAGGACTTATCTTGCTCATGAAGAGTCAGACTCTTCATTGTCCAGACAATGAAGAGTCTGCCGTGACCATTGACATGTCAGCTGTTACAAATGAAGCAACTGTCGATACAAAGGGGATTCCATAACACTTGACGTGTCTGTCGTGACATTACAAAGAGGGACGACGATATAGAAACACCTGCCACAATGACTGCGTTGATTCGTCTTCAACAGCATATGAAGCAGCGATCCAATACAGAGATGATTTCAAGAGTCAACAGTCATTTATTTAATTTGAATATGGACAGAAAGATATCTCCTGCAGCTATATAATCAACAGACATTCATGCAGTGACATCCTACCTCAATCCCAAATCCCAAATTTTTCTACATAGACGACTTTCGGGATGTTGATGGGGAGGTTATGGAGGGTCTTTCAATGTGCATTGTGAGGATATCACCCAAAGATGAAGTTAAGGACTTGATTATGGACAAATTGCAAAAATATAAGTATGTTGACAAGAGGCTATTTGCTTCACCGCTAGCTATTTGAGGGAGAGCCACTCAAGCACATGGTAACCAGCCATCCCAGTTTTCACTTTATATCAGTTCAAAATTTTAAATCTTTGTAGTACACAATTATTGCTTACTTACAAACTTGTGAATGTTTTATTTGTAAATAGTTAGTGGATATCCTCAATATTCAAAAGATAGCCTTTTGAATTTGTCCTCAATCGTGTAGTGCTTCTGGATGTGAGCATAATTGGAGTTTATTTTGATGCCATTCGCAAGAAGAAGAACAAGTTGACACAAAGCACCTCATCACTACTTTGACCTTATCTTTGTTTAGTACAATCTTTGCCATTGCTTGAAAAATGTGGAGGGCTCAACTATTCATTGGTCAATCGACTTGGATGACATGATCCATATAGTGAATGGACTACACAGACAAGGGCCCCATGTTTATAGAAGATTAGATTGTTGATTTTGAAAGTCAATTACAGGAGGATACAACAAAATCAGAAGTAGGAGGCATTGGATTGTTAGGTATCATGTTTGATGATGATGTTGAGCTTGAGGAGGAGCTTTTACCTTCTAGTTTGGGAGTGCATCTTCAACCTAGGATGTATATGGGAAAGATAAAATTTTAAATTGTTGTAATTTGCATGCAATTTTAAATTTTGACAATAATTATGAATCATCATGGTGCATATCAGGTTATCGGATATTGTAATCATGTATTGATGTGGTATCCTTCCCATTTTCTATTCCAGTATAATATAAAAAAACTCCCCAATGCTTTATAAAATCAGTTGATATTTCATGTTTTATATGACTTTTTTAAAGAGTTCAAGTATTTTTTTTAATTTGCTAAGTTTTGCTGTGTTGCCTAGTCCAAGTCAAGATCGGGTCTAGCGAAGTTTTGGCAAGTTGTGAACTTTCAAACTATGCTCATCACTATGGTACCTACCAATTTAAATTTAACTGTCAAGAATGAGTCATAACTTATGAGTTATGACACGTGGACATAGTTATTACAGTATAGAAAATTATCATGAAACAAATATTCTTGAAGTCTTTTTTTATTTGATCCATAAACCACAACCAAGGTTGCGAGAAAATTTATTAATAATAATATGGCTAAACATGGCCATCACTCAGATATTGCATCTGCAAACAATCCATTAGCCACATTTCCTAATGGTTTCTGACGCCACTATTAAAAACAAAAAAATACAAAATATTTTAATATTCTTGAAGTCTTAAAGAAATAAATGTTTTGTTTGTTCTTCTTCTTTCCCAACTTCTTAATATATTCCTTGGTTTAGTAGATAGGTAAAAAAAATAGTGGTTGTACAAAAAATGAAATAAAATAGTAAATATATACATATTTGCAGCCTAAAAATAGGAACTAAGTTGAGAAGACCATATAACATGCTTCTATTAAACAAAACCACCATAAAAATTCACAATACTACTTCAATATCATTTTGTCGAGCTTGAATATCATGATAGTTATTCATTGTTCAAAATTAAATTAATAAAATCAGCAAGATTGTCATAGAGGTCTTCATAAATTAGGCACACTTGGCAAAGGAAACATGCTTGTGTGGAATTTTTTTTATTTGATATATGAATCTCTAATTTTCATAGTTGTTAGGCTATGTTATTGGGTATGCCCTTAAGACGTCCTGCACCCGTATCGGGAATGTCTGGTTATGGGTTTGCCCAGGGGTATGCTTTGGGTATGTACCAGAGCATACCCAACCATACCCAAAGGTGCTGCGTGCAAAAAGTATGAAAAAAACAGTTTTTGACTTTGTTTTTGCATCCAAGAACTCTAAAATGCTCTTAAAAGCATATCATTTTTCCCAATACAAAGATCATTTTGCTCTCTTCACTCTCTTTTCTCATTTTTTATAATTTTTTTATCCGCATCCCTTCTATTGTTGGGTTTTTTCACATCTAACACCTTGTGCAACTTAGTGCTCCGCAAACCCATTAGGGTCTTGTTGTGAGGTTTTGACACCGTCGCCCCATTGCAACTGGGGACCCCCTCTTTTCGCTTGGCAGTAGGGTAGTTGTCCTAAGTAATGTTAGTTCAATGGCAATTTTCAAGTCTTCGAGTCTAAGGGATGAGTTTGAGCAACTTTGGCTTGCTAGGGAGTTAAGTCAGTCTGGGATATGAGTGAGAACTAGGCCAAGCTAGTTAAGCATGTGGAATTGAAGTTAGAAGATTTTGTGACGAAATGAATAGAATACTTAGAAAATCCTTGGTTCAGTATAAAAATTAATCTTGGAAAGTCAGAAAAAGCTATGGAAAAGAACACTGATGAAAGTGTGTTGATTCCTGGAATTTGGTTGAGTCTGAAATTTTTTAGGATCTTCCAAAATTTAGAATCTCCATTGTAACTCCTATGATTTTGAAACCACTCTCAAACATCCTGACAGTATATACATAAAATATAACCTAAAGTATAAGTCACATAAAATATAACCTAAAGTATAAGTCACATAAAATTATGTGACTTATACTTAAAAGTTAAATGTTATATTTTATGCTCCGCCCTACCACATGAGAGCCTGATTTCTGATTTTTCTTGCCAAATGGATGCAACCATGAAGTTTTGGAGATTTTGACAACGGGGAAATGAAGAGAGATCAAATAGAGAAAGAAAATCATTAAGAAACTTGGATTTAGGAAATAGTATCGACGAAATTGCGATGAAAACAAGTGTTTTGCTGTGAAGAAACATGAAGGCCTGGACATGGAGTGGTCGGAATTCGACCACCTCATGTTCCAACTTGGGACGTCACACCTCAAATTTCCGCCCCTTGACATTGAGCAAATTTGGACTTGGTTCAACTTCTAGCATTGGAGTATAATTGATTTAAGGCGAGAATCAAGTTTTCTTCCCAAGATGAGCTTGATTAGAGTAAAGAAAAGGATCAATTTGTCAATAAAAACACCATCATCATACCAGCAATCAAGAAAACAACATTATCAAGTCCAACATTTCAAGATGAAGTTAAGATCCAAGTCATCACGACTTAGAAGTTGAATGAGGAATGAAAAATAAAGTTCAAGACAAATCATTTTGAGGCGAAGAAATACAAGTTTTTTCAAACCCAAAGCAGGTTGGACTTGGAGTGGCCGGATTTTGACCACCCAATGTCCAAGCTTGGACATGGGCAGGTCAAATTCTGACCCTCTCATGTCCACAATCTTGGACGAAGTCCATGAAAATTCTGCCCTCATTTTGACATAAAATCGTCATTCCATGGGCTTGGGGGCATTGAAAAGAGGTGAAATTAAGGATTGAAAATCATTTTTCCTCCAAGATTGATTAATATTTGAGTGGCCAAAGATCATCTTAGTGTGAAAATCTGAACCTTGAAGGGAAATTCATTGTCATGACTTGAAAATCGGAGTAAGAATGATCAAGGACTGGATACTAAGGTAAAATTGTTGAGAGTGAGATTTGAACTTGAAATGAGTTTGAAGTGAAGGTTGCGATTTGAAAATGAAGGAGAATGCTAACCAAGTAAAGTGTGGACTTGGAGTGGTCAGATTCCGACCACCCCGTGTCCAAGCTTAGACATGGGCAGGTCGGATTCTGACCCTCTCATGTCCACACTTGCGGATGACATCCCTCATATTTCTGCCCTCGTTTCTTGGGCAAATTTCAATTCCTTGGGCTTTATGGCATTGGGAAATAAACATTTCAAGGTGAAAATTAATTTCATAGGCAAAATGAAGTTTTTATTTAAATTTGAAACAAGTCAGGGCTGCGAATTGTAAATCTAGGAATGAAATCACAGATTTTACGAGGCCAGAAATTAATGATCAAACTTCTGATTTTGAAGTAAGAATCAACCCAAACATCATATTCCAAGTAAAGAAACAGATTATAAGTTTGATTGAAGGTGATGTTTGAAGGAGGTTGGGACTTGGAGAGGTCGGAATCCGACCCCTCTATGTCCCACTCGGGACTTCATGCCCTTGATTTCCGCCAGCTTGTAGAGTGACAATTCAAACTTGAAATTAAGCGTCTTTCTTTCAAATTCAGACTTTCTAGCAATTGCATGTTGAAATGATTTGAAATTGAGCTAAAAAGATAGAAATTTTCAAGTTGATTTTAAAATTTGAGGGTGAAAATATGCTTAATTTATAAGTGATTTCATATCTATTTCTCAAGGTTAATGCATTTATCTCTTATGTTTTGCTAGGTGAAAGGGATAAAGAAGATGCTCAAAAGCAAGGTGTACCAATGACAAGATCAAATTCAAGGACTTCAACCAAAACAAATCTGCAAATGGCCAGCCATCCATCAAAGAGGACAAACAAGGAGTTGGCTTACAAAGTGAGAGGCTATGGCAAGATTTCATCAAGAGGACAAGAAGAACAAGTTTGAGGATTCAACGCAAGCAAGATGGTTCAAGAGGGAAAGCCAAAATGAAGATTCCAATCCAAGTTCAAGATCATATTATGAAGATGGAGATCAAAGAACAAGTTATGCAAGAAAAATGAACAAGTCTATAAGTAAAGACGAATTATCAACAACTTGAATTCCCTTTGGGAATCCATGCTCGATTGGACCAAGAGGAATAATCCAAGTGCAAGAAGGATCTCATCACCCCAAGAAAATCATGGCCAAGAAAATCAACATTTCCAAACTAAACAAGTGCAATGACAAGAATATATGCCATCACAATTGAAGGCTTGATAATATTTAGTATTAAGAGATATTTTCTCGTCACCATGGGATTGATCAAGTTTATAAGATGAGCATGCTAAGGTGGAGGCCACTCATCTTCAACCAATCCAGTTGCACGTGTCCAAGCACATTCAACCAGATCATGCCAAGTGTACATGTGGAATCCCCATCATGTCTCCACCTAACCTATTTTCTCATTGGCTCTTAAAAGCATTGTAATTTTCTCATTGGCCCACAAGGTGGTGCTTTCATGTAATGACAAGCATTTAATGCTTGTAGCTTTTAGTTGGATTAGGGCATTATTGGATGAATCTTGGCCTTTGATCTTGAATTAATCTTGGCCATCCATTGTAATTGATCAACTATAAAAGGCCAAAGCCTTCTCATTTGTAACTCATTAGATTGAGATTAGATTAGATTAGCTAAGGGAGAGACTTGCAAAAATTGTGGCCATAATGCTATCAAAGTAATTGCTAATTCATTGTTGGTCTTCATGGTGGATTACTTGTGTTGCTTTAGAGTATTGCATTGTTTCTACATTTCCTCACTTAGAGTAGGATTTCATTTCATGTTGAGTAGAAGTAGTGTTTAGTTGAATGGAAGATATTTTGGATGCATCTTTAGTGAATTCGCGTAGACCAAACCACTAGCTGCTTGCTGATTGTAACTTTGTCTTGCGTTGTTGAATGACATATTTATGAGCTTTACTTCGATTATTGCTTGCACATTGATATGCATCAATGGACGACTTTAATGGAATGGTGATAGTTTGAACATCTTACATCTACCTTAGGAGATTGCACTAGCTTGGTTGATATTGGTGGCTAAACTAAGTCTAGTAGAGTCACAAAGGCATTCATCATCTTTTGCTTTCTAGGAGTAGAATAGCTTTCTCAACCCTTATGCCTTTGTAGTTTGTTTAGTTGGAAGAAGTTGAAGTGGTTGATATCCATGAAATGAACAACGTAAGTCCCTTTGTGATACCCAACATATCACATCATTATAACTGAGTGAAAGTCCACAATAAGAAGGAACCTTGGGGTTGTCTCATTTGATCACACAATCCATTTACATTGTTTAGCATATGAGCATCCTTATTCAAGAGAGAGTTGGAGATTCAGTGTTTCATCTCGAAGTATTCAATTCTACATGTTGTAGTGGCATAAAATTCACATTAACGGGTCTCCACTCCCAAACCCCACTAGTTAGTGGGATCTCCTATCATATAAGAAATTTGATTACAATGATGGGGTCTAGGAGTGGAGACCATAATCAAGAACTTAGACGGCTACAATTATAATAATCAAATGCCGAATGATAAAGATAAATATTAAATATATAACCATCAATTTTCATTTAATATTTATCTTTATCACTACCATTTTGTCATTTGGCATTGATCAATGATGAAGTATCATACTATCAAATGTATTTAGTTGTACAATTCTGTATATTTCTTTAAAGTTTTTATATATATAATAATATACACACAACCAAACCCATGTACCCAATGTACCCAAGGGCAAAAAAAATGCTCGTACTCATGTACTTTGTTCTCATACTTGTACATGTGCTGACATCTTAGTTGTTAGGTGGTACTAGTACTAGTATTGGTATATGATTTTTTGAAAAACGTAGGGAGACGAGTACTCGGGGATGCCAATTTGTTTTAGTATATATACATATTCAAACTTCTTATGTATGTCATTTTAACAAGTGGAAAACTGAAAAATCTAATTGTTTGCTATTTGACAATCAATACCATGAGTCATTACGTTTAACTTTCAAGTTTAAAAATACAAAGACTAATATAATAGATTAAATAGAATGTCAAAATTAAAGACTCGAGTCAAGGGTTCATACTACATATGAAAATGCTAAGCCCTAGACAAAAAATGAAAAATAAAAGATCTAAATTATGATATTATGTCATCCAATGGATGAAGTTCCACTCTTACATCAACTATGTCGTCAATTTCAAAGTGTTCAACTATGATGCTCTCTAGATACTCATCACTCTCAAGCTTAGGCCCCTCTGTAGGAAATATAAATTTGGGTAACTCATTGAGGCCACTTGGATCAACCATTTCATCCACCAAGGGTGCAGCCGCTCCATTAGATGGAATTTAGTCCCATTTTGTTGAAGGACCCTCCTTGCACCCGAGTTTTACATGAGAGAGAGGGCAAAGTGAGCCATGAATGTAGACTAAGTTCTTTGCTTTCTTTGACTCTAATTGGTTCCTCTTCATCGAATGAATGAAATCATAATTTCTTCAATTTCTCTTGCAAGATGAAGTGCTGACTACTTGTGAGAGAAATCTTATTGCAAATGATTGTGATTCAAGTGTTTCAATTACATGGTTTCACCTCCATTCTATAGGATCTTTGTTTGCATGCATGTCATATAAGGCTTTCGTAGAAGAAAAAATCATCTTGCCTACGTAAAGACTTATTCCAACGAGTCTTGATAAGTGAAGCATCCTCACTTCGACCATGCATATTTTTTACCGCAGCCAAAATCCCTTTGTTACCTCTCTATCCTCATATGGAGAGACCTCTTCTTGGTCAAGTCTATATCAAACTAATTAGGATTTAAGGCATAAGTAGCATAATGTAGAGGCGTGTTTAGTTTGTTCCATCTTCCTTGTACCTTCTCTTCTATCAAAGAATATTGAGAAAGATTTCTATCATTTGTTATTTTCTTATTTCTTTCATATAAAATCTGTTTCTTCATATATTTCTCCCAAACATGGTTTGTTTGAATCTACAAATTCCATCACCTCGCATATGGGTTGAATAAAATCAATAACAAATCTAACAGAGCCTGAAAATGGTCATCTTGGACCATATCTCTCACCTCAACTTTAGTATTTGATGTAGATTGTCTCCATGATCTTGATGGATCACTAATCACTGTAGAACATGAAGCTCCTTTGATTACTTAAAGACACTCAAGGAATATCTAGTAGGAAGCAAATTGTGTATTGATAGGTTTGAGGAGTCTCAACTTGGCAAATTTTCAATAAATGGCTTGTATGTGGTCATGATTACATATGAACATTTGTATATTTCATATATGTACCCTTTTTAATGAGATTTAAAATCCATTGAAACTTGCCAATATTCTGAAGTGCATTATTTAACAAGTGCACACAACATGTGTCCAAAATACATGTTTGTACCTTTTTTGTACCAACATGTCTTTTCTTTTACAAATCGGGGCAGCATGTATAACATCTTAGACTACATGAGATGTCCCCTCCGAAGGAACTTTGCATATTTTTCTTGCACTAAATAGTCTATTGCCTTTTGCTGCATTTTACTATGATATTAAGAAGTGGACCATTTCTAGCATTTGTTCACCCATCCATTACAATGCTACAACATCCCTTTGGAGACCACACTTTTCATTGGTACAATTTTTTGTTCTTGTTGAACTTTCTCTTTATCAATTAGAGTAGTGCAAACCTTTTCATACCATGGTGGTTTATTACCTGCTGGTCCATTGTTGATAGCTTGGACCATCTCCTCATAGAAAGGTGAGCAAGCAACATTAAATGGTATTCCATTTGCATAAATGAAGCATGAGATCGCAGCATCAATCACATTTTGGCCTTGCAAATCAAACACTTTTGCAATGGGGTTTGGGCTGCCAATGTGTTTTCTCTTGTGACAAACCCCTACATCTTGTATTGCTACATCTGTAGAAGACACAATCCTCTGATTCTCTATGTTGATTTTGAGTTGCCTCTGTTGTTGAAGCATGAGAGATCAAATGACACACTTGCTAATCAACTCTTTCTTGATCCTTAATAGCCTCATATTGTTCTAGCTCATTTAAACAAGGTTTGACACCTTTTCCGAGTATGTGAAGAAAATGAGTCACCACCGTTGAGTAAGTGCCTTGAAATGTCTTCAGACGAAGTTTACATTTGATGGTGGCTGTTCCACCTGACCACATTGACCTGGAAATACAATCACAGCGGGTACAAACCTTGTTTTCCTTCACCTGACATTTTGAGAATTTGACCAAAAAAATAAAATTATTTCTTGAAATACAACATATTCAATCAAATAAAATTGATAGTAAATTTAACCATTTAAAATATTATTTTAATAACTACTTCTAATAACCCACTGCTATTGGATAATTTACAGGACACCTGTTACTTTTGTTTGTCAGTAAATGCTTTGTGCAAATCTGTTATTTAAAATTGTACAAACGTATTCCATCAGCAAGATTTTGTGAGGGCTCTACCTAGGTCCCTGGTAATGATATACCTCAAAACAGTATTGGGAGTTCATAATTTTGCAAGCCAGTGGAAAAATCTTATATAAATCTCTTTTGTACCCACATGTAATAACCCAGTGCTATTGGATAATTGACAAGAAACCTGTTGCTACCTTTGTCAGTAAATGCTTTGTGCAAATCTGCTAATTTACAAGCGAGTTCCATCAGCAGGATTATGTCAGGGCTCTACCTAGGTCCTTGATATGGATATACCTCAAAACCACATGCCCTTATATCTATCTAATCTTGATTTAGGATTTCCATTTATCTGACCAGATACCCAATAGTTATTTTGCTTGTTTAAGAATTCTATTTTAAAAATCACTAGTCAATTCACCTGTACTCGATGAACAGAATTTTTACTTATCAATTCATAATTTTCTCATATCTCCTATAGAGGTAAGGAGAAAATTCTTGTTCTTGTTTATGTTAAGGTAGAATTTGACCTATGGCTGTTGGATGACTGATGTAATACAGAAAGGCATATATCGGGTAAGAAATTAAAACCATAGTCTCTAGTACCTGTTTTATCTGTATATGGAGGCATCACTACTGAGCTCGTGCCATTTATGCCCACCCTTGTCATTGTATATTTCTATATTGTAAAGCAACAAGTCTGCATTTGGCTTGCCCTCAAAATCTCAAATTTGCCTTAACCCAGGTCTATTATCTCAAGCACTAATATAAGATGAGCTCAGGGCAAGGCAATCCTTCTGGAAATAAGGTGTAAGCACTATGCCAGAGATGTACAAGTGGCCTTTCTTCAGTGTTTTATTTCTCTGTCCAATGTGACTTGATGGTTTCCTCTATATTAAATAATTTGATTTCTGCGTTTCTGATACTTGTTTCCTGTCACTCCATGGGCTTGAGATGATTCTGAGGATCATATCTCATGGGTATATTCATCCATCTATCAAGTAGAGCTTCAATGGGGCCAATATTTAATGTTACAATCATGTTAGCAAGGGATAGCTGTATAAGATATGATTTCTAAGGTAATATATGGGAAAAACCCGACAGGTTGCATTTATTGCCAGAATAACATGAATTGCTTAAATGTGCTGTGGTGGCTGTCAAGAATAAGTATGACTGCTTCTTGATTTTCATGTCTAAACAGTGATGTTTTCTTTATATTAGATATAGTTAACAAAACAGATTCTTACAGTATAAGGAGCTGGAGCTCCATACAGTCCAACATAATATCACCAGCTACTAATGAAAGGATAACACATACTATCAATAGTCAGTATAACAAAAAATCCTAAAGATAATCACAACAAGTTATTCCCAACAGGCCTTAACAGAGAGGCCACTCTCACATTGATCACAGTCATGTATGGATAGGGGGAAAGATTTCATCTGCAGGATCCACATATTTCCAGTGTTACCCCAAGTTTCTGGGACAGGGACGGCATTGGACGGGGGGAGGAGTTTCCGGTACGGCAAATTTTTTTGCCAAGTTTGGGGACGGCAAGGGGACAACAAATGGGACGGCTATATAAATATAGGGAAAATTTAAAATATATAGGGAAATTTGTATATATACATTACATTCATACGAAAACATGGATAAAGCATGACGTTTAAACATCATAGAACCTTAACATAGAACATTTCAATAGTCAAACTCAATGCTCAATATGCATTCATAATTCAAAATTATTGTCAATATGCATGTAATATTAAAATAATAACATAAAAAAATGAAATACACCCAAGAACATAATTTGTAATTTATTGTCAATAGCAACAAGCACAATTACCCAACCTCCAAATTAAAACACACTACTATCATTTAATTCTGAAACTACACCTAAAACTACACCTTCAGCTCATTGTAAGTGGACTGATCTTAAAATGAACAGGTCTGCTATACAGTTCCAATCATGATATAGTTCTGTTACAGTAAGATGATACCTTTGAAACAACATTTGAACTTCAGAGAGACCTCCTTATCTTTGGTTTTGTTATTATCATGACATGATTTGATCATTTCTAAGCCAGACCTCGAGAAAAGAGGATTATAACTGTCCATAATAAGTTTGCTTGTATCAATTTCACCACTAGATATTCACTGATGGTCAGCAGGAGGAGCTTCTAAAATAATTGGAAGGACTTGGAGGAGTCTTTGGACAATCTCATAGAATCAGCCCTGACCTTTATGGATTCTAAAGCCAGTTGTTGGGCATTCTTAGAAGTAGAAATAGCTAAGCTCTTCTCAGAGTCAAGGTGAGGATCCAATCTTGTTGAAGTTGGGGGAGAGTAGGCCTTAATAACAACAGTATCTTCATCAAACAGTGAGCCATGAAGAGAAAGATGATTATTATTAACCATCAGATTAGGGTGAGAAGAGCCAATAGGATTAGAGAGTTCAGACTCCATGATTTTGTCAGACACTCTAGGTACGGGATTCTGAGAATTTTCCTCTCTCTTCCTACTAAGTCCATTCTCATTTAACTTGGGCACATTATTGAAAGCCTCTACAACCTTCGACACCAATTTGGGACAAATTTTCTTGAGATGGCCATTTTTCTTGCAAAGAAAGCAAGCATTGACTACCCAGTAGTTCAATTTCACACAACATACACTTATTATCCAATTGAATTGAAATGACCTTATGAGGTATCAACAAATGGTAGGAGAGAAATTAAAACCCAAGCATTCAAATGAGGAAGAGTGTATCTAGATTCCTCAACTTGGAGGACATTTTCCAAAGGTAGAAAAATTTTTGGTATAAATTTCCCAAGTATGGATGAATGTTTTTAATTTCCATCTAACGAGGAGCAGATTTAGCTACATCTTAAAATTTTTCCTCAGGGGACCAAGGATTGCCCTGAACATGGACTATCCCAAATTCCCAAATTCTTTTTTTTTTTAAAACTCTATTCTGCATAGCTTGACTGTGAAAAAAAGATAACAAATAAACCTTTATGGAGCATTCTACATAACGAGACATAAATTCCCAGTTTTTTCCCCAAACATTTGCTATCCAATCATAAAAAAAACCTTGGATGGATGAGAGTTTAAATCAAGATAGACAAAGAATATGGAAATACTTTAGCTTGCGGCATTTAGGAATTAGTGGAAACAGAAAGGACCTTGGCAAAATCAGAAGCCTTACCACTTCTCCTGGTTCGCCCTTTGAAGATTTTGAAGATTTTGAAGATGCCTCCTGCTCTCACAAGCAGTCATAGATGAGAGTAGAACCTCTTCACATTCCGAACGAAGAGCCTCCTTATATGATGGTTTAGGAAACATAGTTTGAAGCTGAAATATCAAAGACAAACGGTGGGGAAATATCTTCAATCCCGTTTTTACCATCACCCACCACTTCATTGAATACAGTGTCTCTCAAAGTCTGTCACCTGCCAACTAGTATGAGGGAAGGACACTTAAAAACAACATTAAAGGCTCCCTGCCACCAAAGTCAGGCAAAACAAAACAATAGAAGGTTTATGGTGGAGGGAAGAAAGATAATAAAAAATAAAAATCAAGTTTTTTTTAGTTGTATTAATATGGTTTATCAAAATATACATATATCGAGTTTCTTATGACTATACGGGACCATGCATGGCCAACTATTCATGGTATAGCTATACAAAATACCAGTATACAAAAATCTATCCATGTCTGATATACAGATATGCAAAATATTGCTTATATTTTTTCATACTATAGCTGTCCAAATATACAAAATATGCTTATATTCAAGACTGTCAACTTGTAAACTACTGTGTGGTTCTTTACAAATTTTGCCGAACCATTCTAGTCCAGTGGTGGCTCAATCTCAGAAGCCTCATCACTTGACTACACCGCCTCCACTATAAAATCATCACCTGGTTAATATGGAATCTAGCCTTACTTTGCAGACCAAGGTCCTTCTTAATTATCTTTGCTGGTATTTAATCATTGTATTTCATCTGAAATTTCAGGTAGCTTTGCAAGAAAGGGCTGTTGTCAATATTGAATGGCCACATTTGACAATGCTTGATTTCAGCTTTCTTAATCTCCATTGTGCCCTCATTGAGCAACTTCAAGAATTTACTTTTAGAGACCTCCATAGTTAAGGTTATTTGCACAACAACATCAAAGAATATGAGTCTTTTTGTAGACACTTTAATCTTTTCCTCATTTCTTGCTTTCCATGTATTCCATAATATCTAGGATGCCGGTTCGGGTTCGAGTTCGAAGAACCGGTT
>MU227948.1:3590816-3617411 GCA_018584345.1 Thuja plicata | reverse complement strand
TTTAATATATATATATATATATATATATATATATATATATATATACATATTTTAATATTTATGCAGCCTAGAAGCATGAGTTAAGATTAGAATGTCACATGGTAACATAAAAAGTAAACATTTAAACAATAAAAACACTTGTAAATTTGTAATCATAGCATCATGAATCCATGATCATACTACCATCATGTACTTCAAGTTCAAGTTCAACATCAAAGATTCAAAACATTAAAATTAAATCAGAACATCAGTTCAAGTATCATTGTTTGAAGTTCAACTAATGGATTAATATTTTATTGATATTCTTCTTCATCATCATCATCTTCTATATGGAGCCTAATAAGACCCGAAGGTTAATTTTTCCCCTTTTATTGGCGCAGTTTCCACCCCAAATTATTAAATGGGGGTTTGGGGGCAAAGCCCCGAAGACGGGGTTAAGGGGCAGCGCCCCCGAAAGCTCAACCGACTTTAATTATTTTATAAAGGCATCGAGAGTTATTTTTCACTGGGCCCAAGTTCGGCGATGTCAAAAATTTTGGGTGGAAACCTATTTGCACACCACAAATGAGAATTAGAAGTTAAAAAAACCCTTTAAAATCACCTTTTTAGGGTTGTGGACGCCAAATTTTTATTAAATTCATCATTAAATAACATTTTTTTTGAGCCCGCGCGCGAAATTCACTGCAAGTTCGCGGCAAATTCATTTTTTGTTCGAAGTTCGCCCTGGTTCGACTGTCCGCAACCCGGGTTCGATCTTGGTCCTGTGGTTTGGACCCTGCCCGGACCCATAGGCGGACCAGACCCGGACCGTGAACTGGTTCGAATTTATCCGGGTCCGGGGGGGTCCAGGGCCGAACCTGGTATCCTAGCATAATATCTCAATTGAAAAACAAAGCCAAAACAAAATGTATTTTTTAATCTAATTTATTAACATTTTCAGTAAGCACTTCCTTCCAGGACGTGTGCGGTTGACTGGTCAGGTGTTCAAAGGCCATGGAATCTTTTCCTTTTCATTTGCATCTATTTTATCTCATCTTGGAATTACTAGAGGAACGACAGAAGCGACAGTAGCAATGACAATGACATCGACACACCCCCAAGAAAGACGAGTAGTAGGGATGACAACGACAAGGGTTTTTTCTGTTTGTAGCAGACATGGATAATCATTTTATTCTCTGTGGGGTCCAGCAGTCGGCGGGAACAAGTCTGCCCCACCTTCTTACCTCTTGTCTCTTGCACAATTTATTTTCTCTCTAGCTTTCCTTCAAATAAATCATTGGAAAATGGCAAATCGAGAGCTTTTTCAAACATCAAGTCTGCAAACCAAGATTTTACAAATCTAAATCTGCAAACCGACAACTTGGGGTCTCGAATAAAACAAACTGGGGCTTGGACTCTTGGGTTTCTAAGCTGTTATCTACAACCATGCTCAAACTTCAGGATCTGGGAATAGACAGTTTTAAGACAGGGGCCCAAGGGGCCACAAGTGGTCAGTTTCTAAGCATAAACCCTCACCTGGGTAACCTAGGGTTGCTACAGTGGGCTCCAGGTAGTCTTCACCCAACGGGAGTACAAACATGGTATGGTCCAGAGTGACAATCCCTCTTATTAGAGGTTCTCCAGGGAGGAGTAGGCAACATAAATAATAAGTTCATCTTTGTGAACGAAAACAATATTTGGGGATTCTAAAGCGGAGACAAGTTCGGAAGAGGAAACATTTGCAGAAAAAGGCTCATCATGATACTTCCTAAGACAACTAACAACAACCTCTTGATAGATGATTCAAGGAACCATGCAGTGGATGACTAGGCAGCTCAAAGAGGAATCAAAGATGGTAGGACAGAGACTCCTATCGAAAATATTGCTGTGGACAAAGAAGGTGGAGAGGGGGGATCACCAAACAATAAAGATACTTACAACCCCTCTTCCTCCCCTTTGCTTTGGTCATCAGAGGTGTATGTAAGTGACCTTATGGACTTGAAAAAGAGACTCAAAATTTTGGAGGCAAAGGGGCAGCAAGAAAGTGACAAGTTACACGAGGTCACAATAGCTAGTTGGGAACTTGAGAGGGAAAACAAATGGCTAAAAGAGCAGGTATTAAGCCTTCAAATCAGCATTAAGAGAGGACAACAAGAGTTAGTCAGCCTAAAGCAAGATATGGATTATGAGAAAGCAACAAAAAATTGCAGCCCTGAACCAATGAAAACAACCACAACAGTACAACTAGAAGAGTTTCAGGCAGCAATGGAAAACATGGTAATGAGAGAAAACGAATTAAAGGAGAAGATAAAAGAGGCCAAGTCCTGGGCCCAAGTGGTAAATGAACTGACATCGGAGCAAAAAGAAATCATTAAGATGCAAATAAAGAAGCAAATAAGAGAGGAAAAAGGAAAACAGGAGAAGGCAACAAACATCATTATCAAAGGATTAAAGGACTATGGAGAGTGAAAAAAAAGATATTCTGGCACGAGATTTGCTCAGAGACAAGATGAAATGGACAGGAAATATACGTCAAGCAAAAAGGATTGGTAAGAGTATGGGAGTTGGGAACGATAGACATATGAGAGTTACTTTAGGCAACATAGAGGACACGATTGTGATTTTGAAGAATAGGGGGTTGCTTAGAGGTACTCATATCTACTTAGATGAAGATTTAACACTCACACAGCAAGAGGAGAGGAGGAAAGAATGGGAGAAAGTAAAATCAGCGAGAGATGCAGGAAAGTGGGCATGGCTGAAGAATGGTAAAGCACAAATTGCTAATAGACCAGCACATCAGAAATATGGATTCAGGGCCCCATGAGAGTATCTAAACATGGTAAGTTGGAATTGTAGAGGATACCCGTGGAGAAGAGGACCGGGGTTGGGGCCCATAGCCGAAGGGCAAGACATTATCTTTCTAATAGAAACACATGAGCATGAAGGGTACAAAATCCCAGAATTTGAAGGATACAATAAAATCTCTATTTGGAATGAAGAGACAAAAATATGTAAAGTATATTGAGGGATAACAATACTAATAGAAAGAAGACCCAAATAAGCAGTTTATATGGCTGAAAATTGAAGATTGCGGGGTGGTTACGTGGCTGGTTGCTTGCTACTTCGCACCTAAAAGTTCAAGGTTTTACAACAAGAGAAATCTGGACAATGATGATCCTTATGCAACTTTAAAGAAAGATATTTCTGCTTTTAGCTTTTTAGGAGACAATCTTAATTGGGGATTTTAATGCTGGGACAACAAATAATCAATCTATTCAGTTGGGCAACGAGATGGCAGAGGACAATAATCCCCTGTAGCTAGAGGAGAGTGAAGATAACTTCAGTAAAAGGACTTCACAGGATGAGAAGGGAAGTGTTTTGCATTTTGGAGCCGAATTGTTGGGTCTTTGTAGTCTCCATGGTTTGGTTATATGCAATGGCATGAAGTATTGGCCAAGATCAAATGACATCACTTGTAAAACGTACAATAGATAAAGCGTCATGGATTATTTGATACGCTCTCAAACATCCATTCCCAAATTGATGGATTTCAGGATTGAACGCTGCCCTATGGAGTCAAATTCTGATCATATGCCTCTTTTTATCAAATATGGTGTTAATACAGGGGGGCTGCAAAGTGGGCAGACCCAAGGCACTGGTATAAAAGGTCATAAACATGGTAAAATACTTATAAATCAAGAGAATCATGAACTATTTTATGCAGCTTTAAACGACATCTCCAGTTGATTAGAAACAATGCTGATCCCAAGGACAACAACAGTGAGAGTGAACACTTGAGTAGCAACATGTTGATTCCAATAATTCATAGTGCCCTAAGGGAATGTGTAATGAACCCATAAAGTTGAGGCCACCTAGCCTGGAGGACAGTGTTGGCTGCCAACTATGAAGTTTCGTCTCCTTCCAGAAAAATCAAGAAAAGATCAAATTGCTGCCAGCTGAGCAGTCTTATCTTGTGTAGGAAGAAAATAATCAGATTTTGGTCTTGAAGTTTCTAGTAAAAACCACCAACTTCTTGAAGAAGCCCAATTTTGTCTTGTAGTGACAGTAGTCTCCTAGTAGGAATTTAGATTTGTTTTGTCTTGTTATAGCAATTGTCTTCTAGAAGGAAATTAGATTATTGTTTTGTTTTATTTCTGTTTTGTATCTTCTACCAACTTCTAGATAGGGGCCAAAGTAGATTGTTTACTTGCCATGCACGACAAGTTAATGAATCACTCCAAGTAGCTATATATAGAAGATTTTGCTAGGTTTTTTGGTTATGTTTTAATATTTTGGTTTGCCTTTGTGCACGTTTCAGATCTTGGGACGAAACCCCCAAGAGATCACCTTTGCTGCTGTATGCTGTTGTTCAAGCTCTACATGGTCTTGGGATGAAACCCTCAAGAGTTATTCTTTGTTGTGTTACTGTTCGAACTCTATATTGAGTTCTGTGTAATCTGAAAGCTTAAATTACTGTTGTGAAGAAATTCTATATCAGTTTCAAATACAAATATATTCCTGAATTTACAGTTATTGGGTAAAACTTGTTATTTAATGATTTGGATCTGCATAAGTATTATTGACTATTTCTTTTCCTGAATCAATATTGTGTAATTAGTTATTTATTTTGAGGATTAAATAGTTCAGAAAAACAAAATTCAGATCATATAGACCTTAAGGTCTTTACAAAGTGTAAGAGATCTAGACCAATGAGGGGCATCTCAAACACTTTTCCAGCTAACCCTTGGTATGACGAAGAATGCAAGGCAGCGAAGAGATCTCTTAAAGAGGGGGAATCTAGCAAAGAAAACACTTACGCATACAAGCAACTGATAAAATCCAAAAAGGAGGGTTATGTGACTGCTCGAAGGAAAGAGTTAATCTCTTTAGGGAAACATAATCCTAAGAGTTTTTGGAGAGAGTTGCAGCATAAGAGAAAACAAGTAGAAAATAACATCACAAATATTCAATGGTTGGAATGTGCGAAGCTGTTATACGAAAGGCCAAATGGGGAGGATAGCCCACCTATGATTAATACTTTAGCTGAGCTATTTTCTATTGAGGACATTAAACTGGGTATAAAGAAGCTGGCAAATGGTAAAGCAAAATATATTGATGGTTTGCAGGTAGAATTTTTAAAATGTGGAGTGGAACTCTTGGGTCCTCACATCAATGATATCTTCAACCACGTCACACAGGGCAACTTCCCTATTGACTGGACTACCAGAGTTGTTATTCCTCTTCACAAGAGTGGTGATATCAACAATCCCTCCAATTATCGTACCATTATGGTGAATCCCCTTCTTGGAAAACTCTTTGGGAGTGTGTTAGAGCGTAGAATCAGCGATTGGGCAGAAAAAGAAGAGAGAAGAACAAAGGGACAGGCGAGATTTAGACCAAAACATTCTACTATTGATCATTGCATCACTCTAAGACATTTCATTGAGAAAGTGTGGGAGAAGCATGGGGGAGAAGCTTTTTGCTGTTTCATGGACTTTAAGAAGGCTTTTGACACCGCTCCTAGGGATAAGTTGTGGCATAGAATGGAAGAGTTAGAGGTCCCAATGGAGTTAAGGGCTGCGGTTTATAAGTTGTATGAATGGGTCAGAGCCAAAATCAGAACTAAGGAGGGCATGTCTGAATGCTTTGGGAGTGAGATAGGTGTCCAACAAGGGTGCCCTTTATTCCTTACTTTGTTTGGTCTCTACATCGATAAATTGGAGTTGTTAAACAAGGCCAATGGAGATGGCATACATTTGGCAGGTTATGGTGAGGTTGCTTTTGTATGCTGATGACCTTATTCTTATTGCAAAGTCTGCTCAAGGATTGGGAGAGCATTTGAAAAAATTGGAGCTGTTTTGCCAGGAAGGGGGGATGCAAGTTAATGCCTCTAAGACTAAAATCATGATCTTTTCTTTGATAAAGAAAAAACAACAGCATACTTTTATTTTTGAGGGCAGCTCTTTAGAGATTGAGGAAGAGTACAAGTACTTGGGAATTGATTTCCACTATAGGCTAAGCTAGGAGACATGCAGATCAAAAAGAATACATGGGGGTTGGAAAGCCTCTTACCTCCTTCAGAATTGATGCAGGAAAGCTGAGTTGTGGGATTGGAAGACCAGGAAGACTCTCTTTGGTCTCTTGGTGGTTCCGGTTATTCTTTATGTGTGTGAGGTTTGGGGGAGTAACGTTGACAATCACAAATGGCGGCAGATAGAAAGAATCCAAAAACATCTTATCGCTAGTAACCTCAAGGTCAAGTCGACGGTTCCATATGAGATCCTCTTGGCAGAGGCTAGTATGTTTCCGATTGAAGCCTCAACAATTATTCGCTTGCTATGCTACTTAAAAAAAGTGGGAAATATGGACATGCGTCGCTGGCCTAGGATGGTGGTTGAAGAGGAGTTAGAATGGAGGAAAAAGATGTGGAAGAAACAAAATAGCAAGTGGTTAAACAAATGGAACATAGACCTCCACAAGTGCCCAAACACTAATATAGAGATAAAAAAAGTGGGTGTTAGAGAAATTCAAAACTGCCATGTGGACAAAACAAAAAGGTAGAAAAAAAGCTTACTATGTCAAAGAATTTAACCCCAAGAGGGTTCATGGCAATAAAGAATATTTAGGTTCCACAATTAAAAGCAAGGCAAAAATTCTATGGCTCAACTCTCATCATTTGCGATGCGAAACTGGTAGATGGAAAGTTCCCAAAGAGATGTGGGAAGAAAGAACTTGTAATTTTTGCAGCAGAGGGATGGTTGAAATGAAGTGACATTTTATCAAGGAATGTGCTGCTTATGAAGATATTCACAGTCATTACGAAGACAACTTACAGGTGAACAGTTTGAATGAACTTTTTGAAGAGGCAAAATTACACAAAACGGCTACTTTCCTAATGAGGACCCACAATAAAAGGGTCTATTTGGAGAAACTTCAGCAGGCAGATTAATTGGTCCTCTCTTGGTCCCTTAGACTGCTGGTCTCGTTGACGTAATTAAAATTCCTTCATTCATTCCAATTAAAATCCTCTAAATCCCCCCAATTATTAAACCAACCCAAAACATTTTCCAGATTTCCCTTGCATGCAAACATTAAAAAATGTCTTACTGATTTAGGTTTTCTGCATATGGAACATAATTCAATATCAGAAGAACTCAATTTATATGGTAATCTCTGCCAAATTAATAAACCCCTGAAACAAGCCTTTTTAAGCTCAAGTATGTTTGACCACAATAAATTAAAAATTCTTTGCCATATTTTATCTTCTTAACTTACATCCCAACATTTCTTAACATATTCAATAATGAAAACAATATTAGATAAAGACATATAAACCATATTTGTGTTCACTTTATAAAGAAGTCTACCCCAATACCATTTACGATCCTTATAATAATCAGCATCCTAAAAATGAATACAATTAATAGGAAAATGAAAGCACTTGTAGGCCTCCCTCAAAATCAAGTCCTCTAATTTGATGAAGGTAAAGCTTATTCATAGCTCAAAGAGGCCCAATCCTTAAGTTGCCCATTATGAATAATGTCATTAAAGCATTTGATCCCCTTCTGAGACCAGCTTTTGGCTGAGCAACCTTGTAATTATGCAAGGGGTTTACCCTTATGATCCAAGTTCAACCAAATGGACATATGAGCGAAAATTTGTTTGTTATTGTTTCTAATTTAATGACTACAGTAATCTTATTCTTAATTAGTTCCCATGCTTTCCAATGACTCCTAAACACACAGGATCCTGGAGGAGCTATTGGATGTTTGCTAGTTAGAAGATCACAAAATGGAAGAAGCTTCCAAGTTTTAGCCTTCTTAGGGAAAACAAGCTGAATGTTGCTTCTTACAAGAAATTTCCAAGGTCTATCACCTTCTAGAGCCTTAATGATCCATTTAACTGCAAGAGCAATTCCATAATTTCTTAGGTCCTCAAGGCTTAAACCACCCTGGGCTTTATCTTGACAGCACCAGTTCCATTTGACAGAGTGCCTCTTTCTCTTCCCTTTTCCATCCGACTATAAGAAATTTCTGATTTTCTTTTGAATCTCATTAACTTAGTAACTATAAAAAGCCATACAGAAAAATAGTAAAAGCTATAAGAAGATAGTATCTTTTGATAGATTTGGATCCTGCCGCCTAAGGACAAGAATTGTCTATTCCATCCATCAAGCTTTATAGCAATCATAGTTTGATCCATAACCACATCTTTCTGACTAGGGTTGATTGCAAAGGGAATTCTCAGGTATCTGAGTTGCTTATGGCCTCTCCACTGAAAGCCGTACTTATTAAGCTACACTAGGGGGCCTCAACCCAAGCAAGCATGATGAATTTTGGATTGGGAATCTTTGCACCTGAAGCAATGCAGAAAAAATCTATTTTCTGAATAAATTACTTTCATCAAGCTCAACAAATAAGGTAGTGTCATCAACAAATTGACTGTTTAACAAATCATTTTTGTCAGGAAGTGAGAGGCCCCAAATCCTCTTGGCCAGACACGATTCTCTCAATAAGTAGTGAGTCTAGTGAATAACATCAGAGGCTATTTAGTACTCTCTTTCTGTCTAGTCAAGTTCTTAGAAGTCTTTGCCTCGCCACGATGCAAGGACTGATGAAATTAACTTGTAATGTCTTATCCTTTTTGAATTCCTCATCTTTCATCCAAAAAGAGAAATCCTGTATATAGGTTGATTTCAACTGCACTCTGTCATGCTTAGTCAAAACATCATGAACATGTAAATGACAAGAATTTCACTTACCATTAGCTGCAGAAATGCAGCAAGCTCAAACACAACATTTTTCTCAAGTGGATGCTCCTCAACAAGGTTTCGCTGTAAATCAAACTTAGCATGTTTGAATGGGAAAACTCTAGTCAAATTGTGAATTAATATTATCAGAATGATCCATATGCTTATCAAGAGTTGTTGATTTGAAAATATGAGCAGGTTTAAAACCATCACTATAATCGAGGCACTTTTTCTCATGTGCATGCCACTCCACATAAGTTATACTTGCGTCCATTTCAAAAAATGGGTCAAAATACATTTGTAATTACTCATGTCTTCTTGTTTGACCTGATTGTCATCTCATTCCATATCTGTGCAGTTGTCTTCAAATACATCAGCATCTTCAAAATGTAAGCTATAACTATATTTTTTGTCAAATTGTTTACTAATAGTTGTTGATTTAAAATTTTCAGTAGGTTCAAAAGCACCAAGCTCCTCTACTAATAGCTATGGAAGGGCAATTTGACAATCTTCTTATGTAGGAACATTTTTCACATTATTGAAGAATTTTGTAACTGCTCATCATCTTCAAGGCAACTCAAGTACTCATTTTTGTCTTGTTTTATCTCTTTTTCGACCTCTTCTGTGACTCCTAATTTTTCCTGTCATAACTTCACTTATTTATTTTTGCATCAGTGGCTAGGCTTTCAAGTTCCTTTGCATAAGAAGCAAAGATTTATTCTTTTGAGTTCATTCTTACCGTCATTATTCTTCCTTGCAATTGAAAAACTCTTTTTCTGTTGGCTGTAAGGAGATGTCTTGAAATAAGAATTTTGGTCTTTGGCACTAAAGACTGTAGCTTTGGCTTTTCTAAGAACGCTTTCTTCTTCTCCTCTTTCTTCTGTGATCTTTTTATGTAGGTTATAAGGCCCCTTTTGTTAGGATTTCTTGCTTAAACTACTTTCAAGAAATCATCAAAGGAAACTGCCTTTGAATTGATTAGGTAATTCCTGATATTGATCAACAATTTGGGTGCTTCTCATTCATTGTTTGTCCTTTCCTTCTGTATTCTTATCAATATCTCTTGGATAGGGTCTACGTCTTCTTTCTTGGGTATGAATTTAGGTCTTCAATCCATATTGCCTCTCTTGTAGGCTGGCAAGATTACCAACTCTGCTACCATTGTAAAGTTTCTCTGAAAAAAATTGTCCCATACTTGCAATATTTTAATTTTAGCTTGTAGACATTTTGTCAAGCAATTGGCTACAATCTTTTATGAAGAAATTTTTATTGCAATCACTTTGAATAGTTGTAAGTAAAATTCAAAATCATTTATTCATAGATTACTCAAGATATTTGGTCAAACAATTGACAATCTTTAGAACCGGAAACAATTAAAATGAACAATACAGTCTGTTGCTCCATAACACCTCTGAAACATCAATCTCTCTACATGCACTCCAAGTGAACAAGCATGATACCACACATCCCATGCTATGCTTCAAACTCACACGTGCAACCTACAAGAGAAGCTCTCACAAGCCTTAACCAAAATAGCCAAAAAACAGACTCCAACCACTAAACATGTACTTGCTTTTATAGATTCAAGCACACACAAGTTCAACCAAGTGGTAAGGTAATATCATGTGACTCAAAACCATGAGTTTACAAAACCATTGACCCCACATTTGATACTAAGTTTCCCAAATATTAAATATTTTTCCTATTTGCAATTCACACCTAAAATATATAACCCAATGTTACAACCTTACAAGTGGACCCAAATAAATATATAATGTAGCTAAACAGATCACTTGGGATATACTACAAACAAATATTTGTTTTACATAATTAAAATAATCAATATTATGCAAGGTGCACAACACCCATTCCTAATGTTCTTCCATTTGTAATTATTGCACAAGAGTCAATCAACTAAATACACCATCATAGCCAATCATGAAACCACATGAATTTCCAACATGCTCTTGTGCTCCATCAAGATACCTGCAAGAACATCCAAGATGTCCACCATACAAGTAAGAAATGCTCTCACCCTCCGACATGCCTCCAACAAAAGAAAAGGAACAAGCCAAGGTGAAGATGCATCAATTTAAAGAACATGGACATCAAATCCAAGTGATAACAAAGGCTCCTAGCTGCTGTCAAGTGAAGAAAACTCAACACATATGGAAATAACAACCATAACAAGTGGTAATCCATCCAATTGGCCATACTTTAAAGGTATACTGACATTAGCAAAATTCATGCCAATAACATAACCAACTTATAAAATGCATTAACAAGCTCCATGTGTCAAACCTATCAATGAAAAACACACTCATCCAAACACTCCCACTACATGGGTACTGTAAACTTGCAAACTAGTCTGCTGCAATATAACTCTCACCACTATTCTCCATAGCTTTCCCAAGTTTTCCACACTCAACAAAACAAAGAGATCAATGAACCTGCATGTTGTCACCAAAGACCAATGAATAACACATGACCACAAACATAGTGATCATCATAGCTCCACACAAGCCACAACTCCAATGTCGTATGAATACGCACATCCAAGAAGAAAAACCTCTAAATGCTCAAGTTGCAACAAGTGTAATTTCCTTTACAACCCCAATTGAAAAGTCTCAACAACATCCAATCGTTCAATCTCCAAGATAAAACAAAACATATGTATCTTATAAAACTAACATGGATTTCCTTTCAAACCAAAGAAGATCAAACACAAAAGCTTTCTGAAATAAAAAGTGAACTCAAAAACATCTTTTAAATTCATCATCAATGAATGACATCATTATTTAACTTGTATACACAAGTTGATTAACATGCCAAACACTCCTTGAATGAACTCTTCCGAACTAAACAACCATAGCTCAATATCCATATCCATGAGATTTTGAAGCATAAAACATGATTCATTTGAAAACGGGTGGACAATACATCGCAGATGATTATCCATTGAGCAGAGTAAGAGTGGGAATGAGAATGCTCCTCCAAAATGACCAAGTCATTAAGGACTCATTATAAGAACAATCTCCTAAATAGGTTCTTAATGAACTCACATCCATATCCAGGTGAAGGCTCTTCTAATTTTCTTGTTAAAACCTGCAAAGAGTAACCGTCTCAACAAATGTCTCTAAATATAAGAGAACTCCAGCCTTGCTCAGCTCTCCAAGTATCAAAGAGCATTTGTAACCAATCAATCCATGCTATGCTCCAAATATAACACAACACTATTATGAAGATCCCAAGCAAATAACCAATGTACTGAATACCAAGAGAACAATTGAGATCAATGTCAAAGCTCCAAATGCAAATTTGTAGAATCAAGAACCCATCAAGACATCTTAGTTTCACATTTCCACTAAAGATCATATGCTCCAAGTCAACATATCATTCTCCTAAGAGCACTTGTATCACCTCAACACTGCATTGCGCAATCAAGAGTGCATCGTGACATAATAATAAACATTTTGTAAGAAAGAAAGAATCACCTGCCAAGTTGACAAAGCATAACCAGCCCCTCAACCAAAGACTCTAAGAGTCCTCCATGGTACCTAGATGTCGACATCTCCAAAACTCATGAAGATAATCAATCTCCTATCAATCAAACCCAAGATAACAATGAATTTTCACTGCATATAAAAACAAGATCCAAGCACCCCTTCATGACACCAACACACACAAAATATCATCCATCATCAAATGAAGAATCCACATTATACCAAAGCTCTTGTTGAACTATGATATTGAGCTCTCCATGGCATTGTGATAAACCTCTATTAACTGAATATTATCCATGGCCCCAACACAATCAAATAGCTCAATACGAAGAGCTCCCAAAGGGTAGAGTGCAACCACGATCTCTAAACCAAGAGGAAATAACACGACTAACCTGTCACTATCACAAGCTTTCAATAAATTGTGTATAAACAAGCTATCGACTACATCATGATAACCATCTCCTAATTGAAGATCAAGCAAAGGTCTTCACACAATCAAAAAACTCAATTGCAACACCTGGATCTCAATAGGCAAGGTAAACTGTGTTTGAGGATACACCGCCACAAACTATGAAGAATCAATCCAAAACCACCAAAAATGCACTTGCATAAACAATCATGTCATGTCAAAGTCCCAAAGGTACTAGGAACATGACAACATGATCACCACCAAATCTGCTAGTATCAAACTCCTATTGTGTCACACATGTCTGCACCACATAGTTAAGAAGTACATACCCCATCACGCGTGTGCCAAATAACATCATCTTTCCACCTCATAATGACAATCAAATCAATGAAACCTGTGAACAAACCAAGCCATAAAACAAAATTTGCATCAACATTGAAACATCTATGCATGCAGACAACCCACATTCAATTCATATATGCAACTTGTAATTTAAGTATAGACAACCTACAACACTACACAACTTGTAGATCTCACAAAGAAACATATAAACATAACAATACGTTAATATCCATATCAATAAGGATAATTAGAGACATGTATGTAAGCATCCAATAACTCAAATCACCTAAATTTTGATTTGCCATAAACTCATAAATCACCATTATCATAGGAACCCGTAAACAACTGAGATGGTAATAACAACAAACAAATCATATCAAAACATCTTCAAACTTAATCAATTGTGTAGTGCTCTGAACAAACTTTTGGTTGATTATAAGACAGGGATCTTCCTCAATTCTATAGAGGGGGGGCAGGGGGGCTATGGTGGAGGAGATACGCCAAGTGGCAAACATCCGGGTTCTGCCATTGAGGTTTGTTTCGGAATGGCATTAATTGCTTTATCGAGAAGGTGCGGCCCCTATCTATATATGGCTCCCATTATGAAACAAACAAATGAACAAACAACAGAACTCGTCGAAAGTCCATAATTTGACTTTATATGCACTAGTTATGACCTCTCAAAGTTTGAAAAACAATCTCGAATTTCAGCGAGCATTTCTTTGTTAGAATAGAAAATCTTGGTAAAGCCATTGATACCATTATGTAGTGCTTAGTGTTGAAATAATATGGCATTGTTGTCATTGATGTCAAAGCTTGTGATCCGGAATGTTGTGCTCCAGATGATCTATCCAATACGGTGAGCTATGTTGATCTTTCCTACAGTGCAAAACAATGAAGATTAATCTTTTGGTATTGGTTGCTGTGTTCAAAGCTCATTCCGGTATCCTTGCTATCTGGACATTCATGCAGTATGTTACAGTTTTTTGGTATGTCACTCCTATTCAGATTTTGTATAGATGCAGTTAATCTTGTTCCTCGAGGTGGTACTGAATTTAATGTATATCAAGACATGGTCTTGGTTGCGGCGTTCCCATCGGCATTGAAATTTATCTTTTGTACCTCAAAGTTCTTTATGTTTCGATAATTATGCTATGTAACAAACTTATCTTTTGTATGACCTATTTATGGGTCCCCTGGTAACGTGGAAAGATCTTAACGTGCGACCAATCTTTTGGGTCCGGTGCTAAAGTGTTGAGCCTTAGTAAATATCTCAATATTGTTCTTTAAGTTGACATGTTTGCTAGGCCAACTTATTTTGGATTTCTATTATTCTACGGGTTTATATATACAACATCTTTTTGGTTCCAATGTATGGTATGTTGATGCGAATCGCGAAGATGAGCGAAGGTGAAGGGCAATGCGAAAAAGGAAAAGATAGCCAGCGGAAAACAAGTGACAAGAGGAGATATAATAAGTAGCAATACGGAGCTTGTGCAAGGAGCTTGTGAAGTTTGGCAGAAGATTCCTAATCGGATCTGTTGCAAACAATTATTGTGCTCTTAACCATAACTGAATTCATGCATATGTAGATGCAGCTCCATTAGTTCATGTTTTGACTGTAAGACTATTTGATAATCAATTATTTTGTATTGGTTGTGATAACCTGTCACTGAGCCTTCCTGTAGGGAGCATATTGGTAGTGAGCCTCCCTTTTAAAAATCTCCTTAATCAGTGTCACCTAACTGGTGCTTCATAATTGAGAATTAGCTTTCTTCGTGGTTTTTCCCATCTTGGGTTTTCCACGTAAAATCTGGCGTTCTTTATGTTTGGTGTTCTTATGTGCTTTCATATCAATTTTGATTATTTGATTGAATTAAGGTTGCTTTGGATTAATTAAGTTCAAGATAAATACTTTATGATAACTGATTTATCCCCCTTCTTAGTTATCCAGACTATTCAACAATTGGTATCAGAGCTTGGTTCCTTGCAGATAGAGCTTAATTGCTTGAGGGAGATCTTGGCAGGTTGAACAAATGGCAGGAAAATATTATTTCGATGAAGGACTGAAGACAATGTTAGATGATATGGAATGCACGGAATCTGAAAATGAAGAATTGAAAGAAAACCTTAAGGAGGCAAACGACTGTATCACCAAACTAAAGGAGAAAATTCGGAAATTCAAAGCAAGACACAAAGAAGTCAGCCAAGAATTAAAAGATTCAAAAGAAAATGTTGTAAATCTGAAGCTACGATTAGAAGAATGTGAGAAGATTGAAGAAAATCTTAGACACCATCAAACAAAAAATGGAAGAAAATGAGAAGTTAGACCTAGAATTAAGGAAGCTGAAATCTGAAGCAAGAGTATGTAAGAGTAGCAGTAGCATAATTTTGGAACAACTTTTTTCCATGTAGAAAAGTCACAAGGATAATAAGGAAGGACTAGGTTTCTTCGATGAGAGCTTGAATTAGAACATCAAGGGTAAAGACAAAGTAGTTGAAGCTAAAGCAAAATTTGCAGTAACAAGCAAGATCTGGAACTCTTGAACACCTACAAAAAGACCTCCGGTCAGGCAACGAAATGCTCAAAGGTACTTATCATTTAATGGTTGTTGTTTTCAACGCAAAAAATTTGGACATAAGACTGTAGAGTGTAGAAGCAAGAAGGAACAGGGTATTCAATGCTTTAACTGTCATTGCAGAAGTTAATTAACTAATTCGGCTGAATTGAATGGAATGAATAATCTTTCATGGTCATTGCTATTTATGTCATGGTTATGGTCACCAAGCTAATTAGTGCAAATCTAGAGTTCATTCAATAAATTCAGGACAAAGGAATATTGGCTATTAGAAATGCAGTAATGTAATGTCCCCTTTTTGGCGTGATATGGTTTATGATTGGATTAGCCTATTATTGGCCCTCGTAGGCTAAGTCAAATTGTTAGAGGGTCCCAGTTTGCAGTGTAGGAGGTTTATTCCCATTCCAGAGGACATGAGTGTTCAGGATTGCTCTCCATTTGGTATACTTACTATTTATAGTAAGTGTCTATTTCAAGAAGTCAGGATTTCTATCTGTAGTAGGGCGCCTGAATAGGGTATGTTGCAGTGTTGAGGTTTGGCATCATTGGCTTGACTAGCTATTTGGAGACTTACTATTTTTAGTAAGTTAGTTTCGCGCAGTTACTATTTTTGGTAGGGCACTGAGATGTCAGGCACTTGTAGGATATATTTGGATTTATAGTTGATTCCTTGGTGGAGTTTTTATAGCCCGTGTTCACGATTATTTTATTATTAATAAAGTCTTACTTTATTAATAATATATTATAAAGGCCAATTATAAAATAATAAAGTGTTTGGGGCCAAGTTATGTAATTAATGTCTTTAATGACTTGATTACATATGGCGCCCATTTACTGATATATGCCAAAGTCAACGCCACAAGTAAAAAACAAATATCTTTTAATGTGAAAAGCAAAAGAAAAAATCGAACCAAGGGAGAGAAAGTATATAAAGGTGCCTCATGAAATCGATTTCATTGTGAATGATTGCTTTTTGACTTGGTTGGAGTTTATTCTTGGGAATTGGGAAGAAACAAGGGTTTCTGCAGTTCTTTGCATTGGAGGACAACAATTCTTCATTGTTTTGGCAATTTGAGATCCATTGAATTTTGCTTATCAGTGATGGCTTCATCCAGGAGCCAAAATTGTGCCTCAATTTGACAGGTATAGGAAACCATTTGTTTGAGTTTGCTGAATAAAGGCAGAGTAATTGTTATAGCAGCCAACTACAAGGAAAACATAGCTTTTGTGGCAGATTGTGAGGTGTCTTTGGGGCAGCCGCCAGCTATCCCTAGCCACGAGACTTTACAAGGCTAGGCGTTTGGCCTCTAGTTCTGTTCGATCTGCATTTGGTGTTTATTACACCTCTCAATTAGGCGTCTAGACGACTATTCTCATTGTATGGTAAATGTTGAAGCAAACTAGCAATTTCATAGTGGCTGCATATGGTTCCAAGTTTTCTACATTGGCTACAATTTTCATTTATATATTTCATTTGCAAAATGTTATGCTTGCTTACACAATAAATGAAATAAGCAACCTTCTTTGGTGAATTGCAAGTTTTCAATTTTTCATTTCATGTATTGTCTGTCATTTGCAAATTTCGATATATTTATTCTCAAAAAGACAAAATTTAAACATTGCAAAAACAATAAAAAAATGCTGACAATAACAGGATGGGTTAGAGGCTGAGCCAATAGGGCTCATTACAAGCAATCCCGACATTATGCTTACACATATAGATATGTAACTACTTCGGAAAGGTCTGAAAATGAAAAGATTGCAGAATCAAATGAATCTAAGAAGAAGATAGTCATGGTATGGAAGAAAAACGAAACATGTGAAGTGAATCCATCTGTGGCACCAGATCTTGGTGCTAGTACTTCCAGAATCTAAGCCAACTCTGCCTTGGCTTAGGGGGGAGTTTTACAAAGCATATCCTGTCAGTTCTTCCTCTCCGAAGTATTGTATCATGTGTTTTTAGCGTAATTAAGTTTGATTTGATTGATTGAAAAGCAAAGTATAATTGCTGGCGTCATCAATGTACTTTTTGGCGGGAAAATCATCATGAGTAATTAAGGATAAAATAGTGGAGTTTCAAATCATTTTCACATTTTGAGAAGAAGAGAACGAAGTGTTGTAGAATGAAAGGAGTTGATGAAGCAATGTCAAGCGCGTTCATGGAATCCTGGTTGATTATTAGAGAATCCAATGACGGTATTCTGTTGAAACTGGAAAAGATTGAATTGGACGAATATGATCATCAGAAAATAAGGGAATGGAACCTGGGCTGAATGTTGATGAGTTGCAGAATATCAAAACCTTGGGTATGGATTTGTGGGGAGAATTCCTCCGGTTTGCTAACAAAGAATTATCTTATTGCTGTTGAGTCGATTTAAGGATGGCAACATCATTTTGGACAAACCCTATCCGATCACTAAGGAAGCCATTGAAGCTATTACTAGTTTGTGCAACATTGGTGAACTCCATGGGAAGAAAAATGTGAAATACAAAGATGTTGAGGAACTTAGTGGTATTGATAAAGACCCCCGAGCTCTATTGATTAACACCATTGTAGATTCTGTAGTCAGGTATGTTCCTTACAATATCACTTACAAAATCTATTTTCGAAATTGTGAAGGTTCTACATCAGCTATTGCTGTGTATCTTGCACATAAGATTGTGAAGGAATATGAACAGTTTGACTTGTGTAGTCTGATAATGGAGAATCTAATGGAAAATATCAAAATGTCTTTGGCTGAGGGTTATTCTTTTCGTTTTGGGTCTCTTCTCATGTGCTTAGTATTCCACTTTTTGAATTCATTACCCTCAAGGAAAAATGTTGTGTGGTTTGTCTGGCGTACCTATCGAAAAGCAAGTGTACAAATATTTGGATTATATGGAAGATAAAGGAAATGCATGCAAAGTTTATTTCTTATCCTTGTTGATGTATTGGTGCTCCGGTTTGATACTATCTGGGGCTATGCCTATCAGTCATTTTGAGGAGGGTTCCTCCTCCGGTCAGAAGGGATTGGAGGTTGTCATTGGCGGTTCCCATTTGGAATCTAAAAGAAGAAAAACTATTACAAAGGGAAAATAAGTCATCACTGAAATCTCAAAAGAGAAGGAAGATGTGCCTTCATCTAAGTCTAATTCTTTCGATTAAGATGAAATTCATTCTATATTGGAAGAAGGTGATTTTAATAAGATTGGTGAAATGTGGTATACCTACTCTTCGGTCAGTAGGCCTAAAATTGAAGATGCTATAATTGATTATCTGCTCAAAAGGGGTATTGTTGTTTCTACTATTTCTAACTCGTTACCGAATGATCTGGTAGAAGTTGTGGAAGAAAGGTTGTTGCAGGAAGGATCTGAAGGACTTAAAATCAAAACCATGATTGAGAAAAGATGCACCAATGTCAAACAAAAATTGTCTAAATACATTGGTGAGACAAAATAATGTATGAAGGAAATGTCTGACATCTACAAGTATTGTCTCTGGTGGTCTGCTGATGTTGATGATTTTAGAAGCAAAATTGAAGCCATTGAATCTGAACTGAATCTATTGGAAATATTTTTGACTTTTTCAAAGATAAAGATGAAAAACAAAGAATGAGAGTTGGTGCTTTGAAAGCTGAGCTTTTGTCTATTTAGAGATAGAAGTTTTGGTTAGAACATTCTGGTTGGTTATAGATAAGTTGAGGTTAGGTTGGATCAATGTTATGTCTTAGTCGACATTCAATGGATCGCATTGTGCATTGAGCTGAATTGAATTAATATTTTGTAATTAGGTCCCTAGCTAACCTAGTTGAGATAAATTGATGTAATGCATATAAATATGTAATCATTGGTAATTGCAAAGGTATGGTAGAAAGTATGAGATGCTGAGAGAAAAGGTATGAGTGGAATCTGCAATTGAGGCCGAGATTTAATGTACTTCATTGGAACTGTATTGGCATATTAGAGATGCTGTTTTGTCAGCTCGTGAGCTTGGATAGTATATCCTTTATGATTTGAAATCAGAGATTGCTGTAAGGAAGTGAGCCTTCCTTGGGATTGAGATCCTTGTTGTATTTGAGCAGTGAGCTCTAGGTAGTGTGCCTGAATGCATGTACATTCCCCTTTGTAATACTCTTAACAGGGGAGAGTGCTTTTAATAGAATACATTCATCTTGTGGGTTTGATCCCCACCGTGGTTTTTCCCCTAACAATAGGGTTTCCACGTCAAAAATCTTGGTGTTATGTGTTGATTATTGTGTTATGTTCTTGCATTCATGTTTATCTTTCAGATCTGAGATTAAGTTGGTAATTTGGTTAAAGGTCTTGAGTTTTTGGTCACAGCTGGTCCACCCCCCTCCTCAGTTGTGTGTGCTACACTTATTCTAAGAATTGGTATCAGAGCTAGTGTCCTCTTTGGGAAGCTTAACCGCTTGAGGAGATCCGGGATGTCGACCTTTAAGGAGAGTCCAAGATTCGATGGAATAAACTATACTATATGGAAGGACCGAATGATTACACTTTTGAGATGTCTTAGTGAAGAACGTTGGGTTGTTACAAAGAAATATTACAAGCGTCTTGTTGATCTTGCTACTACGACTGTTGATGAAAAGAAAGAATTCGAGTGTAATATGTTAGCAAAAGAAGCCTTGAAGAGTGCCTTATTAGATGTTGAATATACAAACATTTTAGGATTAGAAACTGCACATGAAATATGGACAAATTTGGAGACATTATATGGAAAATACGAGTCATTGAGGATGAGAGAAGATGAGAACATTACTACTTATGTGAATAAGATCACCGAACTTGTTTGTGGAATCAGATGTGCTGGTGGAACATTGGATGAGAATGATATTGTTTCTAAAATCCTGAGATCCTTGCCTTTTGCTTACGATCATAAAGTTGCTGCTATTGAAGAAATCAAAACTGTGACTACCATGACAAGAGATACATTGATTGGTAAGTTATCTGCTTTTGAAATGAGAGAATTTGGTGATAGTCTTCCTAAAGTTGAAACTGCATTTAAAGCTACTATTTTTAAGGATAAGCAAAGACATGATTCTGGAGAAAGTTCATCTAAGCTTGGTTGATATGCTAAGGAATGGAAACAAATTGAGAAAGAAGAAAGAGAGCTTGAAGAGCTTGAAGCCCTAATTGCAAAGAGACTACCTAAGGGATCTGGTATGTATCAAGGAAAGTTGCCTTTAAAGTGTTTTGCATGTAATAAGATTGGTCATATTGCTTCGAGATGTCCTGATAGAGAACATATTACAAGCCTAAGAAATTCAAGTCTAAATATCATAAGTGTTATTATGCTGCTGATGAAGGTGTGTCTGATGATGAATCTGAAAAGAGTGAAGATGAGATTGTGTTTATTGCTATTAAAGATGAAGATCCTAATTTTGTGAATGAAGAGAAAGCGTTGGTTTTGCATGTGAATAAGAAAGATGAATGGGTTATTGACAGTGGATTTTCACAGCACATGATCAGAGACAAAAACAAATTTATGAAATTGGAAAGATATGATGGTGGAGTTGTCAGATTTGGCGATACTCCGTGCATGATCAAAGGGAAAGGTTCTATTACTCTTGATGGTAAGACTAATACTGATGATGTTTTATATGTTGAAGGTTTGAAATATAATCTTTTGAGTGTTGGAAAGCTTGTTGATAAAGGATACAACTTACAATTCAAGTATGGAATGTGCAAAATTATTGGAAGCTCTGGAATTGAGATTGCTACAGGGAGAAAGACTAAAGGTAATGTATTTCATTTGAACAATTTTGAAAGTAGATGCTTGATTGCTAAGATTGATGACAATTGGTTGTGGCATAAGAGATTTTGTCATATAAACTTTGATAACATTGTGAAGATAAGTACTACAAGAGCTGTTAGAGATCTTCCTAAATTGTTAAAGCCTGTTATTGCAATGTGTAAGGAATGTCAGCTGGGTAAATTGACTAAGTCTACTTTTAAGAGCAAGAATTATTCTTCGACTGGAATTTTGGATTTGGTGCATACTGATCTGTGGTCTTGCAAGAATAAGAAGTTACTATGGGGACAAGTATTTCATTCTATTCATTGATGATTATTCTAGAATATTGTGGGTTGCATTTTTGAAAGAGAAATATGAAGCCTTTGACAAATTCAAGATTTTCAAAGCTATCGTTGAGACTGAAACAAGATTGAAGTTGAAATGTCTGAGATTGGACAGAGGTGGTGAATTTACTTATACTGAGTTTAATAATATTTGTGAAGAGCATGGAATAAAGAGACAGATGTTTGCTTCGCAGACTCCACAACAGAATGGAATTGTAGAGAGAAGCAAAACTATTCTAGACACTGCTAGAACCATGATGATTGAAGCAAATGTTTTACAGATCTATTGGAGAGAAATTGTTAGCACTGCAGTATACACTTTGAATCAAGTGCAAATTAAGCAAGGAACCAGTAAGACTCCTTATGAACTTTGGTATGGTCATATTCCTACAGTAAAATATTTTAGAATTTTTGGAGATAAATACTATATCAGAAGAGATGAGGACCTAGGGAAATTTGATCCTAAATGTGACGAGACAATATTTCTTGGTTATTCTACAAAAAACAAAGCATATAAATGTTATAACCTGAGGTTGAAGAAAGTAATTGAAAGTGCAAATGTAAGAGTGGATGAATTTTTTTAGAAACAAGTCAGATCTTGCAGATATGAATCAGATCATGAAGAAGAGAGTCAGATTTTGCAAGCACAGAATCAAAATCAGAGTGGATCGGTAGAACATAATGAAGAAAACAAATTATGAAGTGGAAACACAAGAGTGCTACAAAAGAAAATCCAAAGACTCCCAGGTATGTAAAGTTAAATCATTCAGAGAATCAGATTATTGGTGATAAGAATTAGGGTGTTCAGACTAGAGGAAGAATTGTTAGAAGTAAAATTTGTTTGATTTCTAAGATTGAGCCTAAAGATGTTGATGAAGCATGTAAAGATGATAGTTGGAGTAAAGTGATGGAAGAAGAATTGGAATAGATTGAAAATAATAAGACATGGATTCTTGTTCCTAGACCTAAGGATAAGAATGTGATTGGTACTAAATGGGTATTTAGAAATAAATTGAATGAAGGTGAAGTGGTTTGGAATAAAGCCATACTTGTTTGCAAGGGATACTCACAAATGGAAGGTATTGACTTTGAGTAGACCTTTGCTCTTGTTGATAGAATTGAAGTTGTTAGAATGTTTCTTGCATATGCTACTTACAAAGATTTCAAGGTATATCAGATGGATGTTAAGTCTGCATTCTTGAATGGAGAGTTGGAAGAGGAAGTATAAATTGAGCAATTCGATGGTTTTCCCTTGACCGATGAAGACGACATGGTTTGTAGATTGAAGAAAGCACTTTATGGACTGAAACAAGCACCTACAGCCTGGTATGCAAGATTGGATAAGTATTTACTGACACTTGGTTTTAGTAAAGGTGCCCCTGGTTATAATTTGTACTTTAAAATTGATCACGATAACATCTTAATTGTTGAAGTCTTTGTGGATGATATTATTTTTGGTGGAAATGACAAGTTAAGGAATTTGCTGATGAGATGCAGAAAGAATTTGAGATGTCTATGATAGGTGAGATGAAATTTTTCCTTGGACTGCAAATTACACAAACTGATAAAGGTATTTTCATATCTCAGTTTAAGTATGTGAAAGAGTTATTGAAGAAATTTGGTATGCATGATTCAAAACATGTTGGTACACCTATGATTACTGGTTGTAAATTGACAAAAAATGATGATACACCTAATGCAAATCAGACAAGATACATATTTATGATCGGTGGGTTCCTATACTTGACTCAAACTAGACTAGATATTATGAATGTTGTTTGCATTGTTGCTAGATTTCAAGCAGAAGAAGGAATCACATGTTGTTAAGGGAATATTCAGATACTTGAAAGAGACAATTGATTATGGATTATGGTATGGAAAAGATAATGATTTTACATTGAGTGCATTTACTGATGCAAATTCGACAGGTAATGTGGATGACAAGAAGAGCACTAGTGGTGGAGCATTCTTTTTATGTAAGAGATTAGTTTCATGGGCAACTAAGAAACAAAATTGTATATCACAATCTACTACTGAAGCTGAATATGTTGTTGCTGCTACTAATTGTACACAATTAATGTGGATGAAGCAAATGTTGAAAGATATAAGAGTGATTATTGATGAGCCTATTACTATTCATCGTGACAATTCAAGTGCTATCAATATTTCAAAGAACCCTGTGTTACATTCAAAGACAAAGCATATTTCTATTTAATATCATTTCATGAGAGACAAAGTCAGTGAGAAAGAAGTCAGATTGGAGTATTTGTCTACAAAAGAGAAGATTGCAGATATTTTCATGAAGCCCTTGCCAAAGGATACTTTTGAGTATCTCTGAGGTAAGCTTGGGGTGATTGCCCCTCCCGAACAGAGCTAGAGATGCATTAACTTGCATCAGTCCAATGTGCTTATAGATTCTGGATTGATGTTTTTGGTGGTTGCTCCTTAGGGGGAATAGTGGTTAATGGTTGAGTTGTTTGTTTAGATTTTTGGCCTCTATGACTTAGTGCATACATGTGCCTTTGTCATTGATGTCAAAGGGGGAGAGATTCATGTGAAAAACAAACATGTTGGGAAGAGATGGTAAAGCAAGTATGCCATATTGTGGGTATTGCTTGTATTGTTTATATTGTTTCTTTGTGCATTGATTTAAATTTTTCACATCATATGTTGCCATCAATGCCAAAGGGGGAGATTGTTGAGATATTGTTTAAATTGTGCATTTATGTGCTGACATTAATGTTTTGTCATTGATGTCAACATATTCCTACTGCTAGAGACAATGTTCCTGAGAAGTTCAGTGAGATGATTTTTGTGGTACGGCTACTGTTTTGAATATCATATGCTGCGAAGTTGGTAATGTATCTGGAGATGTCTGTACTTGATTCAGTTCAAGTGGCAGAGGTTCGCATGTTGATTTGAGTGAGTTGTGAAAGATTTATCAGACTGCTATTTTGGTTATTCTGTCAGAGACAGTGTTTCTGTTATTGGATTGGTGTGGATCGGTTTGACAATATTCTTTGTTTCTAACTTGGTGGTGAGTTCAGGACATGGATGTGTGTCCTCAGGTCGAGTGGTTTGTGATTTGGATCCTGGCAAGCTATTATTCTTTTATGACAGTGGTTATGGTTTAGTGTTCCTGATGAATAGTGCAGAGATGAGTTTGATTCATGAGACAAAGATGTTCCTGTTGATGTTGTGGTATTTAATGTTTCTTCCTGATGTTTCTTGATTGTGTCCTATTCGTGTTGGGTTATGTGATCAGAATTGAAGATTCCTCATGTAATGTGTTGCTGTTCTTATTGTTCTTGGCCGACTTGGTTGCATAGCGTGTTGTGATGGATTATGGCGTGATTTATGGATCTAGAGCGTGTTCGAGGTTGTTATGAATCATTGCTATGTCTTAGCTGACATTCAATGGATCACATTGTGCATTGAGCTGAATTGAATTAATATTTTGTAATCAGGTCCCTAGCTAACCTAGTTGAGATAAATTGATGTAATGTGTATAAATATGTAATCAATTGTAATTGTGAAGGTATGGCAAAAAGTATGAGATGCTGGGAGAAGAGGTATGAGTGGAATTTGCAATTGAGGCAGAGATTTAATGTACTTCATTGGAACTGTATTATATCAGAGATGCTGTTTTGTCAGTTCGTGAGCTTGAACAATATGTCCTTTATGATTTGAAATCAGAGATTGTTGTAAGGCAGTGAGCCTTCCTTGGGATTGAGATCCTTGTTGTATTTGAGCAGTGAGCTCTAGGCAGTGTGCCTGAATGCATGTGCATTCCAGTTTGTAATACTCCAACCAAGGTATAGTGCTTTTAATAGAGAACATTCATCTTGTGGGTTTGATCCCCACCGTGGTTTTTCCCCTAACAGGGTTTCCACGTCAAAAATCTTGGTGTTGTGTTGATTACTGTGTTATGTTCCTGCATTCATGTTTATCTTTTGGATCTGAGATTAAGTTGGTAATTTGGTTAAAGGTCTTGAGTTTTTGGTCACAATTGATTCACTCCCCCTCTTAGTTGTGTGTCCTACATTTATTCTGTCACCTTTCCCTTCCCATTCTACACTCTTTGATGCAGAGAATTGCGAACAACAGTGCTCATCTCCAGATAATCTTTCTCTTTCATCTTCATTTGATTTGCCGGTTCTATATGTCAATATGTGTGCTAGAATGTTGTCTACTGTGCAAGCTTGGAACAAGATTCTTCCAATTGTGAAAGAAAGCAAGCTACAAGAAAATTTTTCCTATGAAAAATGTAATTCTTACTTGATTTCTTGAGAATGATTGGCCCTTTGCCTTTGATGGCAAAAAGGGGGGAGAAATTGAAGAGAAAAACAAAGAAAAGGAATTGCTTGGCTAAGGGGGAGTTATGGAGTTTTTGGTATTTTGGAGTTTTTGAGTTGTTTTGCCATCAATGACAAAGGGGGAGATTGTTGAAATGATATGACATTGTTGTCATTGATGTCAAAGCCTGCGATCCAGAATATTGTGCTCTGGATGATCTATCCTATATAGTGAGCTATTTTGATCTTTCCTACAGTGCAGAACAATGAAGATTAATCTTTTGGTATTGGTTGATGTGTTCAAAGCTTATTTTGGGTATCCTTGCTATCCGGACATTCATGCACTATGTTACAATTTTTTGGTATGTCACTCCTATTCAGATTTTGTATAGATGCAATTACTCTTGTTCCTTAGGTTGATATTGAATTTAATGTATATCAAGACATGGTCTTGGTTGTGGTGTGTTGTCCTCAATTTTGCATTCCCCAAAATTGGGGCAACCCTACGCAATTCTCAGCTGATTGCTAGGAGTTTTTTTTTTTCTCTAAGTATGTCGATGTTGTGGTTAGGATATTGTTCGATGGAATCAGTCATCCCTTGATTTTAATTGTTCTGTTCCCGTAACTAAACATCAAGTCCTTTCTGGTTTTTCTCTTTTTC